>CM072520.1:18709779-18812279 GCA_036898135.1 Oncomelania hupensis
GCGGGAAGAACCCAAGGCGACGAAACACTTTCAGAAGACTGGAAACCTTGGGAACCAGAACCAGGGGAACCAGACGAGCCAGGGACAGACAGACTCCACAGATTTCTAAGAAAGGGCAATCAAGAGGCTGTTTCACCTGCAACTCCGCCGACCACAGAGCTGCTAACTGTCCTCAAATCAAAAGTAGTGGACAGCAGAGCAATACGGACAATGCAGCGGCGGGCAGCCGGAGGAGGCGCTTAATCCAACGAGTAGCTCTGACCATCAAGTGTGCGGCGGGAGCGTCATTTTTCTGTTCGAGACCGAGCACACAGCTACTTCTGCGGACGTGCAAAAGTGCCTGACCGACGGCCAACTTGTTGTTGTTGTTGTTGTTGTTGTTGTTGTTCTTCTTCTTCTTCTTCTTGTTCTTCTTGTTCTTCTTGTTCTTCTTCTTCTTCTTCTTCTTCTTCTTCTTCTTCTTCTTCTTCTTCTTCTTCTTCTTCTTCTTCTTCTTCTTCTTCTTCTTCTTCTTATTCCTCTTTTTCTCCTCCTCCTCCTTTTCCTTTTTCTTTCTTTCTTTTCTCATTTCTCCTCCTCCTTCTCTTTCTTCTCCGCCCCTTCCTCTTTTTGCCCAAGTGGGGTTACTCACTGTTTCAAGGGGGGTGAGGTAGAGGGTGAGGAGGGGGGTTTCAGAGAGCAAAACAGTGTACATCCTAACATCCTCAAACTGACTAACAGACACAAATCCTTCCCGATGTCTCTTAGTGCACAATGTAAGTATACTTCCCTAGTAATTGCCTGCAGCTTAAAGCAATCTCATATTTCATCCGCTTCTTTCAAAGGCCCCCAATTCCAAGGCTTTGTTTACTTTTGACTAAAGCGGGTTTACCCGAACATTCGCCTCGTTATCACATTTAAACAACGCTAAAGCGGGCTTTCCTTGCTCAAGTCAAGTCAAGTCAACCACTAAAGCTTGAATTGTCCATTTGGATTCTAACAGGGAATGATTTCCCCAGTTGTAACGGCGGCACCTCAATATCATAGTCGTGTAACCTTGGACCCTGTTTCGTGAGTGAACCTCGTGGCTTGAGGAGTGCATCTTTGATGTCTGGGGTTGGGTAGTGTCTCTTTTATCAACCTAAAACAACAACAAAAATTACCGAGCAATTTTTTTTACGGGTTCTGTCTTTTACAGATGCTAATTTCAGCTCAAGAATGTTGGCTAGCCGTTGCCATTGTTAGGCACAAAAACTACGGAACTTATTTATTAAAAAAAACCAACACTATACTCTCCAGACTTTATTTTTACGCTTTAAAAAAAAAAGATCCGTTGGATCTCATTTTTGATATGATGATGATGGTCATTGTTGTCAGGGTGGCGACGTGGTGATCGTCCTTAACGCTCATGCAATAGGACGTTAAGCATCGTTTTTTCGTTCGTTTTTTACGCTTTATTTTCCTCAGTGGGGTAACACTTACTGTGAATGTTAAAAGAATCTGCTGAGGAAGGGGTATGGGGGAGGTTAATTAGTTATTCATTGCTTATAGGGTCCAGCGGACTGCAAAGAGCCGAATCAGGACCACAATATCAAGACCACAACTTGACTGAAAGAGGACTCACCCCCGATCCGCATAAAAGATCTGCCGAAACAACCTTAGTGGTAACACTGAAGGCGCTTCACCAGCCGGTCACTTTACAATAAAGGCATCCCACGCAGGGGACGCCAGGCTATATTCTAATTTATCGAACCCCCTTTTACAAAAACAAAATAGAATATAAACACCATTATAAAAAAATATCAAGAAAACACTTACATATAAAATGCCTACATTGCTAAATAATAATATCATAGGAAGCCCTAGTGACCTTTCGGCAGAAAACGTCCAATATTCCCAAGCTGATACAACAGACCTCACACACAAATGAGGAGTTTTGTCCCGGAAGAGTTTCAAGAAAAAAAGTAGTTGACGGGACTAGCGAAGAAGTAGATAGTATAGTAGATTGATAGAACAGAATAGGAATGAGAAAGAACAAAGGACAAAGACAGCGACAATGGGAATTTAAAGCACTAAATTTCCAGACAGTGGGGATACTATTTATACTAAACCCCCGGCACCCCCACGGAGGGGAGGGGGTATGGGGAAGGATAGGTGGTCAAAGTGAGTCTCTTTAAATAAACAAACTTCCACATTATTTCCTCAGTGCATAGGAAATATTTTAATCCCTAGCTTAGATATAACAAGATAGATTGAAATCCATTCAAATGTATTTTCAGACATTCACACGCATACACCCCTAAAAATAAGCGGATGAGGGGTGAGTCCTCTTTCAGCCAAGTTGTGGTCTTGATTTGGTGGTCCTGATTCGGCTCTTTGCAGTCCGCGGGACCCTGTAAGCAATGAATAACTAACTAACTAACTAACTAACCCGAAAAATAAGCATTTTCAAAAAGGTTAACTTTCTTGACTGGGTTGTAACTCGGTTTTACCTTAACGAAACAAAACGAAAACACGGTATGAATGGCCTTGACCTGACCTACCTAGGTGGTAAAAGGTGGTGGTAAAGGTGGTCCCATAGCCTTGTGGCCGTAGGGGAGCGTGATGTTGGAGATCACACTTATCTTGGGCCAGCGTAATGAGGGCGATGCCCATCTCTCTCCCTCGCTGCTTTACCTTCCCCACCCTTAAGAGAGTAGGTACTCAGTCACAGTTGAGTCGACTGGGGGCGTTGTTATTTGTCGCTTCACGGTTTGCGGTCACTCATCCAAGTGCTAACCGCACTGGACGGTGCTTAACTTGCGACACAGTAGCGAGTGCTCCAACCATTGCGCTATCCGACACCGCTATCCTGAACTATCTACATTCAACAAATCATCAAAATCGGCAGAGTCAAGTTTTAGATAGAGCACATAACGTGTTTAGATAATGACGAAACGTAATGAACTTGATCTTTGAGAAAGTACAAATATGAATGATCTAACCCGCTTAGCAGTCATTAAAGTCTTCGAAAAGTTTACCCCCGTTGGGATGCCGGGGGTTTCAGTATAAATAGTATCCCCACTTTCTGGAAAATTTTTGCAAATGGTTACTTATGCTTTTAATAATTTTATCATTGGAATGAATGGTTGCCGAATTGTGTGTTATCTAACATATATGTTTTTATTATGGTCCTGAGGGATTTTATTTGAACTTAATTTTTCAATGATTTTAAACTATTAAGTCTCCTATATGCCACGGTGTCCGGGGACGTTAAATGTATCAAAAGTAAAGTAAAGTAAAGTGGAAAATTAGTGCTTTAAATTCCCACTATCGCTGTCTTTCTCATTTGCTCTTTCTCATTCCTGCTCTTTTCTATCAATCTGCTATACTATCGTCTTCTTCGCTAGACCAGTCTCCTACCTTTTTTCTTGAAAACTCTTCCGGGACAAGACTCCTTATTTGTGTTTGAGGTCTGTTGGATCAGCTTGGGAATATTGGACGCTTTCTGCCAGGTGGTCACTAGGGCTTCCTATGATGTTATTATTTAGCAATGTAGGCATTTTATATGTATGTGTTTTGTTGATAATTTATAATGATGTTTGTATTCTATTTTGTTTTTGTAAACGGGGGTTCGATAAGTTGGGGTGAAGCCTCAGCCGTCCCCTGCGTGGGATGTCTTTATTGTAAAGTGACTGGCTGGTGGAGAGCTTTCGGTTTTACCACTAGGGTTGTTTCGGCAGATCTTTTATGCGGATCAGGGGTTGTCCGGTCCTGATTTGGCTCGGAAGAGTCCGCTGGACATAAAGCAATAATAATGTAATGTAATGTTCGGAAAGTAAAAGTGATGGGCCTCGATTCAGGTAGATCTATTCTGAGATAAGACAAACATGTTTTGAGCACAAAGGTGAAATTGGAGAGACGGACCGACGTACTGACCGACAACCAGATTTACTATCAAGGACGACTCATGATTTGAAGTACCTGTATACCAAAGCTCAATAAATCGTTTTAACCGTTTTTGAGAAACTGAGCAAAACGTATGTAGCAACAGATGACTCCATTGATATTGACCTTAGCAAATACTACGGTAGGCAGGTCATTGACTTAGGTAATGTTCCTGTGAAGGGTCAAAATCCGTTCAGTGGTTTTTGAGATATGGCACCCAAAGGACCGAAGGACAGACCGACCGACCGAATGACAGACCGAAATTTGACTCGTTCTAATTCCCGACTATTTCAAAGTATGCCTGCAAATACAAAATTTTCTTGTGTAACTTGCTTGAGCTAGATAGGCAAGCTGTACAACAAAGATCATGAGTGCAACAAACGTGTCATGTGGTACATCTTTAAAAAAAAAAAAAAAAAAGGGAAAAGCTTTGAATCATGTATTATCTACTCTTTAGCACTTAACGTAGAATCTGCAATGCAAAGGTTATTTTCTCCTCCCGAATCTGGCTAGCTCGACTATAGGCGTAAATATATAACAAGCTGTAAAACAGGATCAAAAAGTACAACATAAATGTCAACAAAGCCTTTGTGTCTACATACTTAAGAAGCTGTAATAATAATTCATACACGGTTATTTAAACCGCGCCGTGGTAAGTGCACAACACACACACACGCACGCACACATACACTTAACACACACACACGCACGCACACATACACTTAACACACACATACATAATACACACACACATGCTAACACACACACGCTCATACACAAACACACACATACATACTGTTACACTCGATGTTGTTTTTTTTATCAGTTGATTCAGCCCCAATGCTTGAAATTTGATAAGTGTAACTCAGATTCGTTTATCCACGCAGCCTGCTCACTCATCTACAAGGCAGAAGTCGTCGTATGTAGTTTTCCAACTTTATTCAGCGTATATCAACAACTGCATACAATCGCTTTTTCCACTTTCAACTTTTCACAACTTTCCACTTTACAATTCTCCACTTTCAACACAGGAATGGAAGCTTCTTTAGTTACCATTAGAATTATCCATACGCTTCGATCGATAGTAAACAACCAACTCTAGAAAATTCTCAAATAATATCGACCAATTAAAATTATCAACGTTATAAAAAGCTTCATCTAACAACAATGCAAAATCAAATCAAAGGTAAATACACTCTATTATTGCATGCTTTGCAAAATAAAACGATCAGATCTATCGCGCGCGTCACACACGAACTATCGTGCGCATTTCAACGTAACACATACACACACACCCACACACACACACACACACACACAACCACCTCCCCCCCCACACACACTCTCACTACCGCTGTAGCCAATGGATAGAGCTGGTACACCGATGTTCCAGGTTCAAATCCCAATTGGTGGGCAAGATAAAAATGGTAATTTTTCACTGTCCCTGCTTAGCACTGTGCTTGCTCTGGTGGTTCAGTGTTGATTTAGGTAGGTCCCTATTCCCCCCTATTCCCTTCCACGCCTCCACATCTCCCCTGGGATGATTATTCCCTGGTCAGCTGCCGCATCGCCAATTGTTGGGTGTAGACGTTACACTTCATTCATTCGTAAACACGCACACACACACACAACACGCACACATACACACACAAACACAAACAATGTACGCTTATCCTTATCCGTTACTGTTACTATAGCTCGGCCACAGACGTTTGTACCTGGACACGCGAGCGCCTATGCCTGTGAAGCGTCTCCCTTCTGGTTATCTAAAAATACCAGAAGGGAGACGCGTCGCAGGCATAGGTGCTCGCGTGTCTAGATACGAGCGCCTGGGAGCTCGGCGTTTTGGATTAGACTAGCAGGCTGAGAAAACTGGTATATATATATAATGGAGGAGGGTACTCTACAAAGACAATAGACCTTAACCATGGAAGTCACAGGTAGTGAGATGTACTGTCAACTCTTGAGGGGAAACCTTCTTTGGGAACATGCAATCGTAGTTCCCCCTTGTTTTTTCTTCTTCTTTTTTTTTTCAACAGCTGAAAATATAACATCTGAAATAGGCTAGAGAAAGAACGTCAACAAAGTTTGCGTTTGCCTACACAACAAACCTAAAAATCTTGCTGACATTGTTTAACTACTGTCCAGTGTTTTACAAGCTCCTCTTGCTCCTGCCGCCAACACACGTATCTTATATACGTCATATTATAACACACGTATCTTATATACCTCTTATACATATCATGATGTCTGTTCTTTATTAAGCACTCGACATTCATGTAGTCAGTCCACAAAGGTAATCCAAGACTATTTCCGTGACAAATATTCGTTTCGGCTTTGGATTAGATAGGGACGCTATGCCTCGCCTCCTGACAACAAGGCAGCTGCAGACAGACCAAAGTGACGAAAACTCCTTGCATCAGCATCCCTAACGTCTCATCAACGACCCGACCGGCTGCGGGACAGATGGATGCTTGGATGTATGGATGGATGGAAGGATGCACGCTATAACACTACTATACCACTAAAATGCAAAGTACAGTAATATGACAGAAAACAACTATCAATGTATATTCCACACAAAAGTTTGTTGGAAGATAAGCACAGCACAAAGGTAACAGATGCCCAAAAAAGGTAAAAATGGGATGAAATTTTGACACACGTTAGTGCGGGCGGAGTTAAAAGAAACTCCATTTCAATTAAAAAAAAATTAGAGATATGAAGAGCGTGGCTCGAAAATGGATAAAAACTACACAAAAGACAGGCGGCGGTCAACCACCCCTTAAACCGTGGTGTGTGGAGGTTGTATTAGATCACCTTATTGGACATGATTCTGACACACTATCAAATATCAAGGATGAGTATGTGGATTTTTTAAAAATTGTATACAGAAACAAAGCTCTTCCTAGCATTGTTAAATGTTGATTTATCTTATGCGTATATTAATTAGTACTAATACAGGTAGTCATGAGGAAGAATACGAGGCGGAATAGAAACATTAGTATCATCTCATGATTATTATACTGTTGTCCACTTGCATTTTCTATGTATACAGTTATTACTGAACACTTGTTATGAATCATAGTAGAAGTATTACTATTTCTGAAATTGTGATTGTAGCATAATTTGCCTTTATGTTTTGAATCAACGATTAACTATTTTTAAATAGTAATTGCATTTTTTTTATTTGTGTAAGCTAAAGCAACTTGTTTGTATATACTTTATTAATGAAGATGCTTTTGCTTC
The DNA here is from genome assembly GCA_036898135.1 of Oncomelania hupensis. NCBI lineage: Eukaryota > Metazoa > Mollusca > Gastropoda > Littorinimorpha > Pomatiopsidae > Oncomelania > Oncomelania hupensis. The sequence goes on from CM072520.1 coordinate 18,716,932, forward strand.
TGTCTCAGGTGGATGTGAATCCATGACTGACGAATGTGACATTTTTTTATTTTTTAATTTTTTTATCAGTTTATAGTCCCCTCTCTTCCCGATAAGGATTTTCAGAGAGGAGCGTGCCGTGTCAGTTCATAAAGAATCCACGTTGTAAAAAACTCCAAACTTTACAATTTTCAATATGATTTTTTATTTTTAATTTACCTTTCTACTAACGATATAGGGTGAGAGTACTGGCTACTAAATAAGCCTGTATACAAAACGTTGTTATATTTTTATTGCATTTGTTTTTTCAACATGGTCATCAGCGTTATGTGTACAGTCCTTAGTGTGCTGCAGCGTTTACTAAATGCTTGTGCGTTCACTTGACAATAAAATTGTGTATTGTTTTTGCAGATGAAGGGATTGTTCCGCTGGTTCTATGCTACGGAATAGAACTGCAGTAACCTCCAAATTTTTTAATAAACTAATTTATTTAATAAACAAAATTACTTATTATTTCTGTTGTTGTAATTTACGAGTATTGATTATATTAATGCATTTTATTAATGGACGCTATACTATATATGCTTTTTACCAAGCATGAAACGTAGGATATTTCATTAACAAAGTAGATGAATAAAATACACAATGTGTTTGTAAAGCTTTATATTAACAAGTCAGAGAGTAAATCATATTATGTAAACGTATGCATTGTGTGACTGTTTGGAATTATAACTGCGTAAACTGTGTATAGCAGCTATTGTTGTTGTCGTCACACGACCGTCGCGAAAACTGGCCTACCGACGGTCACGGTCGTAGCTGTTCATACGACTGCGGTCTTACCAAATTCCGTCGTTCGACAGCACGTCGGGCGACGGTCAAAATGTTTCATGTTACTCGTTTTGACGTCATACGCCGTTCCGACGGCGTGATTGGCAGTCGTGCGACCTTTCTCGCCCTCTCATGTTACCGGGCCCTGTTGTAGCCGTAGTCGACGGCTAGTGGTCGAATAATTGTGTGTTTGTATTCTCAGTCCCTCTATCTCTGTCTGTTTCCGCGTCTCTCTGTGTCTTTCTGTGTCTATATATAGATCTGTCCTAGTAAGCGTATAGTGCTACTTCTCTTTCATTCACCGGTACGGGCAGAATACCTAGCCTATTACAAAACTCTAGATATGCTGTTAAATGAACTCGATACGTTTTTACAGTGTTTTTCTGCAAAGTTAAGACTTCGAAAATGTGCAAGCTCTATTTCCACATTCGTCTGAAATGTCTTTGCGTGGCCTGCAACAAGAAGCAGAAGGTGTCATGAGACATACGATCCCCTACATTTAACACTGCAGACACAGGATAATGCCACCAGTTCGCCAGCAAACCGGCCAACTGGTCGCACCTGCCCCTTTCATGCAAACGAGACACAGTGTCAGGAATGGCGCTAAGAAGCCCAGGTACATGAATGGTCCTAACATTGAAATGGTACCTAAAGCTCAACCACAACATGCATCTGAGAAGCTGGTTAACAAAAGGTGTTTACCCCTTTCTTTGTTAAGGATGGCTTTTGCTACCGTACTGTCTGTATGAACGACCACGGTGCTATTTTGACAACAAGGCGCCCATCTTTCCACTCCCTGAAAGGCAGCACAAACTTCCTTATAATTAATGTGTAGGTTCTTAACTGCGGGACAATCTCACTAAATACTGAATATTGCCAATCGCCAACCCAAAAACACTGACGCTGACGGTGTTGTACGCATCGATTTGTTTCATTGCAGTTGAAATAGACAGTACCGTTGAATGCTCTTCGGAAGTTCCTTTGTTGCTTCCACTTAGGTATTGTTCAAAAATACACACCTGGATATTGTTTTTAATTAGGAGAGAGAGAGAGAGAAAGAGAGAGAGAGAGAGAGAGAGAGAGAGAGAGAGAGAGAGAGAGAGAGAGATGGGGAATGGGAGCGGCAGTGATTCCACGTCTTGGTGAAACTCGGAACTAAACCTTACTTTGCAATGCTGTTACTGCAATAGCCTCAAGGATGCGCCGCATGAAAAATTTATCTCAGCGAACGCCTTGACATGCCCAATTTAGGGGACCTGTTAAACGCTGAAGCTTTCTTTTGGTTGCGCTCTTCTTGCGGTAGAACTCGCCGAGCTCCCTTGCAATTTTCTGTAGTTTTGCCTTCTCTAAAAGAGGAGAGGAAGTTTGCGTACAAATATCAATTCCCAGAAAGGTAGTACCCTGTGTGGACACCACAACTTTGTTCCAACTCACATGAAATACCAACCTCCTAAACCAGTCTAATAAGACACTGCAGTGCTCTGTGGCATTCTTCAAACGTCTTTAGTTACTTAGTTATTCATTGCTTACAGGGTCCAGAGGACTGCAAAGAGCCGAATCAGGACCACAAAATCAAGACCACAACTTCGCTAAAAGAGGACTCGCCCCTGACCCGCATAAAAGATCTGCAGAAACCACCCTAGTGGTAACACTGAAGGCACTCCACCAACCGGTCACTTTACAAAAAAGACATCCCACGCAGGGGACGCTGAGGCTATACTCTAATTTATCGAACCCCAGTTTACAAAAACCAAATAGAATATAAACATCATTATAAAATATCAACAAAACACATACATATAAAATGTCTACATTGCCAAATAATAACATCATAGGAAGCCCCAGTGACCACCTGGAGGAAGCGTCCAATATTCCCAAGCTGATCCAACAGCCCTCACACACAAATGAGAGCTTTGTCCCGGAAGAGTTTTCAAGAAAAAGATAGGTGACTGGTCTAGCGAAGAAGAAGATCAAGAAATCGTCATTATAGACCACGACACCCTCAAAGCTCCACCTGCAGAGGCACCTACCCATAGCCTGCAAGAGACGGTGGAAATGACCCGGAGCTAGTGGTGCGCCAAAAGGCAGCCTAGAATCAAAGAGAGAGGTTAGTTGCTTATCCCCCTTGAATTGCCACTGAGGTCCCGTATCATTATAATCGTCTCTGTAAATACAAAACGAGCGATATGCGGCCTTCAAATCGAGTTTAAAGCACCAGTAACCCTGCTTAGCAAGACTACAAGCGTCTGAAATAATCTGAAAGCGCCCATAGTATAACGTGGCGTAATTGTTCAATGCAGCGCCAAAAGGTTTTCTGCCATCATGAATAAGACGAACACTATGACCATCGTCTGTAGAAATTGCCGTCTAGGAGGCTAACAATTACAGGTTTTTCAGAGGCTACAATATAATTCCCTGGTTTTATCTGGCCACGCAGTTCTTTTTAGACTGCTTCTCTATGCTCAAATGTTGACCTATGACTCTGATTCGGTTTGTTTAACGCTGCTACCCTTGTCTATAATTCTAAGCCCTTCTTTAATGCCAGAATACATTCTCGATCAGGATAATTTTTTTTAAAGCTGGGTTTTCCAAACTTCCAAACAATTTGCAATACTATACACATGATTATCCCTACCTAGCCATTGACATGTGAGGGGGCTCTGAGGGGAGAGAATGGACTGTCTAGAATGTTTTGGGGCCAACAGAAACTGGTTGCTCGCTGTCCTAGGCGCTGCCGCCACTGCCGCTGGTTGCCGTAGCTGTGGGGTGCGCAGAGGCTGGGTGGTTCGTCTGCAGACAAATGGAACAGCAGTGTTCGAACTGGCATCGTGGCGCGAACGCACAGTGCCAACGACTCCATTGCATACACACCTCCCTCCCATTTGGTCCCTGGAGTCTAGGACTTGTTCGCTGTGGCCGTGGCGCTCTTTGCTGGACGTTGGTGTAGTTTGTCTCACTTGTCTTGTACGCTCTTTCAGGGCGACTAGGGCCAAGTGCTGTGAAGCACATCCCCTCCTGAAACCATATGCTGCCTGGCTCTGGCGGTACTGCTGATCATAGGTTAGCACCGAGGAACATCTCTCCGATTTTCGCCGTACACGCCAGATTCTCCAAAATGCCTTGGCCAGAAAGACGGCCCGTCGCAATAAGTTTGGCCAAAATTCCGCTGTTGTCGGCGATGAATAGCGCCGGGAAAACACTGTCGATTTTTAGCTTTGTTTTGGCGGGGCCAATTGCTTGAGTTCGATGTCTTCATACCCCACGTCATAACGAAATGATACGAAGTCCGCAATTTGATAGGCCGTCTCACCTGATCTTGTGACAATGACAAAGGCGCAAGGGTCAAGATCAACTCTTCCTCCGAGTGACGCGGAGCTGATACCCGTTGCGTGACGAAGTACATCGTCAAGGGAGCCACAGAAAGCAGTCGATGTGATGATCGCCGCCGTCGCTGTAGTGGGGGAGTACAGTCCTTCCTGGGTTGTTGCTGCTGTCCTGGCAATGTTGACGTTGGTACGGCAAGCCCCTCCGCCTCTCTCCATACAGGACCCTCGGAAGCTGCCTGAAGTACCGCAACAACGCCAAAGTAGCAATCATATCTGGTGTCCCGGTTTTAGCTTCAGGTCCATAATGGACGTTGTCGTTGCACTGACCAATGCAAGACAAGTTTCGAAGCCGTTGTCACTGAGGATGTCTACCACGTCCAACGGTAGAGTTGTTGCCCAATCCTTAAACTTAAACTTCTTCATTTTTAGGAAGACAAGCTGTAATGATGTAAAATCACTTTGAGATAAAAACTCTCTCAAATGAGCTACGAAAAGACCAGAAGCAAGCTGAGAGAGACTGCAAGTGCTGCTACCAAAGAATATGGGTACACTACAAAGAAGAATCATCCGAGGCTTTCCCTATATAAAAAGTGAAGACGTTTTAAGAGCAGCGCCGTCAAGCGGCTGCGTGGCGGAGCAGGTCAAGGGAGGTAAACAGACCACATAGCAACATTAAATACAGACGATATTGCTCGACTGTATCGGCGTGTTTCTGATGAATCCCGAACATAATTGTCAACAAAATTACTGTGTAATGTGTAGGAAAATGACTCCCTGCAATAATGCTGGTATTTTTGCACATTTGTTTTTTGTCAACATTGTGATATAGATCTCATTATGTTTATTTATTTATGTATTCGTTCTTTGTATAGAGCTTTTACAGCTCAAGAGCTGCTCAAGGCGCTGGCCGATACAGGATCTCATTCCAGCCCTAGTCACCAACTTGCAGCCTGTGGGCGCACCGTCGGACGCCCAGGCAACTGAGCACAATCATGAGCGACAGGGGGATGAGAAAGAAGGGACTAGTGCTTACTGGCTGTGTTCATGCAGCCGGCACTCACCCGTCTAAGACAATAAGCGTCAGGATCTTTAAAATCCATTTGCAGTCCGCTGGACCCTGTAAGCAATGAATAACTATCTTTAAAATCCATGCGATGGAATGCGTGCGTACACAGCTAGACCTCGGTTTATACTCTCATCCCAAGGAGTAGCTAAGGGCGCTATTGCCTGTGCCTCAGGGTCATGTTACATTTTTTTTTATCGGCGGTCCAGTCCGTCACTGCCTAGACGGGCGGCAACGCTATCATGTACATTACAGAGCCAACTAGCTGCGCGCCCCAACCTTCCTTCCATGAGTATAACAGTACAGACAGGCGTTAACAATTCAGTACATAATGCCAAAAGTGAACGTCCTCTAAACTTACGTTAGTCCCCTATACGCTCTGTGTCCGGGGACTTTAATCTACCTACCTACCTACCCTCCTCTAAACTTGCTCGGCGGGTCCATTAGCATAAAGCGTTTACGGGGGTCGCAATTCGAAAGCTTTGTTTAATTTTGGCGGAAAACGAGTTCACTTAACATTGGCGTTGTTATTACCTTAAACTAGGATAGCGTGGGCTTCCGTTGCTCAAACCAACCGCTGATATTTGAATTTTCCATTTCGGTTCTGAAAGGGAGTTATTTCCCTTGTTTTAATGGGTGACCTTTGACCCTATTTTTGAGTGGACCACTCAACTTGAAGAGTGCGCCTTTGATGTCTAGGGCAGGGTAGGGTTTATTTTATGAACCTAAAACAACTACAAAAAAAAAACAAACCCAAACTTACGAGCAATTATTTTTACGAGATCTGTCTCTTACCTGCTTTCGTAAATGCTATTTTTAGCACCAAAATGTTGGCTGGCCCTTGATATTAATAGGCACAAAAACGACGGAATTTATTAATTTAAAAAAATAACTATGCTTTGGAAAGAGTTATGTTTTGTTGTAAGCTTATTTTTGTCCAGGTGGGCAACACTCACTATGAATATTAAAAGGATCTGTCGTGGAGGGAGTAGTCAACGTGGGTGCTTTTAACATTAACAAATTCCATGTAACATAAAAGAAAGCAGCGGCCATTTGCCGAGTATTTTGGTATGGCAGTTTGTTAACGTTCACACGCAGAGACGTGACATGAATCTGTCTGCAAGATAAACAGTTACAAGGATTATTTGGTAGTTTTAATTTAATGACTAGTATCTTTTTAAGGATCTACCAGTATGCGCATGGTTCGGGGATGGAATAAAGCAATGGACTGCCATAGCATTCAAAAGTTACAATATACCTATGGTTTGCAATAAATCTGCACGGTCGTTTTAACATTACAAAGTATATACATGATGATGATGATGACGATGGTGATGATGATGTTGATCGATGATGACGATGATGATGATGTTGCTGATGGTGATAGTCTAATAATAATAATAATAATAATAATAATAATAATAATAATAATAATAATAATAATAATAATAATAATAATAATAATAATAATATTACTAGCGAGTTTCATTTGGACGATGATACCTCCCCATATCCCCCTTGATACCTCCCCATACCCCCCCCCCTGATATCTCCCCGTCCCCCCATGATGCCTCACTATACCCCCTCGATACCTCCCCGAACCCACTTGATACCTCCCCATACCCCCTTGATACCTTCCGTACCCCCCTTGTAACCTACCTGTACCCTCCTTGATACTTCCCCGTTGATCGTTTCGCAGGTATGGATGAAATGAATCGAACGAACGAAAAACGATGCTTAACGTCCTATTGCATGAGCGTTAAGGACAATAAAATTGGGCTAAAAAGCCCTCATCATACATATTTACCAGACCATTTGGTCTGGCTCAATTCCCGTCAAAATGAATCGACCATCACCATACCCCCTTATATATACCCGTATACCCGTTATGCCTACCCATGTCCCTTTAAACCTACCCGTAGCCCCCTTTTACCTACACGTACCACCCCATCCCGATCCTTGGTACTACAACTACTACTACTACTACTACTACTACTACTACTACTACTACTACTACTACTACTACTACTACTACTACTACTACTACTAGTAATAATATTGAATATAGAATAATACAAATAGAAATCATAAAAAACACCAAGGTTTTAAAAGAAAATTTGATATAAGAAATAATAATAATAATAATAATAATAATAATAATAATAATAATAATAATAATAATAATAATAAATTAAAGGTAAAAAGCCTAAATTAAAAAGAAAAATATCCATATTGTAGTGTAAAAAAAAAAAAGGCCCGCGTGAGGTTTGAACTTGGGTCACCCTGAACGGTAAGCGAATGTTTTACCTAGTAGGCTATCAAGCCTTCCTAGAAAGACCGTCAATTTTTTGGTCTATATGGGAAAACATGCTGAAACCTCAATTTGATTTTTAATGGAAGCGCGCGGATTGAGGCTATTGTAGTTTGTGGACATTTTGTTTATTTATTTATCTCAGAAACGGTTAAACGTTCGGTAAGGAAATGTCGGCTATAACGATTTCGCTGGTTTTGAGCACACAGCAGGCCGATCCGCAGCGGCCAGCACCTGCCCAGATCAGCGTCCATACCGGACAAACTTTATAGTAGAATCGAAGAAGGACTTCCGGCTAAGCAATTTAGATTATTATTATTATTATTATTATTATTATTATTATTATTATTATTATTATTATTATTATTATTATTATTATTATTATTATTATTATTATTATTATTTTTATTATTATTATTATTATTATTATTATTATTATTATTATTATTATTATTATTATTATTATTATACTGGAAACAATATACACGCTTTTCCCCAAATAACCAATAAGGGTCAAAGCGCGGCGGTTTTTACCCACATGCACGTTCATACGTTTCCACACACACACACACACACACAACAGATATCTGTTACTCAAACATGTGGTGTAAAGGCAAGGAGATCGCTATTAAAAGACGGACAGAAACTGAACTTTTATTTTTAAAATTTTTAGATTGACTGCATCCAATACCATTACTGACGAGAGGGAGGACACCGGAGTACCCGAATAAAATCCTCTGTGACCTCAGTAGTCTCGTACCTAAGTCACATACATTTGACCCTTGCAGGAACCCCTTGCTTATGATGATGATGACGACGACGACGGCGACGATGATGATGATAATGATGATGATTATGATGATGGTGGTGATGATGATGATGATGATAATGACGACGACGACGACGATGATGATGATGATGATGATGATGATGATGATGATGATGATGATGATGATGATGATGATGATGATGATGATGATGATGATGATGATGGCGCCTAAAATTCCATGTCACAAAGACAATGCTCAATACACGCAAATAGTGTCGCAGCCATCAGAGAGAGAAAAAATTCTACTGAAGCAGGTGGGGTTTTAGTACTTTACTGATTAAGTTCTGCTTTGAGTTTTACTGGAAGGGAATTCCACAAGTTCGGTGATGCGTCTTAATATATAAGGTAAAAGGTAAAGGTAGTCCCATACCCTTGTGGCCGTAGGGGAGCGTGATGTGGAGATCACACTTATCTTGGGCCAGCGTAATGAGGGTGATGCCCATCTCTCTCCCTCGCTGCTTTACCTTCCCCACCCTTAAGAGAGTAGGTACTCAGTCACAGTTGAGTCAACTGGGGGCGTTGTTATTTGTCGCTTCACGTTTTGCGGTCACCCATCCAAGTGCTAACCGCACTGAACGGTGCTTAACTTACGACACAGTAGCGAGTGCTAATATCTATATCTATATCTATATCTATATATCTATATCTATATCTATATCTATATCTATATATATATATATATATATATATATATATATATATATATATATATATATATATATATATATATATATATATATATGAATTTAAGCCAACAGCAACAGGTATATTCAATATATAAAGAAAGAAAGAAAGAGAGAGAGAGAGAGAGAGAGAGAGAGAGAGAGTGAGAGAGAGAGAGAGAGAGAGAGAGAGAGAGAGAGAGAGAGAGAGAGAGAGAATATATACCTGTTGCGGTTGACTTAAATTCAAATAAATTGGTTGAGATATTTTACCTCCTAGCAAACTCTTTTTCTTATTTCAGAGAGATGTCGTTTTTGGATATACCGGTGGGTTTGTGTTGCAAATTCTCCACTGCCGTGTAACATTATTAACTTGGTTGATCAAATTAAAGAATTATCATGTTAATGTACTAGTGTCGGGTGACTGCAATACATTTTTCCAAAGAATTTTCTTTCCTGGCCACAGACTTTATAAGTTGTTTGTAGATTATAGTCACACGACACTTTCGCATATAGGTGACTACTGGACCGATTTATACTGACACCAGCGGGCCAGTTGTTGGTAAAGGGGAAAATAATATGATCACACGTTGACCAATCCGGGATTCGAACCAGCGACCTTTCGGTTACTAGCAAGACGCTCTTACCAACTGAGCTACCCGGCCCCTTGACTTTATAAAGGATTATACATTTTTTAAACTTGGGCAGCGCCTGGCCAGTTGGCATGTCTGGCATGTCGAAACACATTATCCTAGTAGGCTACTTAGTGCAGTGCCCATACACTTCCGGGTCACATGCAATCCATCACAAAGAATTTAATGATCCTGGTTTTCATTTTCTAAATGGGTAAATATCAGATATAAAACCGCACCTTGAAAGCAAAAAAAATATGAATTCAATTCAACGGCTTCGCTCGGCGGTCGCCCTGCTTTGGTTGAGAAAGCAATCTCTCACTGATATCATATACGCTATATAATGTATGTATGTATGTATATGCTCTGTTTAGCTGTGTGCATGCGCAGTGTGGTTAGGTAGAAACGTCTTTATTCTGACATACACTTGCTTTCTTTTGACGGACCCCGTTATTTTGACGTCAAAACAGTGTTTCGTTAGGGTTAGGGCTGTGTTAGGCTTAGGATTAGGTTAAAGTTAGGGTTTGGGTTAGGGTGTTTGTTAGGGTTTGGGTTAGAGTTAGCTTCAAAAAATGGACAAATTTGTAAAAATGTCAAAGTAACGTATGTAGAGTTTCATGAAAGTCATCACAACGGCGTTTCTACACGGTTGTGTGCGTGTGTGTGTGTGTAGGTGTGTGTGTGTGTGCGTGTGTGTGGTGTCTGAGTGAGTGTGAATGTTGTTTCCATTGCATATTATATTTTATTTCTTTTTCTTTTTTTTTTCGAACGACACGCCACATTTTTGCTGCCCTTCGGTGACTGGAATTTCGCCACGTAAAAATTGACGATTCGTGAAAATGTGTTTCAAGTCAGGCATCCAATGGCTGATACAAAGATACCTTTGAAAGGCCTCACTATCACGCATTATTGTCAACGTTACAGATCCTTTCCAAATTTCACCCTGAGTGCAGACCCATTAAAACGGGAGAAAAAAAAACCCTTAAAACCTCTTTCAACAGTACGGGTTTGATAATAAATCAATACATTCATTTCTTTATGTGAGTATTCATACCATCAAGGTTTATTCTCAAAATAGCACCGCAAGCGAACTACTGTATGTGTATGGTTGTTTGGTTGTTTACATTGTAAGGAAGAAGAAGCCGAAAACTCAATAAACCGAACGGTCAGTTTGAACCACGGTTGCCCACCATTCATCTTTTAATGTAACGACGAGTGCCAATATTCCAGGAAAACTGGGTTTCCATTGCCGAAGGTGGCGGGTTCGAACCAGCAGGGGACGAACTTATTGTGACTTAGGTATGCTTACGAGACTTTGAGGTCACCGAGGGTTTTCTACGGGTACTCCGGTTTTCTCACTCCATTCTATAAAGGCATTGGATGCAGTGTCTAAAATTTCAAACATTGATTAAAATTCCATTACCTTTCTGAATTTTGATGGCGATTTGCTCTTACACTACATGTTTGAGTGATGAATGTGTGTTTGTTGTGTGTGTGTGTGTGTGTGTGTAGAAGTGTCTGTAACATGTGAGCGTGTTGGTTACAGATTGCTGTGCTTTTAGTCTGATCTAGGAATAAGGCGCGTGTATCATCCATTATTATTATTATTATTATTATTATTATTATTATTATTATTATTATTATTATTATTATTATTATTATTATTATTATTATTATTATTATTATTATTATTATTATTATTATTATCTTTCGTATGTATGCTGGTGACACCCAACTTAATCACTCTGACTCTCCTTCTAACTATTATTATTATTATTATTATTATTATTATTATTATTATTATTATTATTATTATTATTATTATTATTATTATTATTATTATTATTATCTTTCGTATGTATGCTGATGACACCCAACTTAATCACTCTGACTCTCCTTCTAACTATTATTATTATATATATATATTATTATTATTATTATTATTATTATTATTATTATTATTATTATTATTATTATTATTATTATTATTATTATTATTATTATTTTTATTATTATTATTATTATTATTATTATTATTATTATTATTATTATTATTATTATTATTATTAAAGCCCATTGTGACGAAAAAAAAGCACCAAAATTCCTTTCAGACTGAGGCTAGACCCTTGTCAGATACATATATAATTGATGTGAAAATTGCCGCTTGGGGAAAGAACTGGCCAGTCACACATAAAGATATGCTGCATATTAAATAAACATTATAAAGCCACACACGAAGTTCTGAAGAAAAAAAACACCACAAAACAAAACTCCCACAAGATCCATTGGTTGTTTCTTTTTACAGTTGGCGATGCTGTGAAAAATTTAAGCAGATTTTTTTAATCATTAATTTAAACGCAAAGAATATACATCAGTCATACACGCAGGTATATATTAAAATTTAAAAAAAAAATAGATAAATGATTTCTATTCCGACTTCTGCAATAGAGATCTCCTCAGTGTTTTATTGAAGAAACAACACGTTAAAGCATCTGGTTTTATTATTATTATTATTATTATTATTATTATTATTATTATTATTATTATTATTATTATTATTATTATTATTATTATTATTATTACAGGTAAATTAAATAAACATTATAAAGCCAGACACAAAGCTATTAAAAAAAACAAAAACAAACAACAACAAAAAACAAAATAAGTGTACATTTGTATTGTTAAAGCAGATTTTTAAAAATCCATTACTTTAAACCACTTAAAATTTTGAGGACAGAATATATACCTGTCATCCAGGTAAATTAAATAAGCATTATAAAGCACATCCGAAGATCAAAACAACAACAACAACCTAAACAACAACAACAACAAGATGACATTTGCTTTGAAAGTCGACGATAACGACTGAAACTTTTGAAGAAAACATATACACCATTCACACAGGTACATTAAAATATACAGTATAAACAACATACAAAGGTGTTTTATAAAAAAAAAAAGGAAAAACGGTTCATTTGTTTTTAAAGTCAGTGATGTTGTGAAGAATTTGTCAATTCAACGCAAGAAATAAAATCCATTAATTTAAACGCCTGAAATTTTTTTTAGTAAAGAATATACACCAGTCATACTATTGAAATCATCGTTTACATATTAAATAAACATTATAAACCACACACGAAGATCAAAACACACACACACACACACACACGCACACAAACACAAGATGACATTTGTTTTGAAAGTCGACGATGCTGTGAAGAATTTAACTATTCCACGGGAAAGGAATGTAAAAGCTCCATTAATTTAAACGGCTGAAATTTTTTATGAAAGAATATACACCAGTCATATAGATAAGCCTACATTAAATAAACATTATAAAGTCACACACAGAGATTTTTTAACAAAGGGTACATTGGTTTTTTTTAAGGTCGACGATGCTGTGAAGAATTTATCCATTCCTAACAAGTAGATAGCCTAAAAAGAAAAAAAATCTAGAAATGTAAACGGCTGCAAAATTTGCAAGTCAGACAGGACAAACAGCGCAAAATTAGCATCTTGAGCATTCTAACTTACTTTTTACTGCTTTTAAATTAGTGTTTAGAGCTAGCACAAATTCCACATTCCACAACGCACACACACGTACACGCAGACACACACCCACGCGCGCGCACGCACACACTTTCGTACACACACAGTCACACAAACACACAAATACTTACACAGGCAAAGCAACAGACACACATAGAAACGCAAAGAAATAAAAACACATTTATGCACATGAAATGGGAGCGCGCACGTACACAACGCGCGCGCACACACACACATACACAAACATACACTATGAAAGGCATTACAAAGATATTTTTCAGACAGCTCAAAAGATATTGCCACGCCACACGGAAGAATGCCAATGAATAAATTTTCTTACGAAACAGACTTTTTAATGGCGAGATAGAAAATGGGAGGTAAGAAAGAAAAAGAACGAAAGAAAGAAAGAAAGAAAGATGGTGGTAAAGATCTGTTAAATTGGGTCGAATTGAACTGATTTCATTTTCATTAATGTTATTTTGATATTATTATTATTATTATTATTATTATTATTATTATTATTATTATTATTATTATTATTATTATTATTATTATTATTATTATTATTATTATTATTATTATTATTATTATTATTATTATTACTGTTATTATTATTATTATTATTATTATTATTATTATTATTATTATTATTATTATTATTATTATTATTAACAAAATAATGACACTACACTCACAGGAAAGTGGAAGATGGCGTTGAAAGAAAAGAATGAACTGCCTTTGAAGTTTAACGTCTACACCCGCCATTGGCTGATATATGTTGGGTAGACGGGGAAGAAGAAGGAGGATTGGAGTACTAAGAGGAACCTAATTCACACTGAACCACCAGTATAACCACACTGTTAAGATGGACAAGAGAAAAAATTTTGTTGTTGTTTTTTACCCTCAGAACAACACCACTGCTAGGTGGAAAATGGCCACATTTTATTTTGCCCCCACTGTAAGGATTCGAACTTGGGTCATCCGTCTATCATGCTAACACTGTGTCACTGAGCTACGGGGTAAAGGGAATGGGGGGGGGGGAGTGGGGTGGTAGGTGGGAGGAAAGAGGGAAATGTCCAAAAAATAAATAATATAACATGCCAATCATTTTAGCATTAATCGTCTTAAGTCTGGAAACGTAGGGCGTGTGTGAGCTTCACAGCCAAGGTCGAAGCAAGAAATAAAGAAGACGGCAAATAAACCGAAATAAAATAAATAACAAAGTGCGATGCACATCAGTGGCGGTCCTATGTTCTTCTTTCCCATTTTATGCATGCCTGTTCGTGACCTTGTATTAAAGGTTCTGCTTGTGACAGAATGATCTGGTTCTGTTACGTGCCGTCAAGGAGACACGAGAAAGAGAGAGAGAGACAGACAGAGAGAGACTGACAGAGACAGAAAGACAGACGGGGGGGGGGGGGAGAGAGAGAGAGAGAGAGAGAGAGAGAGAGAGAGAGAGAGAGAGAGAGAGAGAGAGAGAGCGACCAACACACAGAGCTGGCCCCAAGGGTCGTTAACAAACAAAAGTGGTCACTGATTAAAACACAAATCCTGTCCCTGTCGTGAGGGAACTTACTCTAGTCGCTCGCCTACCTACAAGGCACCAAAGTTGATCCTAGAACCGCCACCTAACTCCCCATTTATTATATTGTACTGGACAAAACGCTTCAGAACTGTACAGGAGAAACACTACTTTGGGCGATCACACATTGGAGCAGTTAATAAATGTAACTAAATTGTCGAAAAGCTCTGTAGTAATAGTTAAACACAGAGAACATCACCTTGAGACACAATTGGCTCAAATTGTACTCAACGGCAAACCAATTGAAGCATTGAGTGTCAGTCGATTACACTGCTGCCCGCACAAGCAGTGGTTCGAAACTCGTTGATTGTTCTGGAGTGCCGACAAAAATAACAAGACCCTGAAAAACAGGCATTGCGCCCCTGCTCCTTCGAATGAGAGTACACACCGAGGTCTGATCTGTGCACGTGAGCATTCCATCGCACGGACTATAAAGATCCGGACGCTCATGTCCTACATGAGTGAGTGCGGGTGCTGGCTACACAAATATACCCAGCCAACACTTGGTCCTCTTTCCACCACCCCCCGGTCGGCCAGGATTGTGCTCAGTTGTCTAAGCGCCTAAAGGCCTCGGGCAGCTTGAGGTCATCGAGATCCCGTATGGACCGGCGCCTTGGGCGGCTCTGGAGTTGGAAAAGCGCTCTGTACGAACGATGAAATAAATCAGTGAACTAATAATACCAAAAGCCAAACTGCCTTCACACCCTTTGCTTAATTTTCGTCCTCCTCTTCCTCCTCATCTTCATCCTCGTCACCATCCTCATCATCGTCATCGTGTTAATACAATTCTCGGTCGTTAATGCGAAAATGATGACCAAACGCATTTCGTGTATAGATTAGCGCTCATCTGAACACGACTTGGGCTATGTTTGATTAAACTTCACGTTGGACTACAACAGGATATTCGAGGTGAAGGCCTACATTCGGTTATGTGAGATGTATGTGCAAAGGAACGCCATTTCAACCATTAGATACAATAGTGCAAATGCATTCTCTGACTGGTTAACTCGGTAAAAATAGACAGTATGATCACGTGCTACGTTCATTGAAAATACATCAACGCAACCACTGGCTATTGTTGCATAAACGCTTTCTGTGATTGGACATTTAGCAATCCCAAAAAACCACCGATCACGTGCTATCTCGGGTACGGATCAATTGAAGAGCAAATAGAGAGCATCAGAAGGGGAGACAAGTCAAACAGATCGTAAATAACCCAAGTGACGTACCGTTGTTCTATAACCCGTTTTGATCCTTAAACATATAGTCAACAAAACTTTAAACTTAGAAAAAAAACGAGGAAAAGGAGAAGGAGTCCGAGCAAGAGGAGGAGGAAACAAAAAGAAAGAAAGAAAGAAAGAAAGAAGAAGAAGAAGAAGAAGAAGAAGAAGAAGAAGAAGAAGAAGGAGAAAGAAAGTAAGGAAGGAAGAACGAATTAAACTGTAGAATAAATAAATAAATTAATTAATAAATAAAGCGTCCAATTATCTGCACGACAATCATGACATGAACGCATCGCGAACACGAACATGATTTCAAGAAAACTGTACACTTACTTACCTATGATACAGGCTTTGAGTAATAGTTTGTTCACAAAATATCGGTCCTTTCGTAGCCAAACAAAAAACAACAACAACAACAACAAAACAAAAAAACTTTTTTTTTCACAATAAGTAGTAGTAGCTGTAGTTGTACATTAGCACCACAATTCAATCGTTGATGGCTTTTACACCTATATATCGTATACGTGAAAATAAATCCACAGATATATGCCCTGTTGTAGCAAATGATACATTTTTTTGTTTAAAATAAGAAGACCTCTTTTTAGGTCCAAGTATTTGCTTACTTATGATATACGTCGCGAGTAGTGAATTGACAAAATACACATCCTTTTTGTAGCAAACGAGATACGCGCTTCACACAATCTCTGCAAGTTTAACACAGCAACTCAGTTAATCGTTGCTTGTTTTAACCTATGATGTAGCCTACGTGAAAGAAAATGTACAACTATAAGCCGTTTTTTGTAGCAAATAAGATTTGTTTTTCACAGTTTGTATGGTGAAATTTAAATATCATCACAATTCAGTCGCAGCTTGCTTGCTTATAATATATGCGGATTGTAAATTTTTTTTAAAAGCCCTTTTCTTGTTGCAAACGATATAAGTATGTCACACTCAATATATGTAAGGTTTAAATAAACACCTCGATCATCGTCTGTCCAATCATTGCTTAGCTTATTTATTTTAGAAAGCATTCACAGTTTCTCGCTGGTACCTTCGCACAAAATGAGGCGAGGCGAAAAAGACACACAATAAAAAGAACAGAAAATATGCAGGCCTACAGTCGGATGTTGAGTAAAGTGCTGATCAATAATGGTTAGAATCGCAAATATCAACTACTGTGCATCGGCCATCCAAAAGCCTTTCCGTGATTGTGACAGTCATGGGATGATCAACGATGCACGACACCTTCAAAGTTGTATGGACAGACTACATGCACCAACGATGAAGTTGCTGTTCACCTTTACTCCTTGCAAAAACGGTGCTGACGAACTTTTTTGATAGCTAACAAAATCATTACTGTGAAATTTGATTTTTTTTTTTTTTGCAACAAGTGTTTTTCACAGCCTATAAAGTAATGGAATTAGCACGAAACAATTTCATGAATGGTGTCTGATAGTGGTAATAGTATTTTAATAGCAGCTTTACCAGTTAAAGAGCTGTTTAAGGCGCTGACCAATACAAGATCTAAATGGGAAAGCTTACATCAATGTGTCTGAAGGAATTGAAGCTATAGCACAAGTCTTCTATTATGTGCGTGTTCGCTGCAAACGTTTTTACAGCTATTCGCGTAAGTACGGAAATCAAAGCTATTGAAACAAAACGCATCACAACGGAAACGCGCAGCTTGACTGGTAGCTGAGAGTCTAAAATGAATAGCTGTGCTGTGTGATGTTGTTGAGATTCTTTATTTATAAAAAAAAAAACACACCAAAAAAAAAACCGTCTCGTCCTATGTGACTTGGAGTGGAGTGGAGTCCTCGCGTGGTCTATGAATACTCCTTGCGCGAACGCGAAAAAAAAAAATCTATGAATATGGTAGACTACGTTTTACTTGCTCGTCTGTCGTTGTCTGCTCGCGTGCATGTCTAGCCCTGCCCTGACCAAGCAGTGAAAGAAAGAGAGAGAGAGAGAGAGAGAGAGAGAGAGAGAGAGAGAGAGAGAGAGAGAGAGAGAGAGAGAGAGAGAGAGAGAGAGGTGGTTGAGGGTAGTAGGTGGAGGATGGGGGGAGGGTTGTAACGATCATGCAATCTTGAGTCTAACCACTGTTCTGCATGTTTTTTTCTGTATAAAAGAGAGGAACTACGAATGTGAATTATACGTGAATGAAGTGAAGAGAGAGAGAGAGAGAGAGATAGATAGGGTGGATGGGGTAATGTGGGAACAGAGGAGGAAGATGTGATGATGATGATGATGATGATGACGAGGACGACGCTGTTGCTAATGGTAGTAGTGAGATTATAAAATAGTCAGTCAATATCATCATCATCATCATCATCATCATCATCATCATCATCATCATCATCATCATCATCATCACCATCTTCTTCTTCTTCTTCTTCTTCTTCTTCTTCTTCTTCTTCTTCTTCTTCTTCTTCTTCTTCTTCTTCTTCCCCCGTTGGGGTGCCGGGGGTTTCAGTATAAATAGTATCCCCGCTTTCTGGAAATTTAGTGCTTTAATTTCCCACTGTCGCTGTCTTTTTCATTTGTTCTTTCTCAGTACTGCTCTGTTCTATCAATCGGCTATACTTTCTTCTTCTTCGCTAGACCAGTCACCTACCTTTTTTTCTTGAAAACTCTTTCGGTACAAGACTTCTTATTTGTGTGTGGGGTCTGTTGGATCAGCTTGGGAATATTGGACGCTTTCTGCCAGGTGGTCGCTAGGGCTTCCTATGATGTTATTATTTAGCAATGTAGGCAGTTTATATGTATGTGTTCGATAAATTAGAGTATAGCCTCAGCGTCCCTGGCGTGGGATGTCTTTATTGTAAAGTGACTGGCTGGTGGAGAGCTTTCAGTTTTACCACTAGGGTTGTTTCAGCAGATCTTTTATGCGGATCAAGGGTGGTCCGGTCCTGATTTGGCTCGGAAGAGTCCGCTGGACCTAAAGCAATATTCATGTAATGTAATGTAATGTCTTCTTCTTCTTCTTCTTCTTCTTCTTCTTCTTCTTCTCCTCCTCCTCCTCCTTCTCCCCCTCTTCCTCCTCATCTTCTTCCTGTTTGTGTAGCTGGCACTCCCGTCTAGAACCTGAACGTACGTGCGACCAAATGCGTGCGTGCACAGATTTACTTGATCTCAGTTTATACTCTTATCCTAAGGAGTGTTTCACAATCAACGCCCTTGATTTTTTTCCCCCAACGATTCGTCTCCCGATGATTTGGTCTCAGACACGTCTGCAATGATGAATGGCATTTTACAGGAACAGTGGTGAATGCGGTGTTGAAGCAGTCACTAGAGGTCCGACTATTCTTAATCTTCAGTGTAATGGAGGTCTGCTCGCAGACAAGTTACTCCTATCTATAAATAAGACGGAAGACTGACATGACTCCTTTTAAAGAGGGTGTAAAACAGAATGCGAAAATCCTTCTAACATTAATTTTAGAATTCACACTTTGAAACGACTATCTATTTAAATATATAGTCACACATTTGTGGATGTAATATTTGTGAAATTTAATTCTAAGCGTCGTGTCCGAGCGATCATCTGCTATTATCAGTAGACTACATGGCTCAGCTCTCTTGCTTGCAAGACGTCATCGTCGTACTCTGTAATAATATTTGACGCACTCACCATTATCTGTAACAAGATCTGGCAGAGTGGGGAGTGGCCTACATCATGGACCCAGTCGCTTGTCATCACTCTTCCCAAAAAAAGGTAACCTTCAGCAGTGTGAAAATGACCGCGCTATCAGCCTCATCAGCCATCCCAGCAAGGTCCTCCTGAAAATAATACTCAACAGGTTGAAACCCCAAGCTGAACAAATCATAGCTGAAGAACAAGCAGGATTCAGGGCATGGCGAAATGCCACTTCATAATAATTTACGAGATATACCTACAGCACCAACAACATCTATATCATGTGTTCGTAGACTTCAAGAAGGCGTTTGACCGAG
Organism: Oncomelania hupensis; assembly: GCA_036898135.1. Lineage (NCBI taxonomy): Eukaryota > Metazoa > Mollusca > Gastropoda > Littorinimorpha > Pomatiopsidae > Oncomelania > Oncomelania hupensis. Next base: position 18,736,870 of record CM072520.1, read on the forward strand.
TCTGGAATGCAGCTATGTGAGCAACCATGAGAGTGTACAACATCAGCCCGAAAATTATTGAAGTCATCAAAGGCCTGTATGACAAGGCTACCAGTGCAGTCCTCCATAACAGCGCCATCGGAAACTGGTTCAGAACAACAATCGGTGTGCGTCAAGGTTGCCTACTCTCTCCAACACTCTTCCCAGAGCGCATCATGTCAGATGCCCTTGCAGATCACGAAGGTACAGTCAGCATAGGGGGTAGAGCAATCTCCAACATTTCTTTTGCGGATGACATTTATGGATTGGCTGGAGAGGAACAAGAACTTGAACAGCTGGCACAGAGGCTTGAAACCACATCAAGAGCCTATGGAATAGAAATAAATGCAGAGAATACCAAAATGATGACCAACAACACCAATAACATCAACACGGACATCAAAAGTCCAAGGCCAATCCCACAACACAGTGCATAGCTTCAAATATTTAGGAGCTATTGTATCAGACAATGGGTTCCGACAGGAAGTCCTCTACAGGATCGCACAAACAACTGCTGCCCTGGCAAGGTTGAAGCCTATTTGGAAAGACAAGACCATCAGTCTACATTTTAAAGTAAGACTGCTGCGCTCCCTTGTCACATCCATCTTCCCATACGCTTGCAAAACATGGACCCTCACAGCAGATCTACAACGAAGAATACAAAGCATGGAGATGAAGTGCTACAGAAGACTTTTGGGCATTTCCTATACCCAGCACATCACCAACGACGAAGTCCGACAGACCATCACACAAGCCATTGGACAACACGATGACCTGCTCACAGTGTGGAAGAAACGGAAACTCCGATGGTACAGCCACGTCACCAGATCATCAGGCCTTGCTAAGACCATCCTAGATCCTGCAAGGCACAGTGCAAGGAGATAGAAGAAGATGGAGACCGAAAAAGAGGTGGAAGGACAACATTCGAGAATGGACTGGTTTGACACTGAGCGAAGCCATGGGGGTTGCTGAGGACAGAGAAAGATGGAGTACGCTGTTTAAACGATCATCTGTGGTGCCCCTACGACCTCCGAGTTATGGGATAGGATAGGATAGGATAGGACATTCCACTCGGATTCTGATACGGGCACCTGTGCTCAGGAGAGTGTGCAGGCACTCACATTTAGACTAGATATTATACCACTGACTACATAAGCTACAACTTTTCCCGCACGTTGAGCAAGGTCATCCAACCAAAAGCGCATACTTCAGCGAAGGCGTCACGGCTTTCGAGTGTTTCAGCTATAACGTCTGTAACTTTTCAGTAGCAGCAAGAAAGAAGTTGCAAGCTACATTTATCCGGAAAGTGTTTTGATTCAATAATGTAAATTAATAAACTCTTCTATAATCGCATTATGTAGTGCAAATGTTATAAAAAAAAAAAAGATAAAAAAAGAAAGAAAAAGAACTATGTCCTCACACTCATTTTAAAAGTATGCTGTATGAAGCATTGTATTTAGGCTATTAGTTCCATATAAATTACATAATAATATAAAACGAAATGTATCAGCTCAACAATCTGGTGTAATACCAAAAACAAAATCATAGAAGTGCATTGACAATTATTTTTTCATATTTGTACATGATGAAATTAGTAAATATATAGACATGTAAAAAAATAGGTCAATATAATCCTAATCATATATGTCTTATATTCTTTGGCATTTGAATGAGAGTATACACCGAGATCTAGTCTGTGCATGCAGGCTTTCCATATAGGGAAGACTGTGCAGATCCTGACGCCCAAGTCCTAGACGAGTCACTGTGAGTGCCAGCAACGAAACAACTACACCCAGAAAGCAACTAGGTTCCCCCTTTCCCATCCCCGGTCGTCCAGGATTGTGCTCAGCGGTCTTGGGCGTGAGACGTGGCGGCCCTAGGCAGCTGGTGGGCGGTTGGAGTTAGATCCTTGAGCAGCTCTTGAGGCTGGAAAATCGAAATAGATATAACAACGATCAATAATTATTATTATCATAAGGAGAAATATATTTACAATTTTATTATAATGATGAGAATCCTATCCGGTCCGGCCTATCCTGTCTCGTAACTCTGAGGTCGTTGGGGCGTCCACAGATGATCGTTTAACCAGCATACTCCATATTTCTCTGTCCTCAGCAACCCTGATGACTTCGCTAATGATGAGAAACAAATGGTTTGTTTTTTTAAACTGGAGTGAGTATATTTACTTAAAATAACGCTAATTTGGACCTCCCAAAAACCCAGACAGTATTGTAACTTTCGAATGCTAGAACTAGTTCTGTTTTATTCCAGTAGGCCTACTTTTTTCCCCGTGGACAATTTCAACAGTGGTTCTCATTGTACGGTTCCAGAAGGCTAGAAAAGCAGTTCTTCGTTTTAATCCATGACCTTTTTTTTTCTTGGACAGTTTGACTAGCAGTGGCTCTCTCATGGTTCGGGTTCCAGAATGTTTTGTCAGGTTCTAGACTGAGTGATGAGGAAAACGTCCGCTTATCAGTTGTTTCCTTTAGAGTGGTCATTCAATGACTGTGAACGACGCCCGTAGACTAGACGCAGTGGACATTTTACTGATTGGTGAGTCTAGTATCCATCAAATCATCATCGTCACTGCCAGAAGCCGAAGGTACCAGACAGATAGGCCATACAGCTGATGTATAATACTAGATCTACTATCTAGATAGACTGTGTGTAGTAAACGGATGGTTTTAAAAATGTCTCTTTACCATAAACCAAACTACGAAAATAAAAAGTGTAATTCGCTGTATAGGAAGGCAGAAGCTAGAAGAGGTAGCTCCGTGGTTCAGGATGCTAGCCTTGTGTGTGCGTGTGTGCGTGTGTGTGTGTGTGCGTGTGTGTGTGCGTGTTTGTGTGTGTGTGTGTGCGCGTGCGCGCGCGCGCGCGCGTGTGTGTGTGTGTGTGTGTGTGTGTGTGTGTTGGGGGACGTAGTTTCGAATCCTGACTTCAATTAACTATTTTGTGCATGCATGGATATTTATGGCCTGTGCCTTAAGAAGCTCCCTTGAGCCTGTAAGTGCGCTATCTAAGAATAATCCTTTCATTTTATTTTTTTTTCTTTAAAAAAATCTGTTTGCTTCTATTGGTCTAATATTACATCTATGTTTCTGATATTTCGAGAAATTGGAATTTAAAACGTCGCGTCCGAGCGATCTCAAATTTCTCGGCTATATAGGTTCCATTAAGTCTTACGTGGCTTAGCTTCCTTAGAATACAGGTACAGGAGCACAGGTACGCCACAGGCGCTCGTAACTGGATACGATTGCTCCCTCTTTATAGAACGCGCCCTGTCAGTATTTTTTATAGAGAAGACGCTATCGTATCCAGCCAGATACGAGCGCCTGTGACGTACCGGTACACGTAAATCACCGGGGTGCTTGCCAACATTGAAGCTTCAATGCATTGCTGTGGATTAGCCAGGGGAAGGCATTCTGTGCCTGTACTGAAGTGACGCTCAGTGACGGATGTATAGGGGCCTGCGATGGCATTATCCAGCGCCTTGAGCAGTTTATGGAGTTGGAATGGCGCTTTACAAGAACCGTTATAATCGATATTCAATTTTAAGGTAGAGACACCATCTCATAAGTAACTATATAAAGGTGAAACGCTTTCCCGGAACTCTGATGCTAAGGAAGAGAGACTATAGAGACCTCTTTTTTTTCAGGGACAGCTTCATGAGGGCAGTGCCCACCTCTTCTCCCTTGCTGCTTTTTTTTCCCCTACTCGGGCAGGTAGCCATTTAATTCGCAGCTTGGGTGTGCTGCGGGTGATTTGTGTGCCTTGTTCCGTTTTCTTTTCTCTAGAATCAGTTTTAGCTGTCTTTGAGAGAGAGAGAGAGAGAGAGAGAGAGAGAGAGAGAGAGAGAGATTTAAAGCAACTCAGAATCATTAATTGAACTACAGTAAGTATTAGCATACATTAATGTAATAATATTAAAGTAGGCTTGTATAGCGCGATACCCCAGCTCAGGGCTGGGCTCACCGCTCTTAACATAGGATATATCTTTAGAACAAACATAAACAATAAAACAAGGTATGCAAGCATTCACACCAATCGTACTCACAAAGGCATACAAGGGAACAACAACATATGCAATACACTACACATGCATAATAAAACAAACAAACAAACAAAAAATATTAATACAATGGCATATTAAATAATAATAAGATTCACCATACAGATGTAAAATATAACTAACAATTTGTTACATCTAACAATGGTTAATTAATACAATGATCGGATTAAAAAAGATAAGACCAGCCTCTCCTCACTAATGCAGAAATAAAATATTATGAAAAACATAATGTACAAACTAATGTAAAAAATAATTATATAAAAATAATTAGATACTCAGATATAAATGTACAGACTATTTACAGGTCAAGCCATGGACGGCACCCCACCGGCATCCGGCATCAGTCGGAGGGTAAGAGTCAATCAGGATAATACAGTTTGAAGAGATAAGAGATGGGTCTTGAGTGCGTTTTTGAAGGCCTGGGTGGTCGGTATGTTGCGGATGTGTGGTGGAAGAGAATTCCATTGCTTGGGAGCGCAGAAAGAGAAAGATCGTTCACCGTATGCCTTAGTGCGTGTCTTGGGAACAGAAAGAATGCGCACGTCTGCAGAGGAGCGAAGCTGTCGAGAGAGTGAGTAGACAGTTAGAAGATCAGTAAGATAGGAAGGGCAGGAGTCAGAGAAGAAGTTGTGGCAGAGAGTGGACAGTTTGTAGTCGATGCGGGCTTGGACAGGGAGCCAGTGAAGAGAGTGGAGAAGTGAAGAATACACCCACAGTAAACGCGTCAAGGACTAGCAGAAAAGAAGAATGTTTAAAAAAAATAATAATAATAAATAAAAGTTCGCCGTTGTTCACTCAGCGGTGACCGGCGCACCACAGATATAGGCCAACGCTAATTATACCTTCACAACTTATTACATCCCATTCCATTTTTATTATATTCCGTTGAAGCGAGGAGGGCACCATACAGTCCACGGTGTGTGTGTGTGTGTGTGTGTGTGTGTGTGGAAGGGGAGATGGGGGTGGGGAAGTGGCATTCATCGGGGGTTTTCACGGTCTTCTGATAATGGTGCTTGGGTTCCACAATAACTTACAACAGTTTATTTGCTGTCTACCGCACGAGTTTTAATGCATGCCGTGCTTTGAACTCTTCTTTCAGAAAAGGTAAATATAGCCCTTCTAGTTGAGCACTTTTTCGCAAAAAGGAGACAAATATAGCTATATAATAACGATAGTTGACACGCAACTGCGATAACCTCGGGGGGTTTTGTGTATGAGATCTGATAGCGGCGGTACGTCGATGATGGATCTACTTTGGCAAATCTCATGAAAGACTGGAGTGTAAAAAACGAAAGAGGCGAGAAGTGTGAATCAGGGTGAGTGGTTCGAATAAATAGCTGCAACTGCGAATCAGGTCAAAAACACTGCTACGTGAGGTTGCATAAAACAGCCTACCAAAAGTCCATGGCGATCACAAGGGCAAGGAAAGACAAGCGGGAAAAACATAAATTTTTGATAATTGGATTTTTTTTCCCCGTTCTTCCTTTTTTTTCATTTTTCCTTTTCTTTATATGTCTTTTGTTTTTTTCTTCTTTTTTTTTCTATGTTGTTTGGTTTTTAATTTAAATAATTTTAAATAACTGAAAACCTCTATTGATGAGTTTGAAATTGTTAATTTATAATTTAGGCCATCTCCTGTTGTTTTTTTTTTAAATAAATTTTTATGTCATGTTTTAGTATAGTATGATGTTGGTCTGAATGATGTTAATACTATTGTTAGAATTTTTTTTTTTAGATTTAGATTTTAATGCTTTAATATTGTCCCTTTTTATCGGGAAATTTGGATTTCAGATAATATTTGTCACCCATGAAATTGAAAGTTCGCTTGCCTTCTTAGCGAAAGCAACACAGCCGCAGATCAGCGGCACCCAAGAAGAGAAGGAGGGAGGGAGGGAAAGAGGGGTGAATGGGGGGCGGAGGGGTGGGGAAGGTAGAAGGGGAAGTATAGTGCTATCTTGGTCTGTTTCTTGTATAGATCTAGCACTCACACGTCTAGGAAATAAGCGTCAGGATTTTTAAAAGCCCATGCAATGATGGAATATACCCGCACACAATAGACCTCAGTTTATGGGCTACTCATCATTCGAAACAATGTATAATAATAACAATAATAATAATAATAATAATAATAATAATAATAATAATAATAATAATAATAATAATAATAATAATAATAATAATAATAAAATTAATAATAATAATAAAATTAATAATAATAATAATAATAATAATAATAATAATAATAATAATAATAATAATAATAATAATAATAATATTAACACAGGATGCCGTTACGCGCATTTTCTTCAATTGCTCAAAGCGCGGCGATCTGAAGATATCGCTATTACAGAAATTTTAGATTGACTGCTTCCAATACCCTTATTGAAGGGAGGGAGGAAACCGGAGTAGGCTTACCCGGATAAATCCTGTATCTATAAAAAGCTAGGATTAGGGTTTGGGGATTTGCGAACTCGAATCTGGTCCTAACCCTAACCTGCTATGGTCACGATTATTGACAATAACTCTAATCGCTACAGGCACTCGGTTTACGTTTACGTTTGATAAATTTAAAGTCCCCAACACATAAGCATATATTATATAGGAGACTACTCGCACTCGGGCGGTCTTATGATGCCTATATAGTGGTGTTGCGGCAGCTGGACACCAAACAATTTGGAAGATGATAGTTATCAGCATCTGGTTGAACATACACGTCTCTGTCACGGACGGAGACCGCGTTATAACGCTGCAATGCACACAGCGATGAGATGGATGATGGATTGATGATGATGGTGATGATGATGATGATGATGATGATTATGATCATGATGATGATGGCAGTGGTGATAATGGTGATTATGATAGTAGTGATGGTGGTATTTGGTGTTTTGTAATGCTGCTGCTGATGATGAGGAGGATGGTGAACGCAACGAAGACGGCGACTACCAAAACGAAAAATAAGAAGAAGAACAATGTGATGATGACTGTCATGAACTGGCTAGTTTTAACTCTGCTCATTGACTATTCAGCCTTGTGTAGTTTTTGTAACAGTAGAGAGTCAGTATATAACACAGCAGCAATAAAAGTACACACCGCGAGCCCGACCCACGCTGCGTAGTTAGTCAGCACTTGAGCTTTGAATCTGACCGTTTTACCCAATGAGAGCTTAGGCAAAGCGGTTCGAGCCAGTTTGACTGGGTCCGAGCCTAACACAGCTTTGGTCAGTTGGGAGGAATACACCGAAGTGTTAACAGCTAGAAAGCTGGCAGAGAAATCTCTCCACACTTAGACCAGGAAGCAGGACTTAGAATCTTAGAATTCTATCAAGCCACCACGGGCCTGAACTTGTCAAGCAGGTAAATGAACACCCTTCTGTTTCATCGTGATATATTTATATTGTTGTTGAAATTATGTTTGAAGACTTTGCTATGCATAAATGTGAATTGTTAATCCGAATTTGCGTGACCATGTGGGAAAGCCGAACACGTGGTGAAACACGACCGGTTGCGCCGCCATGTTGCATACCATACGGAACCACTGTTGTTTAACTTATATGTATGTTTGCAGACCAGTGGCTGTACCACTGAATGTTTATATTATTATTAATTCTGTATGTGTATAGTTAGACACGATTTATATTTATGTATGTATAGGAATTTAGAGTTGAGATTCCAGTGGAACCCGGAAGTAGCAGAATGTTCGTCGCTTATGTATAGAGATGTGGAGCTATCACTGAGGGCTACTTGGCTTTCAGTGAGACGCTCTGCACAAACCGATTATTCAGGGTTGTGCAGAATTTCGTCTCTTATATTACAGACGAGCAGGCGAGCTATCCCGAGCTATCCTGTGAACCCCACTCCACAGAAACAAGTTGGCGGAGTATCCTCTACCGCACAAGACGGAAAGAGCTACCCGGAAAAACACCCTGTCAGACCCCACAGCGTGGCAAGGGAACCCAACTACACAACGACAAAGGTGTACCAGAAGCTACCTCACAGAAGGACTTCGACCGCACCATCAGAAAGTTAAGTGTATTCTCCGAAAGTGCACTTAACCTGATCAAAACAGGACCACAGTAGTCCAACTCTTCAGAAACTGTAAAACGGACCACAGTAGTCCAACTCTACATGAAATATAATAGCAAGTGCCCGAGGAAGATATAACAGCTGCCTAGACTATCAGCGATCGAACTATTTGCATTGAAAGAGACGTTTTAAAGTTAGATTAGTACTTAGAGAATCTTGTATAGAGTAGAAGAAATAAATGTGTGATTTTAACTGTTATCAAGTGGCTGGACTACATATGATTCATAGCCGTGTGAAAGCTAGTGTGACAGTATTCTTTTACCATTTTTCTATCTATTTCTGTACCCCAACCTTAACACAGAACGAGCTAAACAAATAAATTTATTAAAGTAATTCATAGGGTGACTTACTAGCAGTTCCCACCGAATAAACGTGAGGGTCCATAATTCCATTGTGCAGAGCCCATAAACCCCACGTGACACTTTAGACGACGACGACGACGATAATGATGATGATGATTAAAACAATCATCATCATAATCATCTTCTTCTTCTTCTTCTTTTTCTTCTTCTTCTTCTTCTTCTTCTTCTTCTTCTTCTTCTTCTTCTTCTTCTTCTTCTTCTTCTTCTTCTTCTCCACCATCAACAACTATAACACCAAGACGAGAAGGGACAATTTGTTAAAAACATGATTCTGGAAGCGCCATAAAAATGAAGACTTTTAATTGCCCTCAATACAAAAATGATGGCATGATGCCGAATACATACGCACAACGTAGTTGGGACTTGACTAGACCTGTTCTCCCATCTATTCAGAACATACAAGGGAGCAAACAGTCCTGGCCTCGCCACCCAGCCTCAGCAACGCTGTATACGTCCTGAATATAATATAATCTGCAAGCAGTTCTACTATAGAGGCTTGGTCGTGGGTGATGTATGGCCCATATTTTGCCATATTACGGTCGCTCATTCACGCACACGCCCTGCAATAAGATCCTCTCCAATCTGACGGGATCAGAATCCCGTCTCTTCAACCATGACCATGATGAGCACTTTACTGGTGGCAGCAGGTTAACTCCCTTGAAGAGAGATTGGCACAGGTTAGCTCCCCTTGGGTGTTTGTGAGGGAGTTGGGCATAGGAACGGAGGGGTTGACGGGGAGTGTGGACGGAGGTTAGAAGGGGGTAGGGGGGGGGGAAGAGAGAGAGATAGAGAGCAGCATGTTAACTCCCTTTAAATGCGTATGATACAGGTAAGATCCCATTTGAGTGTTTGTGAGTAGTGTGAGCGGCGGGGGTGGAGGAAGTATGGAGAGGAGGAAGGAGAGAGAGAAAGAGGGGTGGGGTGGTGTTACGTTGAAACGAACGAAAGTATGTCTAAAATGCGCACGATATATCTAATCGTTTCGTTTTGCAAAGTATTCAATAATGGAGTTTATTTACCTTTGATTTGAGTTTGCATTGTTGTTAGGAGTGGTTTTGTATAACGTTGATAATTTTCGTTGGTCGATATTATTTAAGAATTTTCGTGATCTGTCGATAGAAATTTCCCGATGGATATCGAAGGTCGTGAATGTTCCCGGAAGTAGAGGAAATAGGTATGACGTAAGTCAGTGATGACGATCTTTAGTTCGATTTGTGGCAGTACGTCATTTCTACCATGTACCAAATTGTTCCAGAAAAGAGAGAGGTTATTTAATCGTGTGCCGAGTTGCTGTTGAGAGATAGTGTTGTTGTTGATAGTGAAGCTGGAGAGTTGCTGTGAAAGTTGTTGAGTTGAATTGAGAATTGTATGCAGTTGTTGATGTGTGCTGAATAAAAGTGGAAAACTTCATACGTCGACTTTGTGACTTGTATGCTGTTTGGACGGGCTGCGTGAATAAACGAATCTGAGTTACACAACTATCAGGAATTCAAGCATCGGGGCTGAATCAGATACTGATAGAAAACACCAACATCGAACTGAGTGTAACAGGTGGGTTGGGTTGAAGGAGTACCTGCAGTAAAGTCCTGTTAAGAGAGATTGGTGCAGGCAAGCTCACCTCGTGTTTTTATGAGTGTGTGTGTATATGAGTGTATGAGAGAGAAGGAGAGAGAGAGAGAGAGAGAGAGAGAGAGAGAGAGAGAGAGAGAGACAAAAAGACAGACAGAGACAGAGCAGCAGCAAGTTAACTCCCGTTAAGAGATTGGTACAGGCATGCTCTCCTTGTGTGTTTATTGGTGTTTGTGTGTGTGTTTTATGAATGTGTGTATGTGTGTGTATGCGTGTGTGTGTGTGTGACAGAGACAGACAGGCCGACAGACACAGTGCAATGGATTTTGAAATTTTGATAATATTTGTCAAGTATACATTTGAAATTCGGTTTGCTTTATCAGAAAAAGCGCTGCAGGCGCTGAGCAACGCTACCCATGACAGGGGTAACGGATCGTAATGCTTGCTGTTTTTGTTTTCTGGCATTTATCCGTCAAAGACAAGTGCCTTTTAGACTGGAATACTGTACCCGGTGGTCCGAAATAAAAGAAGAATCAAAGATGAGGAGAAGGGAGTGTGGGGCCGGGTAGCTCAGTTGGTAAGAGCGTCTTGCTAGTAACCGAAAGGTCGCTGGTTCGAATCCCGGATTGGTCAACGTGTGATCATATTATTTTCCCCTTTACCAACAACTGGCCCGCTGGTGTCAGTATAAATCGGTCCAGTAGTCACCTATATGCGAAAGTGTCGTGTGACTATAAACTACAAACAACAACAACTGGAGAAGGGAGTTGAGGGGGAAAAGAAGAACAAAATAAAATGGGGGGGATAATGAGGATGACCAACCAAATAGAAGAAGAAGAAGAAGAAGAAGAAGAAGAAGAAGAAGAAGAAGAAGAAGAAGAAAATAAAAGAAGAAGAAGAAAATAAAAGAAGAAGAAGAAGAAGAAGAAGAAGAAGAAGAAGAAGAAGAAAAGGAAGAAGAAGAAGAAGAAGAGAACAACAACAACAACAACAACAACAACAACAACAAGTAAAGTCTTTGGGCAATAGTAGTTTTGGTGTATGCATTAGTTTAGCGAAGACGTTCATTGGTTCTTCAGTTAGTAAGTATATATGAGACTCGTCGATGTTATTTGATCATAATTATGTTTTGTTTTGTTGGTTTTTTTTTCCAATTTATTTTCTTTGTATTTATTTATTTTTATTTTTTGTTTTGTTTTTCATTTGTTTTTGTTTTTTGTCTTATCATTTCGGTGAAAAAGACATTAAAACAAACAAACAAAACAAACAAGTAAACGAAGAACGAGAAGAAGACCACCACCAACACCACCTCCAAGATGAACAAGCAAAACAAAAACAAACAAACAAATGGAAGACCGCACACAGTGTAAACGGACCCATACGACTCGAATTCTACTGTGTGGGTGATCATCCGCTCAGCAGAAAATCTTACATTATTATGCAAACATCTACAGTTAGGTAGTTAGTCCTTGTTTATAGAGTCCAGCGGACTGCAAAGAGCCGAATCAGGACCACAACTTGGTTGAGAGAGGGCTCACCTCTGATCCGTTTAAAGATATACTGAAACAACCCTAATGATTTTTTTGAAACTTCATTGTCCCATTATATCTGGAAATTCTGGGGAAGGCGTAGTCGCAGTCTATGGCGCGCCCAAACCCAACCTACCTAATATTTAGTGGTGTTTTTGAAATATCTTGCTGGGGGCCAAACCGGAGTAACCGAAGAAAACCCCCGAGACGTTGCCCGCGTCGAAAGTAAATAATATTCGGAGAAACACAACGCCCAGTTGCTGGATCGATCCCAGGCGCCATTGGTTTCTGGCCTGTGGACAAGGCAAGTTCATCCCGCCTTAGACCACTTGGCCAAAACTCTCGCCTGGCATTGAAGGCATTCCACCAGCCGGTCACTTTACAATAAAGGCATCCAATGCAAGAGACGCTCTAGTTTATCGAACCCTCGTTTACAAAAAGCAAATAGAATATAAACACAATTTTAAAATATTAACAAAACACGTACATATAAAATGCCTACATTGCTAAGTAATAATACAATAGAAAACCATAGAGACTATTTGGCAGAAAGCGTCCCATATCCCTTAGCTGACCCAACAGACCCGACACACGAATGGGAAGTTTTAGGAAAGCGTTTTCAAGAAAAAAAGGTTGGTGACTGGTTTAGCGAAGAAGATAATAGATTGATAGAACAGTTTAGGAACGAGGAAGAAGAAATGAGAATGACAGAAACGGTGGTGAGGGTTAAAGCACTAAACCCCCTGCACCCCAACAGTAAATCTTCTTACAGTATGGCTGCAGGATCTTCACGATGCCGGAGACGGAAGCTCAATGGAAAGAAGATCAAGCTCGTGCCACGGTCACTTACAAGCACTTGGCGAGGTATTATCAGTTAAGCTCATTTACGAAGGACCTTGCATTAAAACCACTATGCTGATAATCCAATGCTCGTGGAGTTATGTTAAGTGATAATAAAAACATGGAAGAATCTTCAGCAATAAATTATCAAAATGGGTGTGTGCTTACTTATCAGGCTACTGACACTGCTTCTTACCAAGGAGAATAAGAAGAAGAGAAACAACATAAACAAAAACATGAGGAGGAGGAGGAGGAAGAAGAAGAAGAAGAAGAAGAAGAAGAAGAAGAAGAAGAAGAGACCATAAACTTAGGTCTAGTCTGTGCACGCACGCATTCCATCGCACGCATGGGCTTTAAAGATCCTGATGCTCATGCCCTAGACGGATGAGTGCCGGTTACACAAATACACCCAGCACGCACTAGATCCCTTCTTCTCATACACCCGTCGCCCAGGATAGTGCTCAGTCGTCTGGGCGTCAGACTATGCGCCCAAAGGCTGCAACTGGGCGCCTCGACGGCCAGTGTTAGTTCCTGTTTCGGCGCTTGAACTGGTAAAGCGCTATATAAGTAGGATTACATAATAAATAAATAAAGAATGAAAGAAAGAAGAACACGAATGAGAACAAAAACAAGATCAAGAAGATGATATTGATGATGCTGATGATGATAGTGATGATGATGATGATTGTGACGGTAAGTCTATTGTTGCTAGGCTCTGCACAATGGAATTCTATTACCCACTCGTCTTTAGTCGATGGGGATCGCTAGTAAATCGCCCGGTGACTCAACTTAATACATTTATAAGTTTAGCTCGGTCTGTGTTTAGGCTGGGGTACAGAGATAGAAAGAAAATGGTAAAAGATCACTGTCACACTAGCTCTCACACGACTATAAAACATAGGTAGTCCAGCCACTTGTTAACAGTAAATATCACCCATTTATTTCCTCTACTCTATACAAGATCTGCTAAGTACGATACTAACTTAAAACTTCAAATTTCTCTTTGAAAGGTTCGCTCCTTGATAGGTCTATGCAGCTACTTGATGCGTTCTGCCCAAAGGGTCAGAGTTCTGGAAGAGTGGACTATTGTTGTCCTTAGCTAACAGTTTTGGTGCACTGAGTCAATTTGAACTTAGCTCAAAATTAGAAGAGCTGTGTTGTGGTTGATTCTTTGATGAGCTGTGTTGTTGTGGATTCTTCTCCTTCTGGACCGACTGGTGGGCTCTCGTCGCACAGTGCTTGAGAAGCCTATGCAGGCCGACTGTCAGTGAAGACTTTTTCTTGTCTTTCGTCTGGTCGGGCTCACCATGCCTGCTCATCTCTTTTTGACAATGTCAGGCCGTGGCTAACTTGGTTGAATAGATTTTCAACAGTTCCTTCTTTTCGTTGTCAGTGGAGAGATCTCTTAGAGCATAGCTCTTTCTTGCTTGCAGTCTACAACACGAATGAAACTACCTCGCCTGTCTCCTAAACCGGGTAGAACTGGTAAACCTAAGCTCCCTCTGTCCGGATTGGCCGTACTACTGCTCTACGTAAGCTGAATGAGGTCACTACCTACTGCGCGAGCGTCCGAATAGAAAAGTGTAGCCTACCGCAACTTCTGTCGTCTGCTGCAGAGTAACATTACTGTACTAAGGTTACAGCTGACTAAACAAGGCGAGAAGCTAGTGTGTTGTGTAAATCTAGTCTCTTATCACAATGATGATGATGATGATGATGATGATGATGATGATGATGATGATGATGATGATGATGATGATGATGATGATGATGATGATGATTAGTTAGTTCGTCATTTTTTATAGGGTCCAGCGGACTGCAAAGAACTGAATCAGGATCACAACTTGGTTGAAAGAGGGCTCACCCCTGATCTGCTGAAACAACCCTAATGGTAACACTGAAGGCACTCCATCAGTCGGTAACTTTACAATAAAGGCATCCCATTCAAGGGACGATAAGGATGTACCGAGCCCCATTTACAAAAAGAAAATAGAAAATAAACATCATTATAAAATATTAACAAAACATATACATATAAAATACCTACATTGCTAATTAATAATACTACAGAAAGCCCTAATTAGTTATTCATTGCTTACAGGGTCCAACGGACTGCAAAAAACCGAATCAGGATCACAAAATCAAGACCATAACTTCGCTGAAAGAGGACTCATTCCTGATCCGCATAAAAGATCTGCCGAAACGACCCTAGTGGTAACACTGAAGGCACTCCACCAGCTGGTCACTTTATAATAAAGACATCCCACGCAGGGGACGCTGAAGCTATACTCTGATTTATCGAATCCCCGTTTACAAAAACAAAATAGAATACAAACAAAATTATAAAATATCAACAAAACACATAGGCTTACATATAAAATACCGACATTGCCAAATAATAACATTTTAAAGCCCCAGTGACCATTTGGTAGAAAGCGTCCAATATTCCCAAGCTGATCCAACAGACCTCACACACAAATGAGAAGTTTTGTCCCGGAAGAGTTTTCAAGGAAAAAGGTAGGTCACTGGTCTAGCGAAGAAGATACATATAGTATAGTAGATTGATAGTACAGAGTAGGAATGAGAAAGAACAAAGGAGAAAGACAGTGACAGTGGGAATTTAAAGCACTAAATTTCCAGAAAGTGGGGATACTATTTATACTGAAACCCCAGCACCCCCGCGGGGGAGAAAGCCCTGGAGACCATTTGGCAGAGAGCTTCCAATATTCCCAAGCTGACCAAAAACAGAGCCCATAAACTGAAAAGTTCGTGGAGAGTTTTCAAGGTAAAAAAAAGGTAGGTGACTGGTCTAGTGAAGACGATGGTAGATTCATAGAACAGATTAGGAACGAGAAAGAACAAATAAAAACGACAGAAACAGTGGTGAGTTCCTATCCTACCCTTTCCCGCAACTCACAAGTCATTGGGGCACCACAGATGATCGTTTAACCAGCATACTCCATGTTTCTTGTCCTAAGCAATCCTCATGGCTTCGCTCAGTGTCAAACCAGTCCATTCTCGAATGTTGTCCTCCCACCTCTTTTTCGGTTTCCCTCTTCTTCTACCCCATTGCACTGTGCCTTGCAAGGCCTGATGATCTGGTGACGTGGCCGTACCATCGGAGTATCCGTTTCTTCACCCCTGTGAGCAGGTCATCGTGTTGTCCAATGGCTTGTGTGAAGGTCTGTGGGACTTCGTCGTTGGTGATTTGCTGGGTATAGGAAATGCCTAGAAGTCTTCTGTAGCACCTCATCTCCATGTTTTGTATTTTTCGTTGTAGACTGCTGTGAGGGTCCATGTTTCGTAAGCGTATAAGAAGATGAAGATGACAAGAGAGTGCAGCAGCCTTATCTTGGAATGCACAGTGGGTTCGGGCACTGAATAGAATAGACCCAACGTTTCCCGGCGTGTCGTAAGAGGCGACTAAAAGGGATAATGTCTGCACGGCATCACTGGGCGAAAGTCTTCTACACAGACGTCACCTGCCAGGACGGAGGAACCTCACGTTACCCACAGGTTCAACGACCTCGTGCTCGGGACCAAAACGAGCCACACTGTATTCGTGGCTATCGGCTGTGGCCAACAGTCTAGAGAGGATTGGGCCCTGCCAGATATTTCTTGCCCAAGACACACCACATGATGAAAAGAACCATTAACTCCATACCGGATCGGTCGTCGCCCGGGTCACTAAGGACCGCGCCTTCCCTTGGCCACCAGGACGGAGGTAATAAGCGTGCTACTGATGGACAACTTAGCAAGATCCGCATGAGAAACAACATCGTCATAGGAACCTGGAATGTCTGGACCCTAACTGCGGATGGAAAATTAAAAGAATTGGCCCACGAGCTGGACTACTATTGATGGAACATTTTAGGTATCAGCGAACTGCGCTGGAAAGACCTAGGTGAAACAACGACCGGCAAAGGCCACAAGCTTTATTTCAGCGGGAGAGATGACAGGCACGAACACGGAGTTGGATTCTTGATCCACAAGAACATCCTAGCCACTGTCATGGGTTGCCACCCAGTCTCCAGTAGACTCATTACCATCCGTCTGAGAGCAGCCCCTTTCAACATCACCATCACCAGGCCTATGCCCCAACATCAGATTATGATTACAGCGAAGTGGAGGATTTCTATGAAAATCTACGGGCTATCCTTGACCAAGTCCCGAAGACGGACATAGTCATAGTGCAAGGTGACTGGAATGTCAAGATTGGCCAAGATGCGCACCACAACTGGGAAGATACATGTGGACTCCACTGCAACAACGAGACAAATGACAGGGGTCTGAGAATCTTGGAGTTTGCCAGATACAACAATCTAATACTGGCAAACAAGCTTGGTCTCCACAAAATAATCCAGACGATGGACATGACACAGTCCCGGCGAGGAGCATCACAACCAGATCGACATCACGGTCAAGAAACGCTTCAGATCAAGCATCAACATTGACAGGACACGCACTTTTCCAGGTTGTTGTTGTTGTATCAATTTTTATTCATCAGATTAACATAAGTTGTACTGATGTAACATAAACAATTTACGAAATCTACCATGCTCACATTATAGATATTTTCTACATTATCAAACCATAAAAATCATCATACTACTGACATACACATACATTTTTAACAACATACATTTAATCCATTTTTAATTTTTAATTTAAGTTTTAACTACATACATTTAATCCATACATACTTTTCCAGGAGCAGACATCGGAAGTGACCACGATCTCGTGATGATCTCTTTCCGGTTCCACTTGAAGAGAGTAAACACAGAAAAGTGCACAAGATTAAAGTTCGCCTGGACAAATTGCAAGCCCGAAGGAGGCGAAAATATTTCAGGCCACAATTGGAGGGAAATTTGCACCACTGCTCATTTTGGGAGCTGGTGAAGTAGATTTCAACACCATGACCACCACCTTCAACTCAGCTGTGACAGATGCCTCCGCTGAGATCCTTGGCAAGCGCCGGCCAAAAAAAAAAAGCCGTGGATCACACCTGAACTTTTGGACCTGTGTGATAAACGAAAAGAAATGAAAAAGAAAAAGAACACCTCTCAGGGAATTGATGCCTACCGAAAAATCAACAATGACATCCGAAAAGGCATGCGCACAGCAAAGGAGAACTGAATAGAAGATCAATGCCAGGAAATAGAGAACAGTCTCAACAAGAACAACAGCAAGAAGGCCTACCAGACTGTGAAGCGGCTGACAAGTGTTAAACAGCCCAAGGTCTCCACGATCCAAAGCAAGTCTGGCATATGCCTTACAGAAGAACAAGAAGTCTTGGATAGATGGACAGAGTACTGCTCTGACCTTTACAACCACACACCAAACGGAGTGGTAAGTTAAAGTACCAAATTTCCACAAAATGGGAATACTAGTTATACAGAAAACCTCGGCACACCAACGGGTGTAGTTAATTAGTTAGTCATTGTTTATAGGGTCCAGGGGGCTGCAAACAACCGAATCAGGACCACAACTTGGTTGAATGAGGGCTCACCCTTGATCCGCATAAAAGATCTGCTCAAACAACCATAATGGCAACAATGGGTCATCTTACAATAAAGGCATCCCATGCAGGGGACGCTGAGGCTGTACTCTAATTTATCAATAATAACAACACAAGAGAAAGAGAGAGAGAGAGAGAGAGAGAGAGAGAGAGAGAGAGAGAGAGAGAGAGAGAGAGAGAGAGAGAGAGAGAGAGAGAGAGAGACGTACGCAGATGTGGTCATAAACTGTGCTGCGAGTGCTTCGAGCAACAAAGGGTCAATTTTGCAGCGGTAGGTGAGCTGGAAGTGGAAAAAAAACTATTTGTGATGGTAACAATGGGTCATCTTACAATAAAGGCATCCCATGCATGGGACGCTGAGGCTGTACTCTAATTTATCAATAATAACAAAACACAAAAATGCCTACAATGTTAAATAATAATATCATAGAAAGCCCTAGTGACCATTTGGCAGAAAGCGTCCAATATCCCCAAGCTGACCCAACAGACCCCATACAAACATGAGTTTCGGGAGAATTTTCAAATTTCAAAAAAAAAAAAGGTAGGTGACTTGGCTAGCGAAGAAGATAGTAGATTGATAGAACAGATCAGAAATGAAAAAGAACAAATGCTAATGAAAGAGACAAGTGGTAATTTTAATCACTAAGTTTCAACAAAGTGGGACTACCAATTAAACAGCCGGGACCCCAACGGGGGAGCATCAGGGTTGAATCGTCCATTGACATGTAACATCTTGTTAAGGCAAAACTACTCGTTCTTTCAAAATAATATTACGAACTATGTTACGGAATAATCTAGAAATGGGATGTGGGCGGAAGGAGGGAGTCGAAGGGGTTACGCAACGATTTACAGCGAGCGGTCTTTTTCACAGTAAGGGTTAGTGAATCCATACGCGCTCGCTGCTAGGCTGACCGCAGATACAAGTGTATACGAGGCAAAATTAAGAAGAAAAAGAAGCAGGAGAAAAAAAATAAGAAGGCAAGACATTCAGATGTATTTCCAGACATGCACACACATAGCCGAAAAATACACGTTTTCAAAAGTCGTAAATTTCTTGGCTGTGTTATGAATGGGCTTTATCAAAACGAAAACATGGAATTACATAACATTACATGATTATTGCTTTAGGTCCAGCGGACTCTTCCGAGCCAATTCAGGACCAGTATAGCCGAATCAGGACCACAAAATCAAAACCACAACTTCGCTAAAAGAGGACTCGCCCCTGATACGCATAAAAGATCCGCTGAAACAACCCCAGCTGCAACACTGAAGGCATTCCACCAGCCGGTCACTTTACAATAAAGACATCCCACGCAGGGGACGCTGAGGCTATACTCTAATTTATGGAAACCCGTTTCAAAAACAAAATAGAAATTAGAATATAAACATCATTATAAAATATCAACAAAACTCATACATATAAAATGCCTACATTGCCAAATAGTAACATCATAGGAAGCCCCAGTGACCACCTGGCAGAATTCCCTCGTCGGGATCCGGGGGTTTCAGTATAAATAGTATCTCCACTTTCTGGAAATTTAGTGCTTTAAATTCCCTCTGCCGCTGTCTTTCTCATTCCTCCTCTGTTCTATCAATCTGCTATACTATCTTCTTCGCTTAACCAGTCACCTACCTTTTTTCTTGAAAACTCTTCCGAGACAAGACTCCTTATTTGTGTGTGAGGTCTGTTGGGAATATTGGACGGAGGAGTTTTCCAGAAAAAAAGGTAGGTGACTGGTCTAGCGAAGAAGAAGATATTATAGTATAGTAAATTGATAGAACAGAGTAGGAATGAGAAAGAACAAAGAAAGACAACGACAGTGGGAATTTAAAGCACTAAATTTCCAGAAAGTGGGGATACTATTTATGCTGAAACCCCCGGCACCCCCACGGGGTAAACATGGAATGATCGGCCACTATCTGAACTACGGTTTAACATCGGCAAATTCAATTTTTAGAGGCAGCGCAAAATATGTTTAGAAAATGATCATGACCTTTGAGGAACTATCATTATTCAACATGCTCTGCAGTAGATAAAGTATCCGCAAACAATGAGGAATTTCACTTTACTTATAGTTGGGTGTCGGATAGCGCAGTGGTTGGAGCACTCACTACTGTGTCGCAAGTTAAGCACCGTCCAGTGCAGATAGCACTTGGATGGGTGACAGCAAAACGTGAAGCAACAAATAACAACGCCCCCAGTTGACTCAACTGTGACTGAGTAGCCTACCTACTCTCTTAAGGGTGGGGAAGGTAAAGCGGCGATGGAGAGAGATGAGAATCACCCTCATTACGTTGGCCCAAGATACGTGTGATCTCCAACATCACGCTCCCCTACGGCCACAAGGCTATGGTTGGAACTACCTTTACCATTTTACCGGGAGCGAGACTGACCACCTGACTCACAACCACACTGCGACTGAAGGATGGCCCATGATCTGAAGTAACAGTAAACTAAAACTCAACTTAATTGCTTTGGTCGCGTTTTTTAGTGTGTGTGTGTGTGTGTGTGTGTGTGTGTGTGTGTGTGTGTGTGTGTGTGTGTGTGTGCGCGATCAAAACGTGTAGGGCAACAAATAGACTCCAGGGACCTTGACCTTTGCGGTAAAATATGACCTACTATAAGCGCCAAAACCTGATAATTACAAAAATCATGAGATAATTACAATTATCAAGGTATAATAATAATTATCATTGAAAATTATAAATTTCTTCGTGTGATCATGTCTAATTTTCAGTTTTGGCTCTAGCAATCCACCTGGAAATGCGCCAAAACCAAAAATTGTAATTATCACTTAATAATTATAATTCTCACTTCATAATTACAATTTTTACGTGATCATGCTTAAATCTAAGGTGGCTTACTAGTCCCAAAACGTGCATTTACAGGTATCAGTGATAATAGTAATTAACAGGTGTACTGTATGATTCACATTATTACGGCCTACTTGCGCCAAACCTGATAATTACAAATATGTAATAATTACAAATATTAACGACATATTTACAGGTAACACGCACAAATTGTAATTATCGAATGAAAATTACAAATTTCGGTTCGGGCCCATTAATTCCAGACGGATTGCTAGGGCCAAAACTGAAAATTAAACATGACCACGCGAAGATATTTGTAATTTTTCAATAATTGTAATTATCCCTTGATAATTGTAATGTTCCTATGATATTTGCAATTATCTCATGATATTTGTAATTATCAGGTTTTGTCGCTAGGAAGGCGAGGCAAATACTGATAATTATTAACTAACACCGGATTACCGGTATCTCTGTAATTACACAGAACACGTGTTAATTTCAATGACCTCGTGATAATGGTAACTGTCGGTTTTGGCGCTATAGTAGTAAAAAGCAAATATGATGTTACGGGAGGCAGGTCTCTGAGCTAGATAATGATAATAGATAATGGTGAAGTGTAACCAAACTCTGTTCAGAGAGATATGGCTCCCAATTGACAGATGAACAGACAGACATTTGGCCTGTTCCGATCTTTCCACGCCCTCTCCCCACTTTGACAATTTCAAAGTATTTCCAGATTAGTCTGCAAATACAATAACAAGATTATTGCTTTAGGTCCAGCGGACTCTTCCGAACCAAATATGGACCAGTATTGATTGATTGATTTATTGTTGCTTTAGGTCCAGCGGACTCTTCCGAGCCAAATCAGGACCGGACAACCCCCGATCCGCATAAAAGATCTGCTGAAACAACCCTAGTAGGAAAATTGAATGCCCTCCACCGGCCAGTCACTTTACAATAAAGACATCCCACGCGGGGGACGGCTGAGGGTTTACCTCAACTACGCGAACCCCCGGTTACAAAAACAAAATAAAATACAAACATAATTATAAATCATCAACAAAACACATACATATAAAATGCCTATATTGCTAAATACTAACATCACAGGAAGTCCTAGTGACCACCCAGCAGAAAGCGTCCAACACTCCCAAGCTGATCCAACAGACCTCATACACAAACAAGGAGTCTTGTCCATGAGGAGTTTTCAAGAAAAAAGGTAGGTCATTGATCTAGCGAAGAAGAAGATAGTATAGCAGAGTGATAGGACAGAGCAGGAATGGGAAAGAGTAAATGAGGAAGATAGCAACAGTGGGAATTTAAAGCACTAAATTTCCATAAAGTGGGGATACTATTTATACTGAAACCCCCGGCACTCCAACGGGGGTACTGTTGCCGCAGTGAATCTGTCATGCCTACAAAGGCAAGACAGGTTTTCAATTGGGGCTTTCACTTTTCCCTTTATAGGTTAGAACAATCTACAGTGGCAAGATTGCTCATGACCCCAAGGGGTATATGGACCAGTATGAGCGAATCAGGACCACAACTTTGCTGAAAGAGAACTCGCCCCTTATCCACATAAAAGATTTGCCGAAACAACCCTAGTGGTAACACTGAAGGCACTCCACCAGCTGGTCACTTTACAATATGAATAAAGACATCCCACGCAGGGGACTCTGAGGCTATACTCTAATTTATCGAACCCCAGTTTACAAAAACAAAATAGAATATAAACATCATTATAAAACATCAACAAAACGCATACATATAAAATGCCTACATTGCCAAATAATAACATCATAGGAAGCCCCAGTGATCACCTAGCAGAAAGCATCCAATATTTCCAAACTGATCCAATAGACCTCACACACAAATGAGGAGTTTTGTACCGGAAGAGTTTTCAAGAAAAAAGGTAGGTCAACTGGTCTAGCAAAGAAGAAGATAGTCTAAATTGATAGAACAGAGTAGGAATGAGAAAGAACAAAGGAGAAAGACAGCGAAAGTGGGAATTGAAAGCACTAAATTTCCAGAAAATGGGGATACTATTTATACTAAAACCCTGGCACCCCCAAGGGGTTTACTTCACACAATCTACTAATAAAAGTATACATACTGATACACTCAATATCTATGTAAATCTCCTTTTATTGTTCACAGATGTACAATGCAAATATATAATTATTCATAAACACCAGCAATGAAAAAAACACAAAAAAACTTGAAAACTCACTCAGAAATTCAAACTTGTATAATGAAACATCAAACACAAATTTCACCAATCATAGAACGGTACCAGATTATGAATCCAGTAACAGCTGGATAAGTATATGTTCATTCAATTTGGTAGTATTTAATTAGGCCCTTTTTAATGTCATTCAAATATTGATAAAGACGTAAATAATTCTATTGTCCCAGCTGTACTCTGCGATAATTTTTTTTTTTTTTTTTTAATGGGCCTACAATGATTACATAATCACAAGCCTAACAACATGGACCCCAGCTGAGATTGAAAATTAAGCAGTAGTTGAATATAAGTGGACTTTCAATCATCTCATTTTCAAGAAGACTCCAAACTTGTTTCTTCAGGCGAGACAACTCTTACCTAAACTGTTTGTCTCTCCGATCTCATATTTTCCCTAGTATTCACAGATTAAAATTGTCAACGCTGACCTAAGGTTTTTAGTCTTGAATAATTCCGATTGTTCTCATGCACAATTAAGTGAAAGATTCTAAAGGAGAATAAAATGTAGTTCCACACACTCAAAATACACACACAGTGAAAACATACACACTGACAAGGCATATTCCCACACTATTTATGATGAATTATTCACACACGCACACATTCATGTCCTTATTTTTTATTAACAGTATTTTACTCAGTGCATAACTAAAAACAGACGGAGGAAAATTCAAATTAGTGTACTGTAAGAACTCAGTTTTGTGTACTGGGGTCTAACAGATCTCATCAAATAAGACGATTGGCAAATTGTATTACAGTTACACCGGTAAATCCTACCATTCTGGTTTAGGTTGTGAGTGCTTTTAAAACTAAATATCATATAGGCCTTTAACACACACACGCACGCACATGATTCAAAGCTAAAAAGCAAATTAAACTGCCCCAAATTAAAACTGTTTAACAGAGGGGTTACTGCAAAATGTGTGCATCACATTCTTTATCACACCAATGCTCGGCTAGAATTTGTTAGTACTAATAGTTGTCTTACACGTTTTGCAATGATCAATTTTGTGTTATGCATTAAAGTTTTAAAGTCTGAAGTATCACATCGAAGCATTGTTTTTCCTTCAGCTGTGAAATTTTTAAATGCCTGCATAATTCATGACAATTAAACCTGAACGTGCTAGCTAATGCAGAACCGATTACAGAAAAAAAAAAAACAACAACACCTGAAGCTATTTGTCTACAATATGTGCAAAATCTGAAAATAACAACGAAAAGAAAGTACAGAGCAGCTTCAAAACAACTGATGTCAAACTATTAAAAATGACCTTACATCCCACTTGTTCTACTACTCATCAATTTATTACAAGACAAAACAAACAATTCATGTCTGACTGAGTCTGCCTAACTTATACAGCTTTTGATCTCCTGTAGTACTGTAGAAAGCAACTGCACACAGCAACTCAACCTGTCACATTTTACAAGCAACACAGAACATACACAGACACAAGCACACACACAGACACAAGCATACAATACACAAATCTACAACTGCATGCATGCAAACACACACACATCCATCCACAACTTGTCTGACATCTGCCAGAAATCACTTTCATTTTTAAAACCAGCCTTTCCATCAACTTTCATGGTGTCGCAAAAAACTGCAGACCGTCAGCGAACTTTACCCAACAAAAACAGCGATAAACTTGATGGAAAAATAACAATATTTGTTGTGCATCTTGCACTGTTTGTAAAATGTGCCTTGCAAGCTATTATTTAGCGGTATATACAAAATCTGAAAACAACAAAAACAAAAAAAGAATACAGAGCAAGCACAAAACAATTTGATGACCAACATTAAAATTACCACATATTCCACTTATTTTACTACTCATTAATTTATTACAAGACAAAACAAATAATTCATATCTGAGTCTGTGTGGGCAGAAAAAAACAGGATAAGAAGTGGATATTTCAGAGGCATTTTTCCATTAAAAAAAAAAAAATCAATAAAAATTAATAATCGAGATGGTGATGTGGACAGCAAAAAAGGCATTAAAAGTAAATCACTCTGCTTTGTACATTATACAAGATCACTGTATTTACCAAGCCAAAGAATAAAAAGGATTAATACGTTATGGGTACAGATTAATTAACACAGAGCACCTTAAAATTGAAGAAAAAAAAAACATGATAAAATAAGTTCTTATCTCAGAAAGGTACACTCCATAAATGTTGCCATGCCAAGGCATGTCATCAGTGACAGAGAGTTGTGCTTAAGGCTTGAGCAAATGGTTAGGACTTACAGTGTTCACAAACCCTAATCAGGCGTGCCGACAGCCAGAATTTTACAAACTCGTCTGCCGAACTAATGAACCAGCCAAAGCTAACCCCCTCTGAAAGAATGTTGAATAGCCCGTTAATTAAACAACTTTCCCCCCACAAAATGAAACAGAAATTTGTTGCACATGATGAGAGACAGCTAAATGAAACTTGAAACTTTAATTGTAAGCTATGAAAAACTGCGGGATGAGTGAGAAAATACAGTCTTCCGTCAGGTGAGTTTTAAGTTTCAGGTCACATTTGTACTCAAATTTGGCAACCAGACATTATTGCTAAGTTTCAGTCCCCTTGCTAATGAAATAGTTTCCCAATAAATGCAAATAGTAAATTGTTTTTTCACACTCAGGATAGGAGGTGGGGGGAGGAATAGGGTGGGGGAAGAAGGGGCGATGGAGGGGGGAGGAAATAATTTGCTCATTAGAGGAGCTAATCTGGACATTTACCATTATCGCCTCACCTTTCTTATGACCCGTTTAGGTGATACAGCACTACTGCATTTCTAAAATAATGATGGAGCATACATTTATATTTAAAACAATATAATTAGCTCTGAGATGTTCCCTAATTTTAACATTTAGTCTGATCATAAAAAATAAACACAGGATGTTATTAACACCATAACAAAACATTAAAAGTTCATGATGAAAGTTTTAACTCGCTGAACATGATAATTATTTCATGGCTGCATGTCACGGGCTTGACATGAGTACAATAGAAGAGAGAGAAAGAGAGAGAGAGAGAGAGACAGAGAGCTTGACAGAGACAGAGAGAGTCCATGATCCATGAAGAAGTAGAATGAAAGGGTGGAAAATGGAAGAATGTGACGAAGGAAGAAAGAGAAAGAGAGAATGTATGAAAGGATGAATTTGAAAGAGAGTAAACAATAACAACAAAATCCAGTTTGTATACACTTTAAAATCTGGTTGTCCAAAATGGGATGAAACGGCAAATTATTCCCCAATACCTACATTTTAGAACACTGCTAAGAATCTAAACTCAAGAGAAACAGCCACTCCACTGAACACATCCTAAGTAGAAATGCTAAAACATTCGACGCCTAACAGAAAAAATTAATATTGTCCTTTTCAGAGCTAGAAAAATACCATCACTACAAAACAAGAGGGTAAAAAAAAGATTTGTTAAAACATAATTTTGGAGAACAAGCACTGATTGAGAACAGCAATGAAGACGAGATGGAAGCAGTTTGGTGAGTGGTGAAACATACAAAAACAAAACGGACAACAAAGCTAATTTTCTACAAATTTCATGACTTTTTCTCCACAGCATCGCCGTTCTGTTGGGTCTTGGGGATGCGGAAGGATTTCTGAAGGACGTAGGCATCTGCTGGCTCAATGCGCTTGTAGTAGTTTTGTTTTTCCTCCACGATCTCAAAGCCAAATTTCTCGTAGAACTTGATGGCGCCTTCGTTGTTCACTTGTACATGCCTGGCAAAGAGAATGCTGGGCATGAATGCAAAGGAAACATGCCCTATCACAATGCTATACAAGTTGCCATCACCATGGGCAACATATTCATGGAGAGCCTGTAACAATGACAGAGGGGGAAAGAGTGTAATAGTAAAAGAGAGAAAAATAGCGATTGCATGTTGTATTCAGTGGAGTCTTTAGTACTTGCAGAATTGTTGCTACTCTATTGTTGCTTAATTTTTTGTTTACAATCAAAAACAATCAATGCGTGCGGGTACATGTAGAACTTTTAATTACAAAGGAACCTTCCTAGATATTTCCCTAATTTTGGTGTGAAACATGTGAAATAAGTACATAACATATTTACACCATTAGTTGACTGACACAAACAGGGTTATCTTGTAAAAATCAGCATCAATATTTAAATTTCTACCAACAAATAGTAACAGGATACAAAAATGACATATATATATATATATATATATATATATATATATATATATATATATATATATATATATATATATATATATATATATATATATATATATATATATATATATATACATACATTGTTGTGTACTAATAACAATATGCGTGATTGATTATGCGATGCCTTAAAACTTTTGTTAACCCCTTCAACATTTGCTAGGACATTTTTTCGTGCCGAATGTGACTCCTCACTTTTTTCGGGGGTGTATTGAAAGCCTTAAACACTAAAAGAATGCAAAATAAGACATCAGAAACTACTCACAAGAAAACATTGTCAAAGTTTCCATCCTCCTCACAGATTTTCAGAACATGCTCCACCATTTTGGACCCTGAAAACAACATAACTGGTCAAATTAGAAAGGAACTAGGATCAAGTAACAAGCAGGAAACCACACACAAACACACACACTTACATTAACCCTTTACTTGCCTGTTTAGAGCTAAAAAATATACAAGCGTGTGCCCAGTAAAGGGTTAAAAATAACTTGCAAATTTTTCTCCTTTTTTGGTCTAAAGTTATACATTTCTTCACAAACAACAACAAAAAATTGTCATCTCAGAAAGGCGCACTTTTGGATGTCAAATTGGTGTATAAAATAACAGAGCTATGTGGAACTTGGACGCTCCTAGCAAGCACAAAATATATTACGGAATGCAAGGCGAAACACACTAAAAGACCCACCACTCCAAATGTTAAAAAATCCAATTTCAACAATACACAAGGCAGACGCCCCAAAAAATAATTCTTAAAAAGCAAAAGGTATGAGAGGTAGAGACACAGAAAGAGACTCCGTGATTCAATGGAACTTGACAAGCATATTGTCAGTCATCAACCAGCAGAAGGATAAATATCAAAAAGGTTGTATAAGGCTCGAGAGAGCTGCGTGTTTCATATACTGTATCAGCAAACCTTTACTCACTTTTGGTGACCAGGTGGTGAGTACTTACAAGCACGCTTGTTGGAAACCAGTTGGATGGGAAGGTAGAAGAGAACAACTTACCAATGCCAAGCCTTCTGTAGGGAGCCAGGCAACCCAGGGTCATGATGTAGAGCCGCCGTTGGTTCTCTGACGTGTCAACTCGACAGCATACCGCACCTATCACTATGTCATTGTAGTAGGCTGCAAAACAAATTTTAAAAACTCTAAGTATGCTATCATTTCTATGAGTACAATGAGGGAGTGGCCTACACCATGGGCCCAGTCGCTTGTCATCACTCTTCCCCAAAAAAGGTAACCTTCAGGAGTGTGAAAATTACCACACCATCAGCCTCATCAGCCATCCCAGCAAGGTCCTCCTGAAAATAATACTCAACAAGTTGAAACCACAAGCTGAACAAATCATAGCTGAAGAACAAGCAGGATTCAGGGCAGGGCGAAGTACTTCTGAACAGATTTTCAACCTCAGAATAATCTGCGAGAAATACCTACAGCACCAACAACATCTATATCATGTGTTTGTAGACTTCAAGAAGGCATTTGACCGAGTCTGGCATGCAGCTCTGTGGGCAACCATGAGAGTGTATAACATCAGCCCTAAAATTATTGAAGTCATCAAAAGCATGTATGACAAGGCTACCAGTGCAGTCCTCCATAACACTAACAGTGCCATCTGAAACTAGTTCAGAACAACAATCGGTGTGCGTCAAGGATGCCTATTCTCTCCAACACTCTTCAACATCTACCTAGTGCGCATCATATCAGATGCCCTTGCAGATCACGAAGGCACAGTCAGCATAGGGGGTAGAGCAATCAGCATGTAAATCAGCTGTGACAGATGTCGCCACTAATATATTTGGAAAGCACTGGCCAAAGAAAAAGCCATGGATCACACCTGAACTTTTGGATCTGTGTGATAAACAAAGAGAGATAAAAAAGAAAAAGAACACCTCACAGGAAGCTGATGCCTACCAAAAAATCAACAATGACATCCGAAAAGGCATGCGCACAGCAAAGGAGAACTGGATAGAAGATCAATTTCAGGAAATAGATAACACAGACAACAAGAACAACAACAAGAAGGCCTACCCAGTAGCAGACTGTGAAGTGGTTGACAAGTGTTAAACAGCCGAAGGTCTCACAATCCAAAGCAAGTCTGGCATTATGCCTTACAGAAGAACAAGAAGTCTTGGACAGATGGACAGAGTACTGCTATGACCTTTACAACCACACACCAAATGGAGACCCATCAGTTCTAGCATGTCCCAAGAACATAGAAGAAGAAGAATTCTCTGAAAAGATGTTGAGGCAGCAGTGCAATCGCTGAAGAAAGAGAAATCAGCGGGAGTGGACAACATACCAGCAGAACTGCTTCAAGCAGGAGGAGAAGTGATGATCGACGCCCTCACCATTATCTGTGGCGAGTGGCCTACACCATAGACCCAGTCGCTTGTCATCACTCTTCCCAAAAAAAGGTAACCTTCAGGAGTGTGAAAATTACTGCACCATCAGCCTCATCAGCCATCCCAGCAAGGTCCTCCTGAAAATAATACTCAACAGTTTGAAACCCCAAGCTGAACACATCATAGCTGAAGAACAAGCAGGATTCATGGCAGGGCGAAGTACCACTGAACAAATTTTCAACCTCAGAATAATCTGCGAGAAATACCTACAGCACCAACAACATCTATATCATGTGTTCGTAGACTTCAACTTGAAGGCGTTTGACCGAGTCTCGCATGCAGCTCTGTGGGCAACCATGAGAGTGTACAACATCAGCCCTAAAATTATTGAAGTCATCAGAAGCCTGTATGACAAGGCTACCAGTGCAGTCCTCCATAACAGTGCCATCTGAAACTAGTTCAGAACAACAAATTGTGTGCGCCAAGGATGCCTATTCTCTCCAACACTCTTCAACATCTACCTAGTGCGCATCATATCAGATGCCCTTGCAGATCACAAAGGCACAGTCAGCATAGGGGGTAGAGCAATCTCAAACCTTCGTTTTGCGGATGACTGATGGATTGGCTGGAACAAGTTCTTGAGCAGCAGGTAACAGAGGCTTGACACCACCTCCAGAGCCTATGGAATGGAAGTAAGTGCAAAGAAGACCAAAATGATGACCAACAATACCAATGGCATCAACACGGACATCAAAGTCCAAGGCCAATCCATCAACACAGTGCATAGCTTCAAATATTTAGGAGCCATTATATCAGACAATGTGTCCCGACAGGAACTCCTCTCCAGGATCGCACAAACAACTGCTGCCCTGGCAAGGCTGAAGCCTATTTGGAAAGAGAGGACCATCAGTCTACATCCCAAGGTAAGACTGCTGCGTTCCCTTGTCAACTCCATCTTCCTATTATATGTTTGCGAAACATGGACCCTCACAGCAGATCTACAACTAACTTACTAAGAATACAAAGCATGGAGATGAGGTGCTACAGAAGACTTCTGGGCATTTCCTATACCCAGCAAATCACCAACGACAAAGTCCGACAGACCATCACACAAGCCATTGATTGAACAACATGATGACATGCTCACAGTAGTGAAGAAACGGAAACTCCGATGGTATGTCCTTGCAAAGAACATCCTGCAAGGCACAGTGCAAGGAGATAGAAGAAGAGGGGGACCAAAAAATAGGTGACGTGTTTCACAGTACTTGTTTCTTCCATTTCCCAAGCACACACAGTCAAACCAAAAAATAAATTAACAACCACAAAGCCAAAAACTGTTGTAAACAACACAAGGGGGTTATTTCTGTCAGAAACAGCAAAAAAATGTATATGGAGAGGTCTACTTTATCTGATATTGATGTTCAAAGACGCTAGCTACAAACGCTAGAAAAATATGACTTGATTATTTTAACAACTATCCAAAGACATTCTGTATTTTAAAAACAACAATTGAGCATCAATTGGCAAACAGTAATGTTTAGGCTCAACATTAGTAACAAAATAATTGCTTTAAGACCAAATTTGACTGAGCATGGATAATGCATACTTACATTCAGTCAAAATTAACAAGTATCGATGACAAAACATGTTATATACACTGTAAAATGTAAATGTAATACAAGATTCACATAGGGAAATGGAAAGCAATCTTCAGCTACCAATGTAGCAGGAAAGTTTTGCCATTTTGGTTCAATTTCTGAAAAATAATGGGTCTTTTGCTACCCTACCCCCTAAATTTTAGAATGTAACGACCAGCCAGTTTTACTGTCTAACATGCAATTTCTTAATTTTGAACTGCAACAAACACTCTAAAAGCAACTTTGTATGATTGAAACATTAAAATGTGAAATTTGTCATAAAGGATCCAAGCCATTGTATTATTTAATGTTATTTACAAGCAAACTTAACATTCTGCCTACATTCGCTCTTTCCGTCTGTCAGGATTACCTACGTTTGCAACTTCAGACAGGGGATAATCCCTTTACCCACCGGTTTTCAGAAACTAGCCTGTTTTGGCGTAACCATGGAGACAACATGTTTTGAAATATAGAACGACAGTGCAATGCACAATTCAAGCGTAAAAAAATCACAAAATGGCCTAAATTGTGGTCAGGGAAATACGGTGGCGAATGTATGGTTGCGCAACGTAAAGGACAGACAGAGGATCACTCGAGAAAAAAAGCAACAAAACAGCTTATTCTTCCCTGATACAAATCTCCCACGTTTCCTTTGGCCCAAGCCATTTTATTATTGAATGTTATTTACAAGCAAACGTAACATTCTGCCTACATTCGCTCTTTCCGTCTGTCAGGATTACCTACGCTTGCAACTTCAGACAGGGGATAATCCCTTTACCCACCGGTTTTCAGAAACTAGCCTGTTTTGGGGTAAACATGGAGACAACATGTTTTGAAATATAGAACGACAGTGCAATGCACATTTCAAGAGTATAAAACTCACAAAATGGCCTAAATTGTGGTCAGGGAAATACGGTGGCGAATGTATGGTTGCGCAACGTAAAGGACAGACAGAGGATCACTCGAGAAAAAAGCAACAAAACAGCTTATTCTTCCCTGATACAAATCTCCCACGTTTCCTTTGACCCAGAACACATTAAAAATGTGTGTTCTACGTCACATCATGTGCGCGATACTGTGTAATTTATGCAAAACTGAAAGTAGCGCACTGTAGAATGGCCCGACAGACATTAGACCGCAAACCGAAACAACGATCCCCGTGTGTTGTTTCGTTACTTATCCATCGTTTTAACTGGTTTTTGATGAACCATTATGTATAATCCTTAAGTTTTTTCGCAAGAACGCCAATTTTGACCAATATTTTTATTTTATTTTAATTTTTTTAATGAATCCAAGGTCTTGATTGTTTAGCGACAGACCGCTTCCGCACTGAAATTTTCCATACACGGTTTTAGGCAAAATTCACAAGAAAATAATGATTCTTCCTGTTGAATGTTTGCAGCATTGATGGTTCTTATCGAACATACCAACTAAATTTGAATTTAATGCAACTGAAGTTCATTATTTAAAATGGTTTGTGACACGTGTTACGTAGAAGGAAATAGCGTCTGTCAAGATTCTCATGTGCGCCACCATTCACACGGTCAAAATACACAGAAAAAACAACAAGCACCACCAAATGTTGTATTTTTTAAATTTAGAATGACATTATTTAGCATCAGATGGGTGGAGAAATGTGCAAACTGGAGCCAATGTGTGCCAAAAAAACAATATGCCTGTGCAATGTATAAATCGTCTTAATACCATGAAACCTGCCAGGTGGGAGGACAACATTCGAGAATGGACTGGTTTGAAACTGAGCAAAGCCATCAGGGTTGCTGAGGACAGAGAAAAATACGCTTGTTAAACGATCATCTGTGGTGTCCCAATGACCTCCAACCTACGGGATAGGATAGGATGGAAAGCTACAGCAGCTAATGTTTTATAAATTTGCTACAAAGTAAGACAGTGAGATAGAGATGAAAAAGTGAGGGTGTAGGTGTGGGGGTGGGTTAGACTTAGAGAGAGAGAGAGAGAGAGAGAGAGAGAGAGAGGAGAGAGAGAGAGAGAGAGAAAGAAAGAAAGAGAGAGAGAGAGAGAGAGAGAGAGAGAGAGAGAGAGAGAGAGAGAGAGAGAGAGAGAAAGAGAGAGAGAGAAATAACAATAGAAAACAAACAAATTAACCATACCTAATTTGGCTAATTCTCCCACTTCTAGTACATCTTTGTAGAATTTGTCGTTGTATGTGACAGGGAAGACAACCTGGTTTAACCTTTTCAGCTGTTTAATATTGTGCTGAGTTATATCCCCTAGTTCTATCCGACCCCTGAAACAACAAGATAAATATTTAAATAAGCATCAAAAGAAATATAGTTTTGCCAAAAATAACTATGCACATGCTAAATGATGGGTATTTTACGTTGCAACATTTTTGTATCTTTGCATTAATACTGTTAGCTCACTGACTCAGTGATAAGAAAATCTCCAGCCAATCTGTATTTGATACAGTCCTAGTCCTACGGCTACTGTCTTAGAATACACTATACAGGTCCCAGGAATTCTAGAATTGAAGGAACTGCAAGAAAGATGTTCACAACGCTTCATTTCTAATGCAATAGGCTTAATTTATCAAAATTATGTTGCAGTCTTTCATTCTTATGACCGAACCTGCATACATCTTTACTGAAAAAATAGATCATCTAGTAAGTTTAGATTTACTCCTTCAGTTCAGTTCTTGAGCAATCACCATGGCATGATGATGACAACTCACGACATGCAACAACACGCGCACACGGCAACCTTCAAAACGGTTATTAGAGAAAAACAATGAATTAAAAACTAATTCATATTGAAATACAAGCTACAAATAAACATAATATTACTTTGTCATTGTTTCTGGTTACGCTGATTAAGACCACTGCCTCAATTTTATCACGTTTTACTTTACACACGACGTGCCTTCCCGCTACCCGGAAGTTAGCAGGTTGTCGTTCTTGAATCGGAAAGACCATGTGATTATCTATCAACTAAAATATTTCTTAAAGTTTAGTAATTCTACGTAGATCATATAAAACGTAGTTTTCATTACTAGCTACCTGTTGTCTTTTCCGATTCACAATCTTGAATCTTATGGGAGAAAACAAAAGACAAAATGTTTGTAAAAATGTTCTTTTTATAATTGAATTAGAACTATAAGTTCAATCTCACATAATATTAATTACGGTGAAATATTGCATTCGATATATAAATGTTGTATATAGTACGGTAAGATGTATTTCTTTAATCGTTCATTTTTGAGCTCTGTGATGATTATTTGGCACAATGCAATACAACCAGTCCGTAAAATGGTTTGGCCTACACAAGAAATAGTAGGTCTATTCTACTTTCGATTTTCAATCAACAAAATTTATATAAAACGACGATTTGTCACATGACCATTGGCCAGCATCAGTGGTAAGTGCAGAAACTGAGAGCCGGTGAATTATGCTACAATTTAAGTTGTTTATTGATATTTTACATCGATATTGTTAATTAAAGTAACTCTAATCAGGTGCATTATTTTGATGCCCGTTTGTCTTTGATAGCTTTTTATTATTTTCGGTGGAAATTGAAGGAGGCGTGTTTTGAGATTCAGCACTGCTGATTCCAAGCTGTGTACTGTAATTCCTTCACTGATCGCCTTAGCAATCCAACGTTTTTACTACCTGTCATTGGCATCTTGTGCGTCGGGTACAGTTTGAGCCTGTCTGCTCGGTAATTAGATTTGTACGTTTTTGAGTTTTTATCACGAATACTTTCAAATGCTTGTAATTATTGCTGTGCCAATGAGAGTTCCTGCTTGACATGTCACCAGTGTGTGTGATCACATGATTTTTGACAGTGATAGGCCTAGTAAACGCGACCTGTACTGTTAGAATTGTCTCGCGGTATCAGTTAGTTTTAGAATATCAAACGAGGAGGTGGACTTTTTGAAGGTACAGTCCATTCTACTGTGGCAGTTGAGGATTCTTAACTCCCAGAATCATAAATCCTTGAGAAGTTTCAATAAATCATTCTAACATTAAATGATTTGGATAGGACACTGCTGCCCTTGTAGTGTTTCACAGAAGACGTCAGATTTGAGATAATTGTCAAGGTGGAGAGCATGAGTGTCAAAATGTTTATAAATGTTTTGCATCATTTTGGTATGATCATGGTTGATAGAAAATAATTGCCAACGGCATTTTGGTTGGGTTCTTGAGAAGTGTTGCAATGTTTTTGTGTGGTTTCTTCATCATCATGTATACATGTATAACTCTGTACTTGAAAAACTTTGAATCAAACTGAACTGTTTAGTGATGTTTGGTGTTGATACCAAGTTGTTAGAAGTTCATTAATATTGTTTTATTGATATTGTTATGATTGTATAGAATGATGTCAGATGTGAGATGACGATGTTGGTGTTTTGTTTTTTATTATAGGTGCCAAAAGTAACTATGGATTCCCGCAATCTAGCTACAATCCGCGATGCGGAAAAAGAGTCACTGTATGGCTACGTCCATGCAGTGTCAGGTCCTGGTATGTGAAATTTAATTGTGTATTTGTTTTTATTTTCTTTTCTTTTAGGTATTTTTTTTTCCTCCATTATTTAATGAATTTTTTTTTCAGAAGTACTGTAGTTTTATGCTAGAAGCTCTGTTGGTTTTGTTTGTAACAAAAACTTCTGGCTATTATTGACAGAGAGCATAAGTGTAAGGATAGCTCTAATCTAAAGATAAGCGATACATTATTTTTATGAATAAATACCTCATAAATGAGTGAAAGCTTTGAATGTTGATTGATGAGGATTGAAACTGAAAAGTGAAAGTTAATAGACATACCTAAAGTTTTGTGAAACTGAAAAATATTTAAAAGACCTGCTGATCTGCAAGGGAAACAAGACTTGTTTTGTTGCATGAAAGTGATAGTGGACATGAAGTTCTGGCTTTCAAAGACATAGTTTGTGAGAATTCTGCGTTCCTTGTAGTTTTACTTTTAGCTTGTCAACACTGCACCCAACTTGCAGATAATCTTGTAACTTGGCCAGAAAGAGTGACAGATTTGGTTTAATCTTTAGATGGTTGGCGATTAAAGGTGACATGGAATGAAAATGTTGAAGTAGTGATATCGGGGATGATGTTGATGGCGCATGATGATGAAAATGATGATGTTGATTTGTGCTTACAGTGGTGGTAGCTCAGAACATGTCTGGAGCAGCTATGTACGAGTTGGTGCGTGTAGGTCACGGCGAGCTGGTAGGAGAGATCATCAGGTTGGAGGGTGACATGGCAACCATCCAGGTCTACGAAGAAACCTGTATCCTTTTAGTATTTTTTTAACTTTGGGCCCCTTTGTGTGTATGTGAGAGAGAGAGAGGGGGAGAGAAGGGTGGGATTGAATGGACAGAGATTGTGTGTGACACAATGCCAGTGTGACTGGGGGTCACCTTGTCATGTTTACATAGTACTGACTATGTGAGAATGACACTGAAAGAAGAAAAGTAAGATCTGACTACTGTTGAACAGTGCAATGTAGTTTTTTTTGCGGGGGAAAAAAAATTTTCAAATTAAACTTACCAGAACTAAATCAAAAGTTGACAATTTTACTTATAGTAGTTTTCTTTCTTTCTTTTACATTCCATGAGTCTTGTGAGAAATTACGCTCCACATGCTTTTGAGTTTTCCTTGACCAAACCATAGCTGGTGTGACTGTGGGTGACCCGGTATTGAGAACTGGCAAGCCCCTCTCTGTGCAGCTGGGCCCCGGTATCATGGGTTCCATCTTCGATGGTAAGTTTCTGCACGTTCTTTGGGAAAATAAATTGTTTGATAAACTGGCGCTGTTGAACGTCCATCTCTCCATTTGTCATTGGGTCCTTGATTTTCTGTTGGACCGACCACAGGTCGTGAGAGTCAACAAAGCCACATCATGCTCTCGAGTCCTAAATACTGGGGCTCCGCAAGGTTGTGTTTTGTCTCCGCTTTTATTTACCCTTTTCACAAACGATTGTGGGTCGTCAGATCCGTCGGTGCTAGTAGTCAAGTTCTCTGATGACACTACAATCGAGGGTCTCATTTCGGGTGAAGATGAAAGTGCATATCGCGAGGAGGTCGGGCGGCTGGTTGGCTGGTGCTCCGATAACAATCTTGAGCTCAATGTATCTAAAACAAAAGAAATGGTCATCGATTTCCGCAGGAATAAAAGCACAATCTCACCTCTTATGATTAACAGTGAATGCGTAGAACAGGTTGATTCATTTAAATTTCTTGGAACGGTCATTTCCAGCAACCTGTCTTGGGACAATAACAGCATGTCCACTATCAAGAAGTGTCAGCAGCGCCTCCACTCCACTTCTTGAGACAGCTCAAGAGGCTCGGACTTAACCAGACAATACTCGCGCATTTCTATCGCGCCATGATTGAGAGTATCCTGTGCTTCAGTATCACAGTCTGGTTTGGAGGCGCCACTTCGGGCGAGAAGTTTCAACTCGAAAGAATTGTGAAACGCGCGGCAAAAATCATAGGTTGCGATTTATTATCCCTCGCGTCCTTATACAGCACGCGTTTGGCAAGAAGGGCCAGCAACATTACTGGCGACCCATCCCATCCAGCCAACCATCTGTTCGAGCTCCTCCCGTCAGGCAAACGCTTCAGAGCACTAAAAGTTAGAACAAGCCGGTTTAGACGCAGCTTTTTCCCCGAGGCTGCCCTCTCAGTACCAGTGTCCTCAGTTATCCACATAGCATGAGCTAGGTGTTATACTTAAACGCCAACTTATTAGTTGCGATAATGTGTTAGAGGTGCAATTCTGATTCTTTAATGTATTTTATGTTATTACGTTTTAATTTAGATACCCATGTGGGTATGCGTGTGCGTGTGGGGGTTGCGAGTGGGTGTGTGCCTGTGCTTTACTCCTTAAAATAACTTCCTCTATTAGAGTATTTTAATGTTTTAATGTCCAGTGGAAGGTTGTTTGTTGTTGTAGAAGGACTGAATGGTTTACCGCATCACCAAAACAAAATCCTATGTATTTTGAATTCATTGGGTAATAAAGTTTCTTGACTTGACTTGACTTACGTGCATGCCAAATAAAATTGCATAAATTAAAACAACTCTGACCCTATGGAAAGCAACAAACACCAATAAAAACAAAACAACCCACAAATGTTAACAAAATTATATAAATTTCTTGTGTGTTAATGAAGACATTTGATTAGATATAATTCAGTCAAACAGCAAAAGGTGGAAATTTGAAATTGAGAGGTGTTTGTGGAAAGAAGTCATTATCTGAGAATACAAATGCAAAACCTGCTCTTGACAGCAGATAACCTTCAGTCTGTATGTGAAGAAGTGGAAAGGCCAAAAAAGGGTAGACATGGAAAGTAGAGGAACAAGGTGATGTGAAAAATAGTGAAATTCATGGTGGTGTATTACCTGGTTATAAACGGCCTGCATGTGTTGGAGAAAATCGCCCACAAATGGAGTAGGTAATACCACTATTTAGTAAACATCGAGCTATATTACTACATCTTTTTTTTTTTAAGACTGTACATACAATACTAGTTGTTAAATATTGCTATCAGTTAGTATAGAGACTGCAGGCAGCCCAGTTAATGCAGATTTTTCCAAAACTACATAAACATTCAACTTTTTTTTTATGACATTGACTACTTAATACGATCTAAACAAACGTGTGGTTGCTAATCTTGTTCTCAGGTATCCAGCGTCCATTGGAAGCCATCTGCGACCTGACACAGAGTATCTACATCCCAAAAGGTATCAACACGCCTGCCCTGGACGCCAACAAGTTGTGGGAGTTCATCCCTTCCAAGGACGTCCGAGTGAGTGGACTGAACCACACAATATTGATGTTGGTTTTTAACTCCTGAAGCATGTTGGCGGAATACGTGTATTGGGGAAATGTTTTAGTCTACCATGTTTCATCTCCTTTTCTTACTTTAATCTCTGCGTCTGAAACACTATTAAATCTCATATTTATTATTAAGACTTAGCATGCTATGATAGCATGGAATTGTATGCAGTATAGGAACAATATGATCTTTTGTAGTGTTAATGTGTCGTGGCAACTAAATCAAAACATTAATATTTGAGCTTTGAACTGATCTTGTATTAGAAAAAAGCGCTATGTAAGTACCCTTATTATTATTTTGTTTGTTTTGTTAAATAATTATTGTTATTATTTGTAATTTAAACTGTTATTGTTTCATGAGAAAAAGTGGTGCATAAATATTTTTCTTAGTTTTTATTATTTCTTATCTGTTGGGAAGTTGTTGTTTTTTTCAAATTGCAGTATAGAATCTTGCTTTGTTGTACATGGCAGAAGGTTGCAAGGAGTGCAGCAGAGACTTGTATGTTGAATCTCGCCAACATTTATTTAGAGTATATCATTTGCTTTCAAGAGAGAGATTAAAATAATGCTGTCCTTACGATGTGGAATCTATGGTGATGCTTAAAAACTTTTGTGTGGTTTAAGTTATTAGTTGACCCTGTCGTTGACCTGACTGACTCGGGCAACAAGTCAAGGGAGGCAACTGAGCCAAGGGAGGTAATCACATACAAGCTGTGTCTGTCTCGGGGAACAGCAGAAACAAATGTGCAAGTTGCTGACCTTATCCAAATGTGGGTGGTCCAAGCACCACATGGAAATGAGATTGGTCATATCTAACTGGCACTAGGTTGATTTATGCTTTTATAATGAAATTTTTCTTGTTGTTGAAAGACTGATGTATTTATTTGCCAGTGTTCTTTTGTTTTGGCAGACTGGAAGCCACATCACAGGCGGCGACATCTACGGTATAGTGCCAGAGAACATCCTGATCAAGCACAGAGTTATGCTGCCCCCCAGCGCCAGAGGTACAGTGACATACCTCGCTCCCCCCGGCAACTACACTGTCAATGTAAGTCTCTCCTTAATAGGCATGAGCGTGTAGTTGTGTTGGTTGGAGCGTAGTGCCTGTCACTCTTGGGCAAATTTTTCTTCTTCATGTTTCATGGACCAAGAAGGTTAAATATCAAATTAGGTTTGAAAGTTTTAACTTAATTTTAGTCGTGTTTTTTTGGAATGCGCCAAGGTTGTTTTTTTTTCTACAGCAATGTGGGAGTTCGCCCCAACCAAGATTGTCAGAGTAAGTCGACTGAACCACAAGTTTATGAATAGCTGTCAGAATAAAACTGACTAGATGAGTTTGTCTTTCAAACTGAATAAATGAGTTCCTATTTCATTATCTGTCCTCAGCAAATTTCTAATGTTGTGTGTGTTTTCATTGTCCTAGAGTGTTACGGCATTTATTTACCTTTTCATTCATTTGCTGCTATATTTTGTAAAGTGTACATTTGGGTGTATGTATCTGTTTCTCGTTATGCACTTGGTTCATTCCAGAGCGCCGTACTGGTGGCTCTTTAGGTGAACTATTGAATAATCGGCCATAAGCCATGCAAACCAAGCCCTGCCTACGCAGCTGACTGCCATTCCTCTATCGCTTTTCGCATTGCTGCCAGAGCAATTATTATATACAGGGATGGATTTAACCAAAAATTACCGGTATTTTA
This sequence comes from Oncomelania hupensis, assembly GCA_036898135.1. Taxonomy (NCBI): domain Eukaryota; kingdom Metazoa; phylum Mollusca; class Gastropoda; order Littorinimorpha; family Pomatiopsidae; genus Oncomelania; species Oncomelania hupensis. The sequence continues at coordinate 18,777,632 of CM072520.1, forward strand.
CCGGTTTGAGAATAAAAATACCGGTTAAAAAATCAGTAGCCGATAGAGCCTACCGGTTCTTATTTTGTTTGACTGGTTTCAAAATTAAAGAAAAAGAGAAAGAAAAACGAGAAATGAAGAGAGAGAGAGAGAGAGAGCCAGCCAGGCAGCCAGCCAGGCTGATTATGTGTTTAGGGAGTGTAGACGAGAGGCCTGCGAATGCATTCAGTAGCCTTGCCATATTCTTTGAGGTAATTAATACAGAATGATATAACATTGGCGGGCGCAAGGCTATCGTGAAGTCGGATAAATGAAACTCGCGCACTTTTCGATTTTTTCTTCCCTCGTGCTCGTCAGTATGTATTGCGACAGTGGCAGATAGGCTAGTAATAATGAAGAAGCAAAAATCTTTTTTCATTTTTTGCTAGGGGGGAGAGGGGCGATAAAAGAAGTTTATGTGAAGACGAAGATGTTTCTAATGAAACAGAAAGTGCATTAACAGAGTTGCCATCTACTTATATAAAATAGTGACGCATTATTAAGCTTTGCTATGGGTCATACCGGTTTCCGTGACTGGCCTACCGTTTTGCGTTCGAGTGGGTTTGTTTACTGTGACGTCGTACCGGTTTTGCAAATCCCTAGGACGATCACTGATATATTAGGATGGTTTCTTGACCCTCGCCGGCCTAGCAAAGCAAGGCATTATGACGCGTTGCGTTACAGAGGACATCACGGCTCGCTTGGACTGGAGTTAAAGAGCGACTTTAAACATGGTGGCCATCAGCTGTTAATTAGTTTATATTATTCATTTATTTCTTTATTACTTTTTTTTGTCTCAGCGATATTATTGTACTTCTTGCCTCTTAATGCTATAGTTGTATGTTACTTTGTGAGAAGATTAATTAATATACTTTAGTTTCTTACTTTGTGCTTGTTACTGTTGACCAGAGACATTTCATTGTTATCATTTGTCAAAGGGTAGCACTTATTTGAGCTTTGCTTTTGTGCGCCCTTTATGTTCTCCATGTTTTGCGTGCTTATCTTGTGAATAATAATACAATTCTGTTTAAATCAACCAAACTAAGTTGAGTTTGCTATCTGGCCGCTGAGGACAGAGAAAGATGGACTACACTGGTTAAGCGTTCATCTGTGGTGCCCCAACAACTTTCGCGTTATAGGATAGGGTAGGATTTGTTTTCAGCCCTGAGTGTGCGGTATTAGCATGGAGTTGTATGCTATATGGGTTGCGATTCCTTATAGTGTTGGAATTATTCGGAGAGCAATTACAGTATGTAATGAAGAAAGGTAGTCAAAACGTTCCACATTCCTTGCAGACCGAGGCTTCCCTGTTTAGTCTGGAAATAATGTAGATCTATAGTTTGCTGCAATCATTATCATTTTGCAAGTTTTTCATGTGGAATGATAATTGTCACGTCCCCCGAGCGGGTTCAGTGACGTCAGCTCATAAAGCGAGTGAAAAGAATAAAACTCAAACAAAATAAACTAACACAAAATGCCAGAGTACAAACACACACTCTTTTATTCAACAATCAACAAGCAAACACAGGACAAATGGGAACTAACCTTCCCTCAACCCCTAAACAGACCCCCGTCCCAATACTAACTAACAATTACCTCCCCTTGCAACAAACCCCAAATAGAACTAAACAACAACAGTTTCTTTACAAAGTGTATACAGGAAAATCAAAATCAACAAATCAATTCAAAATGCAAGTCTTCAAATAATAAGCGATGGCGTTGAAACATAAACTATTAGCTAGACAAAGCTGTGGCACAGAAGTAATGTCTCAATGTTCTTGTCAAGTAGCTCAGAGAGCTAACAGTCTCTTTCACAAAGTGGATGATTCTTCTAACTAAATGGATATGTTTTTAGGTGCGTGTAATGTGAGTCTGTGTGTGCATGAATTAGGTATGAAAACCTCCTGGAAATGTGTTGCCTCGATACATAGGCAAAACCTGCAGCAGTGTAAGAAATCACCACAACACTACTCTGTTGTAGAGGCAAAGGTACATCCCAGGCTGGCTAAGACCCAGTCAGCGGCAACAACATCAACATCAGTACAGCACAACAGGCACATCAAAGGCAACAGCGTAGAAATAATGCGTAGAAATAAACACGTAGATGTAATAATCATCATCAGCCCACACCTGTTGACATATACATAGTCTTAACAATATGCCCACCAAACAATAAACACTATATAATATAACATAACACGCCGTCCTCCGTCCGCCATCTTGACCTGTATAGTTATGAATATCATAATAATAATACAAGATACTATACACACATTTCAATAAGATAAATCACCCTTTGATGCTAAATAATTCGCATCTTCTTTACACATCAATGTTTATATAAATATACATAATTATCGCAACCACACTACCATCTCACAGTCCTGATTCATTCCGCCCCCCTTCATCACCACCGTCACCCCCAACAATTATAGCACATCACGATTACCTCCCTTCATCCATACTGCAAACATGCTTCCTTCATAATCATCCCTTCATCCTTCTTCAGCATACTACATTCTATCGCTCTCTCCATACATACACCCTCACACTCTCTCTCTCCCTCTCTATATTCCCCATCGTCGCCTTTGATCCACTTCATAACAACAACAGCAACGACAATTCCCCCATTACATATACAATAAGAAAATCATAAGAAAATCATATAAAATCAACGAAATTCATTACACATCCTAAAATACATCCCCTTCCCCACACTCATTACCACTCATACACGTACGCAGTTCTCGGAGCGCGCCACTAGAGAATTGAACGACAGGGTTTGCTTACCTTACAGGCCTCGGCTCGTGACGCCCTTTACCCCAACACGACACAACACTGTCACAACATTGTCACAACACAATGGATTAGTCTTTTGAGAGTCTCTTTCTCTTGCTCTTGCACGTTATTTCACTGTCCAAATAACATTTATTCTGAGGATGAGGACACCTTAGCTCTGTTACAGACACTAAGTCTTGGTGGGTGTTCAATCGAGAACCACACGCACCTTAAGTATGGAACTCTACACTCACTGGCGAATGGCAGTTACCATCTTCCTACGAATTCTAAGCATCCTTATCCCGACGAGGGCATAAGACCTTGGGTGGCTATAAAACAATACACCCACCCTTCCAGCAGTACCCTACACTACGATGACCTCTGTCACAGGGTTGCTGCCTCGTTAGAATTCCTTCCTCACGCAATAGCATCTCAAACCACTCTGCCCTTCAAAATCTGCGCCGGCCACAAGCAAAACAGTCGAGCTCTCGTCAGTATGCACGTTCTTTATTACGCGTACCCCTATTCGAAATTGGCCGACTCCCTGTCTTCTACGAATCGCACGGACTCTACGAAACTGCACTTTCATACGCAAAAGTAAATCGGTCACGCTATTCTATGTACAGCAGATATACAGAGAAGTGTAACTTCGTAAAAAGTGTATCTCTCCCTACCATCTGAAAACTCGTGTCGTCACACAACCCCCCCCCAGTTCTTAACACCTTGAAGAACCTTAACTACGACGCGAATTTCTAATACCCCCTATGCTACCTACTGAGCGTTTCTGCTGAGGAAATCTGCTGGAACGTTGTCCTTCCCAGAAATGTGCTCCACAGACATTGAGAAAGGTTGCAGCTGAAGTGCCCATCTCATCAGTCGGCTGTTGGTGTTCTTCACTTGCTGTAGGTACTGCAGTGGCATATGGTCAGTCTGCACTACGAAGGTACGTCCGTACAGGTATTGACTGAATTTCTGCACACCCCACACCAACGCTAGACACTCCCTCTCAATGGTCGAATAGTTCCTCTCGGGTTTCGACAGTTTCTTGCTTGCACACGCAATAGGCTGTAATCCCTGTCCCCTGTCCTGGCTCAAAATGGCCCCTACTCCATCCTCCGACGCATCTGTCTGTAGCACAAACGGTAGGGTGAAGTCCGGCAGACAGCACACAGGGTCAGAGCACAGCTTCTCCTTCAGTGTGCAAAATGCAGCTTCGCATGCTTCGGTCCATTGTACCGCCCCTGGCTTGCCTCCCTTGGTCAGATCGTGTAGTGGTGAAGCAATCGCTGAAAAGTTGGGTACGAACCGCCTGTAGTATCCGGTAAACCCAAAAATGAGCGCACTTGCCGCTTGGTCGTTGGTCGTGGTGCATCTCGGATTCTCTCCATCTTTGACACCTCAGGACGAATTTCTCCCTGTCCAACCACGTGCCCAAGATACTCTACTCTTCGGAAACCCAGGTAACACTTCGATGGTTTGGCGGATAGCTGCACCTCACGCAACCTAAGGAAAAGACGTGCCAAGCATTCCAGGTGTCTCTGCTTGGTAATGGTGGCTACCAACAAGTCGTCGACGAAATTGTCGATCTCCGACATTCCCAGGGGTGCTAATAACTTCCGCATCATGCGAGAAAAGACTGCTCCCGCCGTCTTCAGCCCAAATGGCATTACGGTCCACTGAAATTGTCCCTCTGGCGTTGTAAATGCCGTCTTCGCTTTATCTCCCTTGTTCATAGGCACTTGCCAGTAACCTTTGGTCAAGTCGATCTTGGTGAGATACTTGGCCCCTGACAGTTTGGAAAACAAGTAGTCGATGTTCGGCAATGGTTCCGCATCGAATACGACGTGCTTGTTTAACTTCCGGAAATCGACGCAGAAACGCATCGTGCCCTCCTTCTTCTTTACTAATACGATGGGCGAGCTGTATGGCGAACTGGCCCTCTCAATGACGCCCATCGCTAGCATCGCTTCCACTTCCTTCTTGATGGTCTCGTGATGCGAATGGGGAAGTGGGTACTGCCGCGTCCTCACTGGAATGTCGCTGTCCACACGTATTTCGCACACGTCCAGTGTAGTGCGCAGCGGCAAGTCGGTTAGGATATCCTCAAACTGCCACACCAGCTCCTGCAATTCTTCCCGTATTTCTGGGCAGTTGTCGTCCATCTTCACGTCGCGGGGCGTCTCTGATGCTGTCAAGGTGATTACGGGAATATCCCCAAACACCGGCATAGTTTCCTCCTCCTCTACCCCCTCGTCGTCTACAACAATCGTGGCTACCGTCGTTCTGGTATGGAATTTCTTCAGGAGATTGGCGTGGTATAGTTTACTTTTCCCACGCATCCTGATCCGGTAGTCGCACTCTCCCACACGTTCGATCACCTCGTACGGTCCTCGCCATGCTAGCTGCAGCTTGTTGTGTTTTTCAGGTAACAGCAGCAACACTTGATCCCCCGCGTTGAACAAACGCCGTTTCGCCTTCTTATCGAAGTGCCGCTTCTGCTTGGCTGACGCGGTTCTGAGGTTTCCTTGTGCCAACTTACATGTTTCCTCGATGCGGTTACGCAAATCCACCACGTACTGGCTACTCAGTTTCACCTCCTCCTCTTGTATTTCCTTGGTCCAGAGGTCTCGCAATACAGCCATCGGTCCCCGCACGGTCTTTCCATATAGGAGCTCGAAGGGAGAGAACCCTGTAGACTCCTGTGCTACTTCTCGGTATGCAAATAGTAGCGCTGGAATGTAGCGGTCCCACGCTGTAGGTTGCTCGGTGGCTAACTTCTTGAGCATGGACACTAGCGTCCCGTTGAATCGCTCAACCAGTCCGTTGCACTGTGGATGATACGGTGTGGTGGCTTTCCCGTGGATCGACAGTAGTCTGTTCATCTCCCGCATGACTTCAGACATGAATTGCGTCCCTTGATCTGTCAAAATTTCCCTAGGAACGCCCACCCTCGACCAAATCTCCCACAGCGCTTCTGCCACCCTCTCTGCCTCTATGCCCTTGAGCGGTACAGCCTCGGGATAGCGTGTGGCATAGTCTACTACCACTAGGATGTACATGTTACCCCGATCTGACTTGGGTTTGATGGGTCCCACAATGTCTACCGCCACCCTCTGAAATGGTTCGTCCACCAGCGGAAGTTGCTGTAGTGGTACCTTCCTCACCCGTCCCCTCGGTACTACCTTCTGACATTCTGGACAACTGGCGCAATACCTCCGTACTTCGGCACACATTCCCGGCCAATAGAATGTCCCCCAGATCCGCTCCCTGGTACGTTTCCCTCCCAAATGCCCAGCCATGGGTGGATCGTGAGCCAACTGAACCCCCCCCTCAACTGTTTCGGGACTACCAGTTGCGTGACTTGGCTACCTCTCTTCGTGTGTACCCGGTACAACACCCCCTTCTTCTTGCGAAACTCAGCTGACGCCCTACCTGACGCTATCGCCCCTCCACTCTGTGCCAACGTTCTCGCCTTCGCGAGCGTCTCGTCGGTCTCTTGCATCCTGATTAACTCTGGGGTGCTAACAGAGATCTGGGATGGTTCGACCACTGCTAAGGGTACCTCCCTCTTCTTCTCGGCCTTCACCTGCGCCCGGGTCTGCACTGCTGCAGCCATCGCGCACTCACCCCCGAACAAGGAAACAGGACTCTTTTCCCCGCTATCAAACGTTACCCAGTTACCCAGGATGATATCGGGCCCGTCCTCGAAAACCACCAGCTCTACTCTCCCCCTGACCAGCGCACAATCCAACTCCACCCAAGCTGTAGGTAGCAGACCCACGTTCGATCGATTCGCCAAGCAAATCTCGACAGTCCGACCCGCAAATCAGCTGGTTTGACTAACCTGCTCGCGACTGCCCCTATCTCCGCCCCCGTATCTCTCAATACCCGAACGTCCTGTCCGTTCGCCCTACCTTGGCCCCATGGATCATAAGGTTTGATTGCACACACGCTAGCCCGAGGTGCGGTCTCCGTGGAAATAGTCCGTCCCACTGTAACCTGGCCTACTGTCTGAGGTTTGACCTTGCAGTCCCTGACCACATGCTTGTCCGACCCACATCGATAGCAACGACGTACCCCACTACCCCCTTCCGTCCTCCCTACCTTCTGACCCTGACTTCCCCTGTTGCTAGGTTGCTGAGGAGCCTCCGGTCGTCTGGGAAAACTGCGTCTCTGACTGGGTAGTACGGGTGCCGGTGCTGATGCTGCCCGCTTGGCATCTACCACGCGCTGCGCCAACTCTGCTGCGGCATGGCTAGTCGTCGGTAAATTCTCCCTCACGTAGATCTCTAGCTCGGTAGTCATAATGGAGAAAAGCTGCTCTCCAATGAAGGTGTCTAGTACCTGCTCTACGTCGGTGATGTCTTTGCCGGCGAGCGAAAACCATTTCTTCACTAACGACCCTAGCCTTACTACTAGCTGAGGAAACGTCTCTGCAGCTTCCTTCTTGGCCTCTCGAAACTGCCTACGATAGTAGTCGGCGTCCTTCCTGAAGCGTTTCAACAGCGCGTTCCTCACAATGTCGAAATCCTGGGCTTGCTCAGGCGTCAGACGAAGGTAGGTGTCCCGGGCTTCCCCTTGTAACAAAGGCGCTAGCCTAACCGCCCATACCTCCCTCCTCCAACCCTGAATCTCTGCCACCCGTTCGAACATCTGGAGGTAGGCCTCCACATCCTCCCTCTCCTCCAAGGGTTTCAACTTGACCGAGTATGCTGCCCCTCTATCTCTAGCCCTATTCTCCCTCTGATCAGCTCGGTCTTCATCTCTGGCTCTACGTTCCTCCTCTAGCCTCATCTCAAACATCCTCCTTTCCTCTTCCTTAGCCTCTCTCTCTTCTCGCTTCTCATTCTCTATCCTCTGCTCCAACCGACGTCGGTCTTCCCTCTCAGTTTCTAATCTAAGCTCTAAAAGCCTCCTCTCATCTGCCCTCGCTGCCTTTTCTGCCTCTAACCTAGCCTCCATTCGACGACGATCTTCTTCTCTTTCTTTCCTTTCTTCCTCCCTAACTAACCTCTCTGCTGCCTCCTTCCTCATTCTCTCCCTCTTCTCTTCCTCCTTCTCCCTCCGCTCTTCCTCCCTTCTCATCTCACTGACCACATAGTGCGCTAGCGCTCCGTCTCGGAAACCCAGACTTTCCCCAATCTGTCTAAATCTCTCACTATCACCGAGCGCGACCTCGACTTTGCTCTGTGCACCGGGCGATTTGGCATACATCTTAGGCATAGTGGTCTGAGTACTCACTGCGTAAGGTTCCTCCAACAACCCTGTCACTGAGCCGTCATCACGGAAGTCCTGCTCCTCCTGCTCGGCCTCCTCCTTACGGTCGCGGCGCATCGCGGCTCGAGCATCCCGCGTAGCCATGTCAGAAAAGAAGGGAAGAACAGATGTTAGTATACACAAAACAAATAACACCTAACTGATACAAACACCTAACAGAATGAATACGCAACACAACAGTCACAGGAGCCGAGGAATCGTTCACCGTCGTACCCCTGAAGGCGAGCAAGTGAACCCTGCAACCCAATTCCCCGTTAATGCTGCACTCCGAGTGTGTTCCCTAGTGCAATACACCCACACTCCCGCCAACCGCCCGCTGCGTACCCTTTCACACAACAACTCAAACACACAACATACACCTCTGGCAATACCCTAACAAAATAAATGAGTTTATCCCACTTCTGACACCAAAAATGTCACGTCCCCCGAGCGGGTTCAGTGACGTCAGCTCATAAAGCGAGTGAAAAGAATAAAACTCAAACAAAATAAACTAACACAAAATGCCAGAGTACAAACACACACTCTTTTATTCAACAAGCAAACACAGGACAAATGGGAACTAACCTTCCCTCAACCCCTAAACAGACCCCCGTCCCAATACTAACTAACAATTACCTCCCCTTGCAACAAACCCCAAATAGAACTAAACAACAACAGTTTCTTTACAAAGTGTATACAGGAAAATCAAAATCAACAAATCAATTCAAAATGCAAGTCTTCAAATAATAAGCGATGGCGTTGAAACATAAACTATTAGCTAGACAAAGCTGTGGCACAGAAGTAATGTCTCAATGTTCTTGTCAAGTAGCTCAGAGAGCTAACAGTCTCTTTCACAAAGTGGATGATTCTTCTAACTAAATGGATATGTTTTTAGGTGCGTGTAATGTGAGTCTGTGTGTGCATGAATTAGGTATGAAAACCTCCTGGAAATGTGTTGCCTCGATACATAGGCAAAACCTGCAGCAGTGTAAGAAATCACCACAACACTACTCTGTTGTAGAGGCAAAGGTACATCCCAGGCTGGCTAAGACCCAGTCAGCGGCAACAACATCAACATCAGTACAGCACAACAGGCACATCAAAGGCAACAGCGTAGAAATAATGCGTAGAAATAAACACGTAGATGTAATAATCATCATCAGCCCACACCTGTTGACATATACATAGTCTTAACAATATGCCCACCAAACAATAAACACTATATAATATAACATAACACGCCGTCCGCCATCTTGACCTGTATAGTTATGAATATCATAATAATAATACAAGATACTATACACACATTTCAATAAGATAAATCACCCTTTGATGCTAAATAATTCGCATCTTCTTTACACATCAATGTTTATATAAATATACATAATTATCGCAACCACACTACCATCTCACAGTCCTGATTCATTCCGCCCCCCTTCATCACCACCGTCACCCCCAACAATTATAGCACATCACGATTACCTCCCTTCATCCATACTGCAAACATGCTTCCTTCATAATCATCCCTTCATCCTTCTTCAGCATACTACATTCTATCGCTCTCTCCATACATACACCCTCACACTCTCTCTCTCCCTCTCTATATTCCCCATCGTCGCCTTTGATCCACTTCATAACAACAACAGCAACGACAATTCCCCCATTACATATACAATAAGAAAATCATAAGAAAATCATATAAAATCAACGAAATTCATTACACATCCTAAAATACATCCCCTTCCCCACACTCATTACCACTCATACACGTACGCAGTTCTCGGAGCGCGCCACTAGAGAATTGAACGACAGGGTTTGCTTACCTTACAGGCCTCGGCTCGTGACGCCCTTTACCCCAACACCACAACACGACACAACACTGTCACAACATTGTCACAACACAATGGATTAGTCTTTTGAGAGTCTCTTTCTCTTGCTCTTGCACGTTATTTCACTGTCCAAATAACATTTATTCTGAGGATGAGGACACCTTAGCTCTGTTACAGACACTAAGTCTTGGTGGGTGTTCAATCGAGAACCACACGCACCTTAAGTATGGAACTCTACACTCACTGGCGAATGGCAGTTACCATCTTCCTACGAATTCTAAGCATCCTTATCCCGACGAGGGCATAAGACCTTGGGTGGCTATAAAACAATACACCCACCCTTCCAGCAGTACCCTACACTACGATGACCTCTGTCACAGGGTTGCTGCCTCGTTAGAATTCCTTCCTCACGCAATAGCATCTCAAACCACTCTGCCCTTCAAAATCTGCGCCGGCCACAAGCAAAACAGTCGAGCTCTCGTCAGTATGCACGTTCTTTATTACGCGTACCCCTATTCGAAATTGGCCGACTCCCTGTCTTCTACGAATCGCACGGACTCTACGAAACTGCACTTTCATACGCAAAAGTAAATCGGTCACGCTATTCTATGTACAGCAGATATACAGAGAAGTGTAACTTCGTAAAAAGTGTATCTCTCCCTACCATCTGAAAACTCGTGTCGTCACAATAATTATATGTTTTGCTGCAATAATTATACCTGTAAGTTTTACATGTGATTTTTTACTTTTTTTCCCCCCGTACAATGTAGGATGTGATTCTGGAAACGGAGTTTGAGGGTCAGAAGACAAAGTACACCATGTTGCAAGTATGGCCTGTACGTCAGATGAGACCCGTGGCCGAGAAACTGGCCGCCAACTACCCTCTCTTGACTGGTCAGCGTGTGCTGGATGCTCTCTTCCCGTGAGTTACTGTGATTTTTATTTTGATTGACCCATCTCTGGCAATTGCATATCTTGGCGTAATCTTGAATTGTTTTTTTTTTAAGGTCTTCTTGGAGAGCTTGGCCGTAGCTAAAAGCCAACAAAATATTTTTTGCCAGCTGTGGGCTTCATGCACCTGGTCAGGCAGACTTTATCTTTCTCACTAATTTGTAGTCTCTCTCTTCATTGTTGATCCGATCCAATTCAGCGTAACTTGTATGTTGCACAACTCCATGTCGCAGAGACATTCTCCGGGCACAGGGGAAACTGTGCCAGGAGGGTGGGTCTTGGGCCTCTGTCAAAAAGAATGCACATCTGTTGAAGATTTAATATAGAGGATATTTGATGAACTTCAGTTGAAATGTCAATGCATCATTTAATGACTTTTTGTTTTGCTTGCAGCCCAATTTTACCCATTTACTTTAAGTGTGTGAGATATGTGGTAGGCTTACTATGTATTATTACTGGATCGTTAGTGTCGAAGAGCAAGTTTAACATTTTTGTTTCAAAATCCCTGCAGCTATTTGTTTTGTTACAGCTGCAGCATTCTTCATGTAGGCTCTATCTTCTGTTACCATAATTTATTATCATTTTACTTGCAGAATGCACCTCGGCCCCTTCACATTATTTTAATCTATTTTATCACTGTAATATTTATCTCCTCTGGTAATTCTTTTTTTTGTGTGTTACAGTTGCGTGCAGGGTGGCACCACTGCCATCCCCGGCGCTTTTGGCTGCGGCAAGACTGTGATCTCCCAGTCCCTGTCCAAATACTCCAACAGTGATGTCATCATTTACGTCGGATGTGGAGAGCGAGGAAACGAGATGTCTGAAGTACTGAGAGACTTCCCTGAGGTCAGGAACAGCAGATTTTGAAATAAAATGGCAATTAAATGGAAGCAAGATGTCAGATCTTTAAAATATATATTTTTTTAAAATTATATCTACTGGGCTATAAAAATGTTTTTGGGAGTTATAGTTACGTGCAGACCAAAACCATTTCTTAAGGGAGATAATAACTCCCAACAACTTTTCAAAAGATCAGTTAACAAATAAGGATGTTAATACTTATTATTGTGGTTTGAATTTGCAGCTGACTATGGAAGTGCAGGGCAAGCAGGAGAGCATCATGAAACGTACCGCTCTGGTCGCCAACACCTCCAACATGCCTGTAGCTGCCCGTGAGGCTTCCATCTACACAGGTGACGTTTCTTTTTCACCTGTGCTTATTGCTTGAGTTTTGCATGTATGCAGATTTCTTAGCCAGTGGACAGACATTTTCCCTCATGCCTATATGCATGGACAGAAAACTGGCAGTACTAGTGCCAACCCCTGTTTTATTGCTTGAGAATAATTTATTTATATTTTTTAATAACTATTGTTCTTTCATGTCTTTATTTTCATCGTTTTACATTTTGTCATCCCAGGCATTACCCTCTCCGAGTATTTCCGTGACATGGGTCTCAATGTGTCCATGATGGCTGACTCCACGTCCCGATGGGCCGAGGCCTTGAGAGAAATCTCCGGTCGTCTGGCTGAGATGCCTGCTGACTCCGGCTACCCTGCCTACCTGGGAGCGCGTCTGGCCTCTTTCTACGAGCGTGCTGGTCGTGTGGTGTGCCTCGGCAACCCTAGCCGTGAGGGCTCCGTCAGTATCGTCGGAGCGTGAGTGAAATTTTGTTTAAATGTATGATTTAAAATTGGTTGCTGTTGTTATATTGATTGCGTTGTTTCAGGCTTGCTGGGTTCTAGAGTAAGTTTAAATTTTGCCAATCTTTGTATTTTCCAGTGAAGACAAAAAACATGGCAAGGAGAAGACAAATTGTATTTGAATATATAAAAACACTTTCATTTAAAAAAATAAGGGAATTGAATATGAGTGATATTTCAGTTCAAAGCTCAGGCCTTTTCTGTTTCCTGACAGTGGAGTAGAACATTGGACTTGAGATAGTTCAGTTGGAGTTCATACCAGTTCGTGAATTTTTAGAGGATAAAAGATTATTTGTCTGTCACCTTTTTGATTCTCTAATAGGGTATTGCAAATGAGCGATGTTTCAGTTCAAAGCTCAGGCCTTTTCCGTTGCTAGTCCTGCAGTGGAGTAGAACATAGGACTAGACATAGATCAGTTGGAGTTCATACCAGTTCGTGAATTGGTGGAGGATAAAAGAAATTATTTGTCTGTCACCTCCTTGATTCCCTAATAGGGATTGTTTCTCAGATGCATTTGCTGACTAGTCCAGTCTTCTATTCCCTTTCTATTACTCTTTAGAAGACAATTCCTTGTGCGATATTTACTGTTGTTACCTGGAAGTGTTGTGACTTGCAAATAACATTTATTGATGTGGTTGGACGTTTCAGTGTGTCTCCACCTGGTGGTGACTTCTCCGATCCTGTGACCTCCGCCACCCTAGGTATCGTGCAGGTGTTCTGGGGCTTGGACAAGAAACTGGCCCAGCGAAAGCACTTCCCTTCCATCAACTGGCTCATCTCCTACTCCAAGTACACGCGTGCCTTGGACGAGCACTACGACAAGAACCACCCCGAGTTTGTGCCCCTCAGAACCAAGGTTGGATATGTTGCTTGCTGTGTGTTGAAAAGAGTGTGAATGACTGAAGATGTTACTGTGTATGTTGTTGGTGGCACGAAGAACTCGGCTCATTACTCTTGTTTTCTGAGGAGAAAGAAAAATGTCTCGAAAAATCGGCGAGCCAATGTCGATGGCAGTGCAAAACAAGAAAACTATGGGCTTCAGATCTTTTGAAATATTAATTCAGATCAGTCAGAACAAATGATTATGTTTTTCCCGGTTATAATCACTTTTTTGTTTAAGTATTGAGGTTACGTGCTGATTTTGTACTTGTCAAATTTGGAAGAATACTGCTAATATAGTCTAGATGAAATTTCGAGTAGATTTTCAAACTACCATTATCGGCAAAGGGATTAGATTTTGCTTGTATTAGTAATAAGAAGTTACATGCTTATTTTGTACATGTCAAAATTGGAAGAATAATGTTAATTAAATTTCATATTTTCAAAGCTTTTCTGACCTCTATTATCTGCAAAGGGATGAGATTTTGTCAGCGTACTTATGTCAGTTAATTGTAAATGTTGTTGTGTCGGTTTCAGTGCAAGGAAATCCTGCAGGAAGAAGAAGACTTGTCTGAAATTGTGCAACTGGTCGGCAAGGTGGGTCAAGCCATCTTATTTTTGTATTGGTGCTAGACTGGTTTGATTAGCCATTAACTACGCTTAGTTTTTATGAATTAATTTTTGTAACAGTATTTTGGCATTCACTAATTTTCCAGTCTTTGACAACATCACAGCCTGCCACCCCCATATAATTTTGCCATGCCAGTTAGGCTATGTATGCTAAATTAAAATTTTCCCTTTACATTTTTTAGGGTTCGCTGGCCGAGTCTGACAAGATCACGCTTGAGGTCGCCAAGCTGATCAAGGACGATTACCTGCAGCAGAATGGCTACACCCCCTATGACAGGTAAGCCGTTTCTTTCTTTATTTGATGTATTTCGGCTATTAATGTTTTTTTTCGTGTTTTTGGTCCTATGTGTTTTGTCTGTTTAGGAGTGCAGGGAGCATTTGCCAAACGTCTGTATGTAATAGTGCTGACTACCTTAGCGTTTGCATTCTATGTACTAATGGCTAACACACCTTTTTTCACTTTAATCTTGTCGATTTATTTTTCTGACTTGTTTTGCTTGTGGCTATATATGTTTTCTTTGCGAGTGAGAGATGCACCGTATGACAGATAGGTGTGCTGTTTTGTTTCTTTGTGTTTTTTTAGGCATGCATGTCATTGCTGCTCTGCTACCAGGCAAAGAGCGCTATGTAAAACTTGTCTTGTGTTGGGTACTATAATGCTTTGTGCGGCGAAACAGAAAGGTGTTCCTGTTAACCTCTCTGTGGCTGGAGAGAGAGGCGCTCGAGACCTTTATTTTCTCTGGGCCAGCTTAGTGAGGGCGCTGCCACATCTCTCTTCCCTCGCTGCTTTACCTTTCTTGGGTTCTAAACAAGAGCCAGGTATCCATTTACAACTGGGTGCACTGGAGAGTGTTGTGAGCTCCTTTCATTTTTTATTTTTTTTGTCATTCGATGGTTTCCTTCCAAACATGGTCACCCATCCAAGTACAGTGGAACCTCCGGTATACGACCGTCCAAAATCTGAGAAAAAACGGTCTTATAATAGAGGTGGTCTTATACCGGAAACAAGGGGTGGGGAGGGGGGGTCAGGCTCGGAGGGGTATGTAGTCATAATTTTCACACTCACCAGCATGTATTCTCTGACAAAGGAAACTGTAAACATGTTTCATTTTTAGCTTTGTCTTTTATTCACAACTTCAAAAATAGAAAACAGTCGAACCACTGCCAGACGCGTTCATCCAAGCCTGTCAGTGCAGAAGCTCTCAGTTTCGATGTTTCCCTTTTCGCCACTTTCTCCACTCTCCCATCGTAGTTTCACAGATTCCTTATCCTTTATGATGAGCTGAATTTGGGTCTTCCCAACGTCTAAATTTCTTGCAATAGACAAACAACTCTCCCCATTTTCACTTCTTTTAATCACTTTCATTCTCTCTGCCAAACTCAAAACGTTCCTCTTGCGCGACGCCATTTTGACAGCCAGTGTAGGCGAGTAATGTCCCTTATTTGCGAACCGGAAATAGCAGACAACAGCAGGCGTACACTAATATGAGAGAAAAAACGAAAGGTACAGACAGCAAATTAACTGATATCTCTTTTAAATTGCCCTAAGACGGTTGTATAAAGGGCTTAAGACACGGTCGCTGGTCGCATAAACGAGGTTGTTGCATACCAGAGGTCATTTATTATTGGAAGTGAATCCGTCAGAGGTTTTTAGGTCACATAACGGAGGGAGTCGTATACCAAAGAGCCGGATACCGGAGGTTCCACTGTACGGTTGAGGGCGCGAAATTAAGGCGGGTCCGGGGCGAATTACCCTCAAATGTTGATTCGGACCCGCTCTTTTCATTTCTAGCGTGCCCGATTTAGCCGCAAAAAAAAAGTCAACTACGTTACAAAGTTGAGTAATCAATTCATTTTTACTGAAAAAAATCTTCGATGCAAACATTATTTTTGAGTGAAAAGTAGAAGGCAATAATAAATCTTCGAAAATCGATGTCGAGTACCCATCGCGCTATATGTTGCTTTGGTTGCGAGGTATTTGTCACTCGAGTTATTACCCTTGAATAATATTAAGTACGTCTTTTGTTATTGGCTCGGAGTCACGCTTTTTGGTCAATCAATGGGCTGTTCGTATTTTCACTGTCGAGCGTCTGCTTTCACTATGAATCCCGAAAATGGCTAGTGAGAAGAGCAAATACTTTTCCATTTTTGGAAAAAGACCTGCCTCGACAGAAAACGACGATGAAAGGAAGAAAAAACAAAAGCAGTACGAGCAAGCAAAGCGTAGCAGAAGCTACCAAGAAGAATGGTCTAAGAAATGTTTCGAAGCTATTCTCTCTCAAGGCATACTCTCATAAAACAAACGTTAAAAAAGAAGAGGCGGAGGTGCAGCCAGTACAAGATAGTGAAGCTGCAAGAGCTGCGAAGTATCTAGAGAAAGATGTGGCAGATAAAGTCCGAAAAATGATAAGAACTACCCATGCATTGTGCAAAAATGTAAGGCCATTCAAAGATTTTGTTTGGCATTGCGATCTTCAAGAAGATAATTGACTAGACATGGGTCATTGACGTTGTTAATGAATAAAAAGAGGGAATTAAAGTTCTGTTTTATTAAAATGTGTTAGAATTTTTTTAATGTGCGATTGTTTATTATGTATTAGGACCCTCACATTTCAGACAGGACCCTCACTTTTTAAAAGTTAAGGGTCCTGTTTACCCTCAAAGAAAAAAGTTAATTTCGCGCCCTGCAACCAGTCCTGACGTTGTTTCTTGAAACGTGACCCTAGTGTGTGCCCAAACCACTGCGCTATTGCACCTCTCGTGCGGTGTACTATGATGTAAAACATGCCTTGCGCTGTTGTGTACTATGATGTAAAACATGTCTTGCGTTGTTGTGTACTATGACATAAAACATGTCTTGTGTTGTGTGTACTATGATGTAAAATGTATCTTGTGCAGGTACTGCCCATTCTACAAGACTGTGGGTATGCTGAGGAACATCATTGCATTCTACGACCTGGCACGTCACGCTGTGGAGAGTACCAGCCAGAGTGAGAACAAGATAACCTGGAACATCATCCGTGATCAGTGCGGTGAATTGCTGTACAAACTCTCCAGCATGAAGTTCAAGGTCAGTAACGTAAAAATTTGTGTTTGAAGTTCAAAGGGTCACTGAACTTTTAATATGAATGTGATCAGTGTGTTGAATTGCTGTACAACCTCATTTGGCATAAAGTTCAAGAACAGTAGATTCTAGGTTTTGAAGTTGTCATTAGTTTGAAGTTCAACATCGGTAGTCATTAATTTGAAGTTCAAGGTCAGTATTGTTTTACTTGAAGTCAAGATCAAAATTGTTATTTTAAATCTTTGTTACACTCGTTTGATGTTGGTGTTTTTCTATCAGTAGTTGATTCAGCCCCGATGCTTGAAATCCTGATAAGTGTAACTCAGATTCGTTTATCCACGCAACCCGTTCAATCATCAAGTCAGGAGTCGTATGAAGTTTTCAAACTTTATTCAGTGTTCATCAACAACTGCATACAATCGCCTTTTCACTCTCTCTCTTCCTTCTTTTTTTACAATTCTCAACTATCAACACACCTCTTTTGAAACAGTGTGGCACTTATATAGTCTCTTCATACTCCAGAACAATTTAGAAAACGCCAGAGTGACACACCACAACCAATCAAATGAAACTTCGTCATCACTGACTTACTTCATACAATTTTTCTTTCTGTCCAAGAATGTTCTCAAATATCGCGAAGCTTCTATCGACAGTAAACAAGCAAATCTAGAGAATTCTCCAATAATATCGACCAACTAAAATTACCAACGTTATACAAAGCTTCTTCTAACAACAACGCAAACTCAAATCAAAGGTAAATACACTCTGTTATTGAAAACCCTGCAAAGCGAAACGACTAGATCTATCGTGCGCGTCTCAGACACACTATCCTTCGCGTTTCAAAGTAACAATCTTAAGTCTAATATTGTTTTATTTGAAGTTCAAGGTTGTGTGGGGGGAGGAAGGATGGAGAGGGGAGAGAGGGAACACCTTGTAAATCAATCGGCCCCAAAAGTGGTTTCTTTTGTGAGAACAGAAGTCCTGAAATTTTGAAAGCGTGTAATGCTGTAACCATTATTATTGTTTTCTGTGGCACAGGATGCGGCGAAGGAGGGTGAGGCCAAGGTCAAAGCTGACTATGACGATCTGCTGGAGGAGATGCAGACCAAGTTCAGGGCCCTGGAAGACTAAAAAAAAGTAATAAAAACTATCCAGGAATAGAATATTGTGAATTAGCGTGCCAGTCTACTATGTTCACCATTACAAGCTGCAGTCATTGTCTTGTTTGGTTAGTGAGCGAGCCAGGTTTGTGCCACCAATTTTGTCACAACAAACTTATTTGTTTCATATATTTTGCTTAGGGCCCACTTAAGTTATATTTGCTCATCTCTACTTGACTATGGAATCTATTTGACAAATCGTGGCAACATCGCTCAAAAGAAAACTAAAAAAAAAGTAATTACGATTGTGTCACTGAAAATTTGAACTTGACTTTAGATTTATAGTTTTGTTTAGAATAAAAGAAATTTATCTTCGAATTTAAAATAAAAATACCCCCTCCACCCTGCCTCTTCCCACTCCCCTCCCCTCCTATACCTTCAATAATGGTACAGGACGCAGTCAATATAAAAATTTCAAAACTAAAAATTCGATTTTCTTTCCGTCTTCTAATAGCGATCTCCCTGCCTTTACACCACCTGCTGGATGTGTTAGACAGGTGAGCGTGTATGTTGGTATAGATCGCCGCGCTTTGAGCCTGATTGATTTGGGGAAAGGCACGTATATAGCAGCCTGTATTATTATTATTATTACCTCCCAAAAAATAACAACAGCGCTGTTATTTCCCATCAAATGTCAAGCCTGCTTAGTTGCAATATCATATATCTTGGATGGAGAAATGTTTGATGCAGTTCACTATTACGTAATTAGCATTGGTTGTGTTAATGTTAATGTAGTTGGCAGAAAAACACGCAGAAGAAAAAAAAAGAAGGAAACAATTTTAAAAGAAATGAATATTTTTACTTGAAAAATGTCTTTCGTTACATTGAAAAGGTTTCTGTTGTATACTTTGTACAATTAGCTCAAAGCAAATGTAGTTGTGTAAAGTACTCAAACAGCTCTCTTTGTGATACATTGACTTGCAAATTTTCATGTGGAATACTATGAAATAGCTGCAGTATTTTTGACATAGTCTTGTCGTTAGCTATTTTCATATTTCTTTAGGAACAAACCGTAGATTCTTTCTGACAGTGTTGTGCATTTTGGAAGGTAGTTTTGTTTTACATAAGTTTGTATGAGACCCGCATTCCGGATGTTAAAAGGAAAATGGTAGTAGAGAAATGAGAACATTGAAAACCCACCATAGGATGCAAATGTGTTGTGTGATATTTTTCTTTCGTCGACTGCATTTGTGTTAGCAGAGTGTGATGCAATATGAGTATCAGGAACGTAGCACCGTAACTTATGTGAAGTATTGTGCAACTTCTCTTGCACATGTTACATTAGACTGTTTTTGTACTTCAGGAAAGTACAGTAGAGTATTTTGATATGTTATTTTGATTTCTTTGTAAACTGGATTATGAACAAGGTCAAGCATGTGATATTTTGAGTTTTAGTATTCAGGTGGATAAGTGCACTAGTTGAGCAGAGGCACATTTGATTGTTATGTTAAGAGGAAAGCAGTTATGTTTGTTGTGAGTGGTGTTTGAATTAATTGATTTATCTCTTCTTTTTTTTTTAACAAAAAGAAATATTGCTGTGTTTGGGAAAGAGTGATTGTTGATAGCAACAAGCCTAGTTAGCTGCATATCATTATGCTCATGACATCATTATTATACATCAATTTTATCCGTTTTTTTTTTTTTTTTTTTTTTTTCCAATTAAGCTAGATGTTGACAGGCAAGGTCAAGATCTTCCTGGATCATGTTCAGAATATTCTCAAAGCAGATTGTAACTGTTCGAGGCCAGATCTAGAGAAAGACAAAAGTTCAGTTGAACTTTGTCATTGGTCAAAGTCTGATCGGGAAAAAGTCAAGGAAAGTTGAAAGTCAAACTATGTATGACCTGGAGTAAGGTCAAGGTTGAAAATCCAGAATATTAATCATCTCGTTATGCCTTTAAATACATTCCAGTTCTCCTGAGAGCTAAATTTCTGTTTTCTTCATAAAATATACAAGTTTTTAGAGGTTTATATTTAAGTCTTTTTGGTTTATTATTCATTTACTTTTATTTTGGATGGATATGATTGGCTGTGTTGCCACATTAACAAAATGAAGGGTAACATGTTAGATTGAGTTTCTGTGTCTGTGCAAAAGTATTTAAAAACTTGCTTTTAAATGTTATTTTTTATGTATTTAGTTATTTTTGTGTAATCGAAATGGTACCTATTTTTTTGCTATCATATTTTGTCTCATTTCTGTTTTTTTCAAAGCTATGATTGTTTTGTGTGTGCTGCTGGTAATGAAAGATTGGATTATTCGTCCTGTTATAAACAGCATGGAATAGGTATGAAAGGTCATTATCTGGTTTCAGATTTTTGTTTCATCTTTGATCATGTATTTTTATTTTTATTGTAATTTATTATTATTAATTTAGTTATTTATTATTTTGCAATTGTATTTTTTTAAAATGGGGTATGAAATGTTTGTGATGAGATACAAAAAAGTGTTGGAGGCGTTCATAAATTATGATCTGTGTGATTTAGGAGTGACTGTACTTAGGTAGCATAAGTAGTTGGGTGATGTATATAACTTTTTTTTTCCCTTTCAATGTTTGTAGCCTGAAATGTGTACAAAATAAATAATTTGTAAACAAGAGTGTTTGCTAGTTTCTGTTGTGTTCTGTGAAAGAGGATGTGTAACCCCCGTTGGGGTGCCGGGGGTTTCAGTATAAATAGTATCCCCACTTTCTGGAAATTTAGTGCTTTAAATTCCCACTGTCACTGTCTTTCTCGTTTGCTCTTTCTCATTCCTGCGCTTTTCTATCAATCTGCTATACTATTGTCTTCTTCGCTAGACAAGTCTCCTACCTTTTTTCTTGAAAACTCTTCCGGGACAAGACTCCTTGTTTGTGTATGAGGTCTGTTGGATCAGCTTGGGAATATTGGACGCTTTCTGCAGGTGGTCACTAGGGCTTCCTATGATGTTATTATTTAGCAATGTAGGCATTTTATATGTATGTGTTTTGTTGATAATTTATAATGTTTGTATTCTATTTTGTTTTTGTAAACGGGGGTTCGATAAGTTGGGGTGAATCCTCAGCCGTCCCCTGTGTGGGATGTCTTTATTGTAAAGTGACTGGCTGGTGGAGAGCTTACGGTTTTACCACTAGGGTTGTTTTAGCAAATCTTTTATGCGGATCGGGGGTTGTCCGGTCCTGATTTGGCTCTGAAGAGTCCGCTGGACCTAAAGCAATAATAATGTAATGTAATGATGTGTTTAATTTAGAGGACGCTACTGCTGGCAGGAAATTTAAACAGTGCCTCAAGCGATTATTTATAATATAGCACAGTATGGTATAGTATACTATAGTAGTGATGGCATCGTAGTCCATTAGCCTTTTTCTCTTTAGATGGACTTGCATTCAAGATCACACATTGTCTGGTGAATTCTGCCTACCAGTTGGATGTAGGTTAAGAGAATCTCCACCCAAGTCTTTGGAATACGTTATGTTGGACAGAAAATCAACTTTTTAAAAGTCATTGTCCATGTTCACCATATAATTAAGACTAGTGCATCACCCCAAGAGCACCACCATCAGAACAAAACGGACAAAAACTTATCTGACACTCAGCTGAGTCACTTCTTGCTGTGTGGTTTATCGGAATAACTTATGCTCGTCCTACAGTCGCACTGTAGTCTTTCCGAGCTCAGGAAACGACTGTAGTTTCGTATATGTCACAGAATCGGTGCGGCTCCAGTCTGTAGTAGTACCAGAGTCCCTCTTCAGAACACTGTGCACAGCCACGGCCAA
The DNA here is from genome assembly GCA_036898135.1 of Oncomelania hupensis. NCBI lineage: Eukaryota > Metazoa > Mollusca > Gastropoda > Littorinimorpha > Pomatiopsidae > Oncomelania > Oncomelania hupensis. The sequence continues at coordinate 18,799,650 of CM072520.1, forward strand.
GTGGATAGCTCCTCGTCCTAAGGGCGCTATAACCACATAACACACGGCACTAACACCTTATATGTAACAAAACAGCGTTGCCCGCTCCACTGATGGCTGTATGTTACAGGATAGGACAAACATATGATATAGAATATATTGTTGGTGCTATAGCCAAAGGTATTTCTCGCAGATTATTCTGAGGTTGAAAATCTGCCCAGTGGTACTTCGCTCTGCCATGAATCCTGCTTGTTCTTCAGCTATGATTTGTTCAGCTTAGGATTTCAGCCTGTTGAGTATTATTTTCAGGAGGACTTTGCTGGGTTGGCTGATGAGGCTGATAATTTTCACACTCCTCAAGGTTGCCCTTTTGGGGAAGAGTGATGACAAGCGACGGCATGAAATGAATGCATGCAATGGTGTTTAAAATTTTTTGTTTTGTTGTTGACGTTGAGTTAGTTTGACTTGGCTGAAAAAACAAACAAACTCAGAGGCTAGATCCCTGATAAAACTTGAACTTTGAAACGCATTCATTTGGTGCAAAGCAGACATACGTCACATGAATAGCACCATTCAATTCTCAGATCAAAAATGATAGAGCTCTAGGGACATAACTTTTAAAAAAAAAAAAGATTATTTATTATTCCCGAACCACAGGCGCTTGTATCTGGACACGCGAGCGCCTATGCATGTGACGCGTCTCCCTTTGGTTATCTAATTAACATGCCTATAATTAAATAACCAAAGGGAGACGCGTCACAGGCATAGGCGCTCGCGTGTCCAGATACAAGCGCTTGTGCCCTGAACCTTCTATGCTTTATTTGTTTATGTATCTTGTGCATGCGTGCCGCTGATCTGAAGCATTCTTTGTGTCATATATACTATAACTATATGTATGTATGTATGTCACTTGGCGAATAAATCTTTAATTGAATTGTAAGCCGGTAACTGACTATGTAGGCTACCCCATTTGCATAGAGCGTGCGCTGTTTAACAATCAACGAGGAAGTAAACTATTTTTAACCCACTGAAATGTCCCCGTTCTCTGTATAACTAGCATAGGCGCTGGTATCTGGACACAGGGAGACGCGTCACAGGCATAGGCGCTCGCGTGTCCAGATACAAGCGCCTGTGATAACTAGGTACGTGCGAAAGAATTTTAGAGGGATCTGAATAAATACACTTTGTTGAGTAGTGTGCCCCTACAAGCATAAAAATGTAGTGGGGCAATGATGCCTATTTTAAAGTTCATTTTCATTGTTTCACTCACATGCAGGCCTGTAGTCTATTCATTTCATTCACTGTGAATGTCAAAAGGATCTGGTCAAGAGGGCGTGGTCACAATGGATCTCTTTAAATGGCAACCTCGTCCCCGGCTAGGCTCGAACCCATAACCTTCGACACGGGCAACTAGCGCCACCCCTGTACTATAATTATAATGAGCTTTCTGAAACACAGTTGAGTTCATTATAGCATTCAACAAAGCTTTGAACATGGAAGTATAACATCCACACACCCCCATTGGCAATCGTTGTTGTTGTTGTTTGTAGATTATAGTCACACGACACTTTCGCATATAGGTGACTACTGGACCGATTTATACTGACACCAGCGGGCCAGTTGTTGGTAAAGGGGAAAATAATATGATCACACGTTGACCAATCCGGGATTCGAACCAGCGACCTTTCGGTTACTAGCAAGACGCTCTTACCAACTGAGCTACCCGGCCCCACCATTGGCAATCGATACGGCTGACGCTGATAACCGTCCTAAGGAAAATGGGGTAAGCGACTTAAATCCACACTGAGCCATCAGGGTTCTAAAACTGCTAAAATGGACAAGCGAAAAAAATGGCCAATTTTGATGTATCTTACCCCCATCGCGGGATTCGAACTTTCGTCAACGGTGTGCCAGAGTGATGGGCCTATTCAAACAAGCGAGCCGGGTATAGTCCAAGGCGGGACCAAACTTGCATTGTCCACAGGCTACAGTAGAAACCAATGGTGCCGGAAAGGTGTGGGATCGATCCAGCATCTGGGCGTTGTGTTTCTCCGAATAATTGTTTACTTTCGATTCGGGCAATGTCGCGGGGGTTTTTCTCCGGGTACTCCGGTTTGCTCCCTCAGCAAAATTTAAAAACAACAACAACAATAAACAAACAAACAAAGAAAACGACTGTCACAGCATGTTTGTATCTTTCATCCACACCCAAGAGTGCTAAAAAGGGGTAGTGGTTGGGGTGGTGGTGGCTATTATTGATTCTTGGAATTAACCATTCTAACAACGAGGAAGTCATATAAGGCCCAGTCAGACCTACCGATTAAATCATACATTCGTTCCATGCACTTTAATATCAGGACTGATCGCACGAAGCAACTGGTCTCAAGCTAAAATGAATTCCATGTAACAGAGGCGTAAATTGGTTTTCGCTGCGGCTCGCTCATAGGCTGCTTTCCTTGTTCCTGGCTCTGGTGGTTCACTTATATTTTTGATATGATGATGATGGTCATTGTTGTCAGGGTGGCGACGTGGTGATCGTCCTTAACGCTCATGCAATAGGACGTTAAGCATCGTTTTCCGTGGTTCACTTGTCCCCTATACGCACTGTGTCCGGGGACGTTAATCTACCCAAAGAAAGAAAGAAAGGTGGTTCACACAGTCTCCCATACGCTCATGTGTTCCGGGACGTTAAACCCTACCAAACAACAACTGGTGGTTCAGTGTTATTTTAAGTCCCTGTAGCAGATCGGGACTTCGAACTGTATGTGTGTGTTCCAATTGTATTCCATGTGCGTCATGGTGTTTGTTTTACGTCATTGTATGAGAGGTGACGTAAGAAGACAGGAAGAGAAGGAAGAATAAAAAACGAATCAGCTACTGTAGCAAGCTGCTGTCTTCACGGTCTTTTACAGCTGAAATGCATAATTATCTTCCACAGTCCCTACCCCTTGCTCCCTAGGATGGTTACCCCGTCTGCCATATCACCAATGGTGCGTGTAGACGTTAAACCTCACTGTTCATTCTTACGGGTAGCTAAGTTGGTAGAGCGTCTTACTAGTAACCGAAAGGTACCTGGTTCGAATCCCGGATTGGCCAATGTGTGACCATATTATTTTCCCCTTACCATCAACTGGTTCGCTGGTATCAGAATAATGCGACCAGTCGTCGCCTATATGTGCTCCGAAGTCGTGTGACTATAATCTGTCCCCTATACGCCATGTGTCCGGAGACTTTAATCTACCATCGTATCGTATCGACTATAATCTACAATTAACTTTCTAATAACCGAAAGGTCCTTGGTTCGAATCTCGGATTGACCAACGTTTGACCATAATTATCATTTTCCCCTTACCATCAACTGGTTCGCTGGTGTCAGAATAATGTAACCAGTAGTCTCCGGTGTCGTGTGACTATAATCTACAATTAACCTCTGCCTTGTTGCTAAGTACAAGCTGTGACCAACTGTTCGAGTTCAAGCAGCTCGGAGGATAGGGAGAGAGAAGATTGTTTGCCATATTTAGCTGTTTTAGTTGCAGATGAGGAGGACATTCGACAGAGAGACGACAGAGACGATTGTGGGTAGGGCCAATTCTTCAGTCATTGCGTCAAGGACGCACAGCACGTTCTGATTGGTCCGAACTCATCGCAGGAATGTTCTATCCCTCTGAATCTACAATGGATTCGAAGGAGATTTTATCGTAAGCTTGTTGTACAACTTATTGCAGAGTGTGACCGGGTAAATCTTTTGAGAATCGGTAGGCCTGACTCATACAAGTGCCGGTGGTCTGACTGGGGTTTTACGAAGTTCTAAATATACCTTGTTTGAATCCTGGCTATAACTTTCTTTTGTAGATTTGCGATTCCAAGTAAATCTACTTCCTTCAAAATCCCAAAACTAAGGAAGAAAACACGGAATGGGGATATGGGGTGGAGGGAAGTTAAGGTTGAGAAGGTGGAAGAGAGGTGAGTAAATTCGGAATTATTGGTTCTTGGATTGAAAATTACATGTAATGTCTCTAGCGAGAGCTTCACATGGAATGAGGTTACTAGCTATTTCTCGCGGCGACAGAAGGCGGGTGTTACGTTTGAGCCGCGCACGATAGGACGTGCGAGAAACGTTTAGTACAGAACAAGGAATCGTTGATTTTTTTTCTTGTGTTCAAAGTTCAAGTTGGCTTTGATCTCCTGATGAATCATTGTAGTAGCGATTTACATGTAATAAGAACAATTTTAGGTTTAGTTTTTAGTTGTTGTTTTTTTTAAATTTCAGTTATATTGCTTTGTGGGTTCGGGCATTAAACAGAATAGACCCAACGTTTCCCGGCGTGTCGTAAGAGGCGACTAACAGGGGTGATGTTAGCACGGCATCACTGGGCGAAGTCTTCTACACAGAAGTCACCGGACAGGGCGGAGGAACCTCACGTTACTACAGGTTCAACGACCACGTGCTCAGGGCCCAGGCGAGCCACACTGTATTCGTGGATTTCGGCTGTGGCCAACAGCCTGGAGAGGATTAGGCACCGCCAGGTCTTTTTTGCCCAAGACACACTACATGATGAAGGCAGAAGCTATCCACTAATTCCATACCGGATCGATCGTCGCCCGGCACAAGGACCGCGCCTTCCGTTGGTCACCAAGACGGAGGTGATAAGTATTCTACTGATGGACAAATTAGCAAGATCCGCACGAGAAACAACATCGTCAGGACCCTAACTGCGGAAGGAAAATTAGAAGAACTGGCCCACGAGCTGGACCACTATCGATGGAACGTTCTAGGTATCATCGAACTGCGCTGGATAGCCTAGGTGAAACAACGACCGACAAAGGCCACAAGCTCTATTTCTGCGGTAGAGATGACAGGCACGAACACAGCGTTGGATTCTTGGTCCACAAGAACATTCTAGCCACTGTCATGGGTTGCCGCCCAGTCTACAGTAGACTCATTACCATCCGTCTGAGAGCAGCCCCTTTCAATATCACCATCATCCAGGCCTATGCCCCAACATCAGACTATGACGACAGCGAAGTGGAGGATTTTTATGAAAATCTACAGGCGGTCCTTGACCAAGTGCCGAAGAAGGACATAGTCATAGTGCAAGGCGACTGGAATGCCAAGGTTGGCCAAGATGCGCACCACAACTGGGGAGACACATGTGGACCACACTGCAACAACGAGACAAATGACAGGGGTCTTCAGGGCAGGGCGAAGTACCACTGAACAGATTTTCAACCTCAGAATAATCTGTGAGAAATACCTACAGCACCAACACCTATATCATCTGTGGTGCCCCTACGACCTCCGGGTTACGGGACAGGATAGGATAGGATTTAGTTTTAGTCCAACTATACAATACAATACAAGGTTATTGTAACATAACATAAAAACAATTTTAGTCTGCTTTTTCTTCCTTGATCTCGTTTTTTATCACAGTCAAGTCAAAACGCGTTGTGCCATAAAACGTCTTCGTGTGATACAGTACTTGGTTATAATCGTACACCGTGAATACAATTGATATCGCGCATGCATACAAACTAGCATTGGGCGAACCAGAAGGTCTATATTTAAATTGATTTAGCTTCTTCTTTAGCTGTATAGGCGTTATACAAGCTACGCTAGAAAGGAATACTCCAAGAAAATTCGTTTACTACGTCTTGAGACAGTGTTAAAAAGAAACCCCGAGGATCTATCTTCATGTTGTCGCATACAGTGTGATGATCGAATGGGCCTATAGTTTTGAACTGTGGTTAAGGAACTGTGCAAAATGGACTTAACAGATAAGATGGTGGCTTTTTTAGTGTTTTTTTAAAACGGTGTTGTTGTGGCTTGAAATAAAACAAAGAATTTAGACCCGTAGAGGGTGTTATCACTATGCTTAGATTGAATGCATAACTGTAGCACATGCGGCTTCGTTTCATGTTGTTTAGTAGGCCTATGTCAGCCCAAGCGCTGTATTCATTTCTCGTGTTTTGAGATTAAATTAAAAAACAAAACAAAAAAACAACAACAAAACCCATTGTTCTTAGTTCTTCAATCATTAATCTTGGCGTTGTGTACCATTAACAAAAGTATTTCAGCGTTAGTAGTTATAGCTGTAGTTGTGATTCAACAAGGACGGAAATATATTTACCAAAAACAAGAAAAAAAGATTGGGACAGGAAGTTTGTTTTTATTTTGTAATTGTTTCATAGTGAGTGAAGAGGTTACATTACATTACATGATTATTGCTTTAGGTCCAGCGGACTCTTACGAGCCAAATCAGGACCAAGTGAAGAGGATAATTGGATTGTTTGCTTATAGAAAAAGAAGAAGAAGAAGAAGAAGAAGAAGAAGAAGAAGAAGAAGAAGCAGTAGCAGTAGTAGTAGTAGTAGTAGTAGTAGTAGTAGTAGTAGTAGTAGTAGTAGTAGTAGTAGTAGTAGTAGTAGTAGTAGTAGTAATAGCAGACTGTGAGTAAAGTAAGCTTACTTGGGCCCAACAGTGTCTGTTTGTCAGCAAACATAAGAAAGAAGATAGCGACAGTCGGTTCAACTTATCTGAAGAAGAAGAAGAAGAAGAAGAAGAAGAAGAAGAAGAAGAAGAAGAAGAAGAAGAAGAAGAAGAAGAAGAAGAAGAAGAGGAAGATTAAAAATGTCGACAGTGGATTGCAAGCTGAAGAGAAAGAAGATTAGAAGAAGGAATGGGAGGGAGGGAGGGAGAGAATTGGGGTGGGGGTGGGGGTTACGATAGTGATAATGGATTACACTTTATCTGAAGAAAGGGATTAGGATGAAGGAGAGAGAGAGAGAGGGGGGGGAGAGAGAAGATGGAAATGCAATAGTGACAGTGGATTGTACTTTAACTGAAGAAGAAGATTAGGAAGAGAAGGAGATAGGCGATTAAAATAGCGAAGGTAATGAAAAAGAAGAAGTGAAGGAAAGGATGAAGAAGAAGAAGAAGAAGAAGAAGAAGAAGAAGAAGAAATCAGAACGAAAAATCAAAACGAAAAAAGAAGAACAAAAATACCACATAGATTATATAAAAAGAAAGGAAAGAAGGAATGAAGAAGAAGAAGAAGAAAAAGAAGAAAGAAAGAAAGAAAGAACAAAATAAGGAAAAGGGAAAGAAAGAACGAAGAAAGAAATAAAATTTTAAAAAAGAAGAAGAAAGAAAGAAGATACAAAATATTGAACTCAAGGGGTTCAACCCCAGTAGAATGCATATTTGTGGAGGAAGTTTATAGTTTAGACTTCTCGGTGATAATGTTTTTCCTTGTGACTGAATAGATTTAGGTGCACGAGTTGGGTTGTTTGCTAACGGAAAAGTAAGGTAGACCTACTGTGGCTGGATCTCACAGTAACAGTAGTAGTAGTAGGAGGAGGAGGAGGAGGAGCAGCAGCAGCAGCAGCAGTAGTAGTAGTAAATAGTAGTAGTAGCAGTAATTTAATTGTTCGAATATAGCACTTTTCCAGCTCGAGAGCTGCTCAAGGCGCTGGCCGATGCAGGACTCAAATCACTATACGTGCTTGCAAAAATGTAACTGTAGATCATAGTCGCACGACACCAAAGCGTATACTTCTCCTTCTTCTTCTTTAGTAGATTAACGTCCCCGGACACATTGAGCGTGTAGGGGACAGGAAGTGTATAGGCGACTACTGGTCACATTATTCTGCGAACCCCTTTACGCTCTATGTGTCCTGGGACATAAATCTAACTAAGGAAGGAAGGACCAGCGAACCAGTCGAAGGTAAGGGGAAAATAATGTGATCACACGTTGGCCAATCGATCCGGAATTCGAACCAGATACCTTTCGGTTACTAGAAGGACGCTCTACCAACTGAGCTACCCGGCCCCACAGCACGTGCTTACAACAGTGTACTCGTCCATTTAAGAAAGGCGTTCGCCACCCACTTGAGTTGAATAAGCTTCGAGTGGTAGTATCGTTTCACCATCAAACGTACAATATTACGGATGTGAAAGACTGCCGGGTTAATAAAACACTCGTAGAATCAGGAAATCCGTGCCATGGCGCTCGACAGGAAAAGAGGTAAGTGCGTCATAATGGAGTTAAGGATAAGATCGAGTTAACATTGTACTACGAGTGAGAGGGGGTTGGGTTGGGACAGGGAGTGAGGGTTAGGGTGGGAGGTGGGGTTGGTAATAGGGGGGTTTGTGGTGTATTGTCATCATCGTTGTTGGTGCTGTGATTGTCGTTATAACGAACCTTCGTTGTAGGCCTAATTGTTGTCATCGACGTCCTCGTTAACAACAGCATCAGCAACAACATCAACGTGTCATCTCTATGTTCAACACTGCCAAAGTAATTATACACGTCATCATCGTCGCCGTCATCGTCGTCCTAGTCGCCATCATCATCATCATCATCATCATCATCATCATCATCATCATCATCATCATCATCATCATCATCATCATCATCACCACCAACGCCATTATATTTGCCATCAAGAGTTGCATCATCATCATCATCATCATCGTCGTCGTCATCACTCTAAGGATGAGAGGATGAGATATGACACATTCGCCACTCGGCGTAACTGAAACTGACCGAGGATAGCTTAGCTTGGCCTCTCACTGTGGAGCCATGCAAACGTCAACCTTTACAACCCGAGTCTCAATCACTCAGTGTGCACTTTGTGTTCAAACAATACGACACACATTTGTGTTACGCAAATATATACTAGCAGCAATCAACTTTACACAATGCTCTCTTGTATAGATGTGTACTCTGCGGTGTTCTACACTACTATGCTGTGCTCTACTCTGCTGTGCTGGGCTCTACTCTGCTGTGTTGTGCGCTACTCTTCCCTACTCTATTCTGCTATACTCTGCTATGCTAGACTACTCTAGGCTGATCTGCTCTGTTCTGCTCTACTCTGCTCTGCTATGATATGTTATGCTAGACTAGACTCTGCTCAGGGACCGTATGCACGAAAAATGTAATAATTTTATGCTAGAATATCGGCTAAGCCGGTATAGCTATTCCATAATATTTTTCAGCACAAATTGGTATGCATGACGCACTCCAGCGGAATAGCCTAGGTATTACGGAATAGCTAGTCCTATGTGCTATATTTAAAATAGAGGAATTCCTGCTACTGCGCATCCCCCGTTGGGGTGCCGGGGGTTTCAGTATAAATAGTATCCCCACTTTCTGGAAATTTAGTGCTTTAAATTCCTACTGTCGCTGTCTTTCTCATTTGTTCTTTCTCATTCCTGCTCTGTTCTATCAATCTGCTATACTATCTTCTTCTTCGCTAGACCAGTCACCTACCTTTTTTCTTGAAAACTCTTCCGGGACCTGGCTCCTTATTTGTGTGTGAGGTCTGTTGGATCAGCTTGGGAATATTGGACGCTTTCTGCCAGGTGGTCACTAGGGCTTGCTATGATGTTATTATTTAGCAATGTAGGCATTTTATATGTATGTGTTTTGTTGATAATGTTTTTAATGATGTTTGTATTCTATTTTGTTTTTGTAAACGGGGGTTCGATAAATTAGAGCACAGCCTCAGCGTCCCCTGAGTCGGATGTCTTTATTGTGAAGTGACTGGCTGGTGGAGAGCTTTCAGTTTTACCACTAGGGTCGTTTTAGCAGATCTTTTATGCGGATCAGGGGTTGTCCGGTCCTGATTTGGCTCCGAATGTGTCCGCTGGACCTAAAGTAATAATCATGTAATGTAATGTAATGCTACTGCGCATGCGCCATACCCAAAAAGCACCGTGTCACTGGCATAAAACGAAAGGCTATGAAAAAATTGTGTATTTAAAATGAATAACTGTCCCTTTTCTAATTTGTTATTTGATTTTAATGTGGTCTCGAAAGGAAGTGGCATCAGAACACTTTTAGCCACATCTTAATTAACATTTAATATAATTATTACTTCCCTTGTATGCTCACGTGTCCGGGGACATTCATTTATTCAACGAACGAACGAACGAACTTGTAGTGGCAAAGATCCTTGCCGATTCACTTGGATGTCCTCAGAAATTTCGTCCCTTAGGTCTATAGTGGAGTTTCTCCTGAATCTGAAGTTGTCGTACAGTTCTACGTCATCAAATATTTCGAAGGGGTGGGAATCCGGTCGCAAAAAATGTGGCTTCTGGCGTATTGTCATCTGCGATTTTAACGCTACACAACAACAGCGGCTATTTTGTTTCAGAGACGGAAACAGGAATAAGAGATTAGAGAACTTTAGGTTGCAAAGAAACTTGGTTCGTAGATCTTTTTCATAGATAACCCTCCTCGTCAATGTCTTAACTTTTGCGCTACCGGAAGGTCACGACCTTCATATTTGCATTACGCAGAAAACTTCGCGGAGTACAATTGCGGAATTTTCTGCATTTTGACGAATCGTGGCTCTCATGTAAGTTTCTGGTATTTTTTGCATATATCGGGTCCATTACTATAAATGTAAACTTGAATAAGTGTTTTGACTGTATTTACTCACCATTTGTTGTTGTTGATTCATTAGAGAACTTTAGATCGACCATCGAAACTTGATTTGTAGTGATCCCTTTCGTTTCCGATTATGCAGTCGGGAAATTCTTACGAACTTTTATTCGTGCCTGCGGTCCTGTATCGGCCAGCGCCTTGAGTCGCCAAGAACGGCAAAATATGTGCTCTATACAAAAACTCAATAATAATTTTTTTTTAAAAGTTCTGAAGCGGCAGCGCCTTTAGTTGCAGACAAAATTTTGTTCGTCCTTATCTAGGGGAGGTAAATGTCATCGTAACTCTCTAAATTGCGGAGGTTGTTTTCCCCCAAAACGCACGAGTCTTTAGATTTGGTTCATCACAGGCTAAAACAGTCACTTTTCCCAACGAAAGTTTAGTTGAAGTTTAGGATATAGCATTGGTACATTTTTTCTCTCCTTTTTTTTTGTGGGGGGGGGGGGGAGAAGGGGGGGGGTTCAAAAAACACAAATCAGAGAATTTCTATAGCCCCAACTTGTGTTCATTGCCTACGCTAGCCTACTACCTAGCCCGTTTAGGCCTACGAATCTAGTAGTATAGGGCTCATCATTCTAAACCAAGGGCTGTTCTGAGGAAAGCAACTACCCCCAAATCATCATGAAGTTATTTGGGTGGGGACGTGATGTTAAGTCGACTGGGTTTAGATGGACGTTTATTTGTATTTTAAGCCACATTCGTCAGGCCGTATAAAAAGAATAAGGATAAAGAGAACATTTTCCTAAGCAGAGGCAAAATTAATTACACCTCACTATGTCACGGTTTTAGTTTAGGAGAGAGAGAGAGAGAGAGAGAGAGAGAGAGAGAGAGAGAGAGAGAGAGAGAGAGAGAGAGAGAGAGAGAGAGAGAGAGAGAGAGAGAGAGAGAGAGAGAGAGAGAGAGAGAGTCTCTGTCGTTGAGGACATCCTTTTATTCATTGATAAGTGACTGCAAATTCCTTGTAAATCTGTACACGTAGCAAATGACGTAAATGCTATTGTTGCTAGTTAGTTTTTGTAGACCCTTTAACCAAACCACTTGCACAACAATCCCACATTAGGAGAGGCACGGTGGTCTAATGGTAGTGCTTTGGCTTGCGGATCTGAAGGTCCCGGGTTCGAGCTCTGTCCGGGCCATTGTGTTGTGTCCCTGGGAAAGACATTTTACTCCCGTTTCCTATTCCTTCGGATGAGAGTATCAACCGAGGTCTAGTCTAGCATACATTCAATCATAACGGACTTTAAAGATCCTGACGCTCATGTCCTAGACGGGTGAGTGCCGGTAACAGGAACACACCCAGCATGTACTTGGTCCTTCTCCCCCATCCCTGGCTGGCCAGGATAGTGCTCAGTTGTCCGGGCGGCGGGTGGGCGTCTCGGGCGGCTTGAGTTAGATCCTGTATCGGATCCTGCGCCTAGAGTCTGGTCAAGTACGGCGAGATAAGTGCGCTATAAAAATCATCAATAATAATAATAATAATAATAATAATAATAATAATAATAATAATAATAATATACATGTCCAAGTACTTCAATTGTAGTGGTCATCATCATCATCGTCGTCGTCCTTATTATCATCATCATTATCATCATCATTATCATCATCATCATCATCATCATCATCATCATCATCATCATCTTCACCATCTTCACCATCATCATCGTGAAAGACCTTGAAATGAGGCTTGGCCCCATTATACAGATGCACGGATTCATTCATTATACCTCAGCAAGGCCCAAACACTCTTATTTAAATAAGACCTAGGCCTGTGAATAAAAGCTATAGCGTGGACAAACTTTCGATCGTCCTTCGCACATACATAAAATGTGAGTCACTGAAGGACCGCTGTACACTTCAGTATCCACTCGTACAGAGCTTACACAATTTAACATCCTCATCCCAGCCTTATAATATAGCATTATCCTGGGGGCAGTTAGCCAGAAACTGTGTGTGCGATACAAGCTGCAGTTGAACAGTATTGATATAATGAACATTTTAAGAGCCGGATATTTGTGAATAATACTGTGGGATTTTATACTTCCAAGTTTGTGGTTTAGCGTTAATATAGGCTATATAATACTGCTATTGCTATTGTTCTATCAAGAGCCGGATTTTTGTATATTAGATGTGGTGTTTTATATTTCCAAGTTTGTGTTTGGCCTTATTATACAGCCTCCATTTGGGATTTGTACTTCAATGATTGTG
>CM072520.1:18817279-18887279 GCA_036898135.1 Oncomelania hupensis
AATTCAATCTCTTTTCGATTATTTTATTTTAACATTTTACACTATGCTTTGATGCACGCACGCACACTCCCTCCCACACACGCACGCACGCACACACACACACGCACGCATACACACACACCCACACAACCCTTTACACACACACACACACACACATTTCTTAAGTCATATCTTCATTACCTAGATATAGGCTTATACATGAAAATCGCATTTCTTTGAAGCCTATACATTCTTTAAGTGTATACATTCTTGACTTCAGATATACCTTTTCACCTTTATATGACCTTTGTATGTTTCCAATGAGGTTTGAAGGTGCCAATGTCGCCACGGCACAACAAGAGACTCGAAAGGCAAAACAAAGTAAGTCGGTCATGCTGATTTTACACACTTCATTAAAAAAAATTAAATTAAAATAAGTAAAAAAGAAAGAAAGAAAGAAAGAAAAGCAGTTTCCCCAAAAGTTGACATTCCAGTCGCTTTTTTTTTTTAAAAGAAATCAATGAAAGAAGCCGCAATTCAAGTCTATTCAGATTTGAAGTAGATCTGTATGTATGTTTGCTCGACCCGTGCCTGTCACTTGGTAAGTAGACTATGTAGTGTATGGTTGTCGTTAGTGCGTGAAGCAATATTCACTCTTAACCTGTACGAACTTTGGCTGGCTGGTCACTGGCAAACCCTAATCCTAACCTTAACTCTTTCCCTGCCAGGCATGTTTCCACGTTTGTGCCAGACATTTCTCTGGCACCGGAAAGAAAGTTCAGTACCTTAGGCATTTAAGCTATTGTTCTTTCAATAATAGTTGTCAAATAGACATATTTCATATCAAATTAAAGGTAAAAGAGTGAAGAATAAGAAAACAAACCACAAAAATGTTAATTTGATTATGTTATTGAAATATGTGTTTTGAAAGCATGTTGATCTTTTTGAAATGATAAAATAAAATAAAAATATTTCTACATACCACAGTGATAAAACAAATCTGGAGGAATAATTCCAATCACTGAATCAGCTTCACACACCAGAAAGAAAATTTATTTAGGATCAAAATACACTTTACAGTTTAAAATTATATTGATTATTAGCACAGAGTTTGACACACTGTCGATTGTGCCCATCACTATGCTTAGTAAAATGCACAATAAACACTCTAAAAACGAATCAATTTGAAGAAAAAACGCGCCTGTCGATCGCGAACGAAAGTAGAAAGATTATCTCTCTTTGGTTAAAATAAAACTTGGATTGGACTACGCAAAAAAACGGAACGAAACGGAATATCGTCGATTGGCACAAACATGGCGGCTCAGATCGATCGATTGGCAGGGAAAGAGTTAACAAGGCGTAAAAATGATATTTGGTCACACATCTAGGATAGGGGGTGGAGGTGGTTTTGGGGAAAAGGTTAAAAAGAAATCCCATCGGGAATATATAGACCAGGTGAAACGTACGCGTAGAGAAATCCAAACCCTGGAGACATATAGTATGGTAGACTTTGAAAGTCTTGGGTTACGTAGAGCTTGGGTAAGATTTTGGAGGAACATGGACCTCGGGGAACATAGGTCTCACCCGTTTGTTCTCAACTCTATCCGCAGTATCTGGACCAGTGCGAATATCAACCAATGAAGCGGAGGGAGCTTTGGATACTGAAGTAATCTTGTTCGAAGATGACGATGGGAAGGTGATGACGATTTATTTATTTATTTATTTATTTATTTATTTATTTATTTATTTATTTATTTATTTATTTATTTATTTATTTTATTTTATTTTATTTTATTTTATTTCTAATTTGTTTGTACTCTAATGATTTCTGTATCCTTAATTATTACATAATGATTTATTTTATCTTTTTGTACTTTTATGTTCGCTTGTCGAAATGTCTTTATCATTTATTGTTCCATGATAGACCTTTTTTCGGAAATGGGAAGTAACTTGTATTTTTCTGTTGTTTTTAGTTACCTAGAGTTATCCGGTTGGACATCTCGTCTCAGAACACTATGAAAGCTTTCCCGAGCTTTAAGTTTTTCTTCGGGAAAGGAGGGTGGTGGTGTCCTGGTAGTGCATGGCAGAACTAGCAGGGCTAGCTACCATTGTGACTGAAATCAACCTTTCGGTTGATCCGGAAGGTTTGATGCAGGACAGAGCAGAAATAGTAGGCGAGAAACTGTTTTCGTTTACAAAGAATGTCAGCACCAACGTTAGACAACTCCGCGCATCATGCAGGCAAGACGCCCAGAGTTGTTTCCCCTCAAATTTCCCAGCATGGTCTATTATCATTTGTTGATCTGTTTGTTTGTTCACTTATTTATTATTTATATGTTATGTTGTTAGCTTGTCTGCTTTAAAAAAAATTCCATAGCTGTCTTTATTTAGTTGTTTATTTATTTATTTCATTTATACCAATCAATATTTTTATTATAACGGCGCAGGTATCTGGTGTGGTGGAACTGTCCACATTACGTCAGAAGCGGCTGCCTCATATTAAAGTGCGCGTCATTTGCTTGATTGACGTCAGCGGAAGTATGCTGCTCAAGGGAGATAAGCGTCGTAAGCGAACCAAAATTAGCATTTTGAAAAACATGGCCGTCGACATCATTGATGCCCTTGAAGACGATGAAGATTATTTCGGGGTCATAACCTTTGGAAAGAAGGCCAGCGTGATCTGCCCTTTGCAGAAAATGTCGTCTGCCACCAGGGTATGATTTTTTAAAATGTGGGGGTTTGTTTGGTTGATTGGTTGGTTGGTGCTTTTTTTGTTGTTTCTTTGTTGTTGCTTTGTTTATTTCATGTGTGAAAAACAGTCTAGTTATTAGGAATACGAATTGGAATACGCAGATAAGAATACGATAGCTTTATTATCTCACTGAGAAATTACATCGTGGTGTCAACATAGATTAAAAATTAAAAAGCATACAAATAAAAATAATATTTGATGTTTTTGATCTTTAATGCTATACGCGCCTTATTCCTAAATCAGACTCAAAGCGCGGCGATCTGTAACCAACATGCATGCTGACATGTCACAGACACTCCTACATATACAGCAAACATATATTCATCACTCAAACATGTGGGGTAAGAAGCAAGTCGCTATTAGAAGACGGAAATTGAAATCGGTTGTTGTTGTTGTTGTTGTTGTTGTTGTTTTAATATGAGATAGATTGCTTCCAATCCCATTACTAAAGGGGGGGGAGGGGGAGGAAATCTGAGTACCCGGAGAAAATCCTCGGTGCTCTGAAGAGTCTCGTAGCTGTGTCACGTAAGTTCGTTCCAAGCGGGGGTTCGAACCCACGACCTTTTCGGTATAGGAAATCAGCACTCTTATCAACTGTGCTAGCAGGACATCCCGCCACGTTTAATTTTCCACAAACACATTGACGGTAAATCACGGTAGTTTATACACAGTCACAGACACACATAGCACAAAATCCAAACAGCCCGTGCATTTGCAAATCACAAAGAATTCCTGTTCTTGTTCTTCTTGATCTTGTTCTTCTTGGTCTTGTTCTTCTTGTACTTGTTCTTGTTCTTCTTGTTCTTCTTGTTCTTGTTCTTCTTGTTCTTCTTGTTCTTCTTGTTCTTGTTCTTCTTGTTCTTGTTCTTCTTCTTCTTCTTCTTCTTCTTCTTCTTCTTCTTCTTCTTCTTCTTCTTCTTCTTCTTCTTCTTCTTCTTCTTCTTCTTCCTTCAATGTCCATCTGTCATACTCGACAATTATGACATATCAAGGGGGTATTTTGTAGGACTGCGCTGTGAGTTCTTCACTGGAAACATTGGAAGAAAACAAAAATAACAAATAGAAAGAGCACCTAACTGAAATAAAATAGAGCGCCCAACGGAAATGAAATAGGCAGCCGCTGGATGTGGAGCAGTAGCAGGCGCTAGTTGTCCTAAAGCCCCAGGGCATCCTAATGGTGCACCACGCCCACAAATCGTTGCTCCATTAAAAAATAAGAAAGAAAAGAGAGAGAGAGAGAGAGAGAGAGAGAGAGAGAGAGAGAGAGAGAGAGAGAGAGAGAGAGAGAGAGAGAGAGAATTTCTTTGCGGAGTTTTAGGTTGGTTTCAACACTCTCTCCATGAAGGTGTCGAGTGTGTGGGAAGCCGTAGTGGAAGGGATGATGATAAGGATGATGATGATGAGGATGATGATGTTGATGATGAGGATAAGGAGGAGGATGAGGAGGAGGATCCAGTCGCCAATGGTGTGAGGGGAAAAGCTGTAGTTGCGGTAGTCGGTGCATCACTTGTGCATTATCTCTGTACATTGCAAAAGCAATGTCTCTAAAGACGATTTCCCATCAAACATTACAGTATCACATTTGTACTTACACTTCGATGTAAGACGATAGTCTCTGGAAGACTTTCTTAACTCTCTGTACACGTGCGATGTCTTGATTGGGGACACTAGTTTATTTTTTATAGGCGCCATGAATCGCCATGAACCGTGAGAAAAGTGCGCTATCTAAATCGTTGTATTATTATTATTATTATTATTATTATTATTATTATTATTATTATTATTATTATTATTATTATTATTAGTTGTTGTTGTTGTTGTTGTTGTTGTCTTGTTTTGCAACAGAACTCGGTTAAAGACACCGTTTCCGCTTTAGACAAGGGAGATAATTTTTCTGCCGTCACCGATCTGTCGTCTGCTCTTCTGAAAGCGGTAGATATGCTGTCTGACGCTCAAGTACAGGAAGGGTAAGAAACTACGGCGGTGACGACGACGGTGGCGATGATGATCGATGAGGATGATGATGATAATGATGGTGTTGATGACATCGACGTCGATGATGATTAGAATGACACTGTCGACGACGACGACGACGACGACGATGATGATGATGACGACGACGAAGACGACAATGACTCTAATTATTACTTCAAAACATCAACAGGCTTCATTACCGGAACTGCATCATCGTCTTCTCGGACGGGGAGGTGAACGCTGGAGAGATCGACCCTCAGAAGCTAGTGCACGTCACGCGCGAGAAGATACGGGAGGTGGTGGTCCCAGAGAGCATGCTTGGAGATTTGTGGATCAATGTGTCCTGCGTTACTACCGGCAGCCATTTTTCCCAGCCTCTGTACCTCTTGTCCAAGATGTGTGGTAGCGACGCTTACTTCTACATTGATGGCAGCAGGTTTGTAGTTGAATGATCGATCAATGATGAGTACAATCGTATACATAGCTTACATAGGCCTTGACCCTGCTACTGTAACATGTAGGCTACAGTGCCTTTAACGTCTTCAAGAACTTATAAGTGTGTTTTTTTAGCACTCAACCATAACATGTTCAGTGCGTTTAACTTTTTTAAACACCTGTAAGTTGTTGTCGTTTGTTCTTTTTTAGTCTCGTAATCAACTACACATTAAGCATTTGCAGCTGTCCCTGGTATTAAACCTCTCTGGTATTTCCGACCAAAAGAGCTTTTAGGGATTATTTTAAGTAATTTTTTTAAATTGTTCCTATATTTAGCGCTTTCTCAGTTCAAGGGCCGCTCGAGGCCCTGACACATCGATACACGATCTAACTCAATGTAGCCTCCCGAGGTGCCAACTTGCTACCTTAGGCGAATCGTCTTACCGCCAAGACACCTGAGCACAATCTGGGGTGTTTGGAGGAAAGGGACTTTGTGCTTGCTTGGAGTGGTGGCACAACTGCTGGGGCTCACCCTATCTAGGACATAAGCGGCCCAAGGTTCTGCCCACAGTTTAAAAATCAGGACCCACATTGTGAACTTTGTTGTGTCTTAGACAGCGACACAGTCAGTTCAGCTTGCATATATTTTAATTATTTTTATTATATAAAAAACCCACATGAATTATTATTCTTATCTGTATGTTATTGAGCTTGCACCGATTCCAGGGATTATCCGGAATCGGATATGCTTGTCCCCCTTATGCTGCGCAAAACCGCCTGCGCGCAGATGGTCTCGGTCACCGTCTCGGCGTCTCACGGAGCCAGCCTCGTCCCGCGCGAGTGCTCGCAGGAGTACAGTGTGAGGAGGAAGAGAGGGAGGGAGACGGTGGATGAGGGTGGTGAGTCGGTGTCCTACTTCCTTCACGACATGCCGGCGGGAGCCAAGAAAACGTTCCGCATCGCCCTGAACGTGACGAAGAGCAACGGAGATCAAGCAGGCACGTAATTAAAAGAATTCACACGCGCGTATCTTCGATACAGGCGTGGATCAGCGGTCACCCGCCGTTTTCAACGACGAGGACACGTGTCCTGTGTGCATCGGGGAAGAGAGCTATCTCCCCCATGAACCTCGTAGGGGGATTGGGGTGTGACGGGGGACTACTTCATGTAGGTATGAGGCTAATCAGGTCGTCAGATGGGAGTATACAAATTGAGGTTTTTAAAATTCCTGACGATCCGGTCCTAGGCGGGTGAGAGCTAGATACCAATGCAAACCCAGCATAACATGATAGGCCCTATTCCCTCTTGTCCTGGGTGGTGGTGCTCTTGCAGTGGCCGCGCTTAAGCTGAGAAGGCAGTTTGAATTTCACCCGCATGGGAGACGAATAACAACCAAGCTCCCCGACTCATTCCTCTGCAATAGTCTTCCCTCCTCCACCCCCACCCCCCACCTCTATTCTCCCCAAACAAACATTTCAAAAACTAAGGAAGAAGAGGAGAGGAAGTGTAGAAGAAGAAGAAGAAGAAGAAGAAGAAGAAGAAGAAGAAGAAGAAGAAAACCATCACCCCTACCACAACAACAACAACAAAAATAACTGCAACAACAAATACGAGAAAAATTGGTAGATCGTACATTTACAGTCATCATTATTTTTGGGATTTTGCGTACATAAACAATGATGATGATGAGGAGGAGGAGGATGGAGATGCATGCTGGATGGAGATGATGAGGATGATTGATGATTGAAGAAGATGAGGATGAATGTGAGGATGTGATGCTGCTGCTGCTGCCGCTGATGATGATGATGATGATGATGATGATGATGATGATGATGATGATGATGATGATGATGATGATGACGGCGTGTGCAGACGTGAAGGACAACCACAGCAACGACACAGAGAGCGCCTCACTTCTGTCAGTGTCCGTACAGTACGTTGACGCTGAAGGGGTCCTATATAACATCGACAAAAGTCTCACTAGACAGGAAATCTGCACTCTGCAAGCCCCCACACGCCATCTAGGGTTGAAAGTCATGACTAAGGCCGCCATGTGCTCCATGCGACACGTGAGTTGATTTTTCTTTAAATTAGTGCCAGCAGAAGTAGTAGCAGCAGTAGTAGTATTAGCAGCAGCAGTAGGAGTAATAGCAGCAGTAGAAGTAGAAGTCAAATGTACTTATGTAAGAATGGGCTAGTAGCAGCAGCAGCAGTGGTAGTCGTAGTAGTAGCAGCAATAGTAGTACTAGTAGTAATAGCAGCTGCAGCAACAACAGTAGCAGTAGTAGTCGTTGTCAAATGTCTTTATGGGAAAAAAAATGGGGACAATAATTCATCTTGCATCTTGTATCATGTAGCACTAGTAGCAGTGGTGGTGGTGGTAGTAGTAGTAGTAGTAGTAGTAGTAGTAGTAGTAGTAGTAGTAGTAGTAGTAGTAGTAACAGCTGCGGAATCAGCAACATCATCATCAGCAGCAGCAGCAAGAGCAAATGTAGAAGCTGAAATTTCATCTTCATAATCATCATCGTCGTCGTCATCATCATCATCGTCATCATCATCATCATCATCATCATCATCATCATCATCATCATCATCATCATCATCATCATCATCATCGTTGTCGTCGTAATGATTTCCATCTTCTCTCCTCTTTTTTTTTTTGTGTTGTTACTCCCTCCTCCCTCAACCCCCTCTTTGTACTTCTACTACAACAACAACAAAAACACCAACTACTACTACTACTACTACTACTACTACTACTACTACTACTACTACTACTACTACTACTACTACTACTACTACTACTACTATTACGACTGTTATTCCGCATTTTTCGAGAGTTGATTTATTCACTTCATTTTGTTAAATCAATATATATATATAATTATATTTTTTACTTTCCAGGAATTCCAGAACGCATGTAGGATGGTTGCTTTACTGCTCGAGACTGGAAACGAACAAGGCGACGAACCGGAAGTGATGAAATCCTCCGTCAATGCCGCGATGCAAACTGGGAAGACTAACCTTCACAGTCTAGCAACCAAGGTCAGAACTGTGGAAAATTGAAACAATGGCTGCAGTTTTGGACTGACGTTAAAAAAAGCTAATTTTACACAGAGAGTAATATTACATGATGAGAGCAGTTTTGTGAGAATTATCGCTTTAAGCCTGGCTACAAGGAATTGCGTTATAATTTTTTTTTTAATTTCCGTTTCTTATGTTACAATTTTTATGTGGGAATTGCATAGGAGATTTTTTTAAATGTATAAACCTGATCTTTTCTTGTTGTGTGGCAGATCCTTTCTCAGTTGGACGACCCAGCACTGAAGTCCGAGTTTGAAGCTTTCGTGAACGCCGTCAACAGTAACATGAACAAGCTGCAGTCAATAGTGGCATACCCCGGCACCTGCCCTAGCAGCTATGGCCGGTGCTGGCAATACGGCAAAGCCATGTCGTCCGCCATTTGCCGCCAATTGCCCACCGTCTCCAGCGTCCTGGTCAAACCGGAAGTGGTCTGCCCTTTACAGGAAGTAAATACATGCGACAGCAAGCGCACGCAGGCGCTGAACCTGTTCGTGTTTGGAGCAGACGACACCGAAGTAGAGGGAAACCAGGAGACCGCTCACTTGCTTCACAATGCTGCTGCAGATGTGGCCACGACTCTCGCTGACGTCCTGAAAACTTTGCAAGTGTAGGCTGAATCTCAAAAAACATCCTCAACTCATTTCGATGAAGGAAAAAAAAAAAAAGACAGAGACCTTCATGTGGGAATACTAAATTAGAGTTCCTTTGTTTACATTGTTGTCTTATAAAACCTAACCCTAACCCAACATGTTCAGTTCCACTTCACCCTCTAACCCACCCAACCATTGTCACCTTGGGTGTTGCTGGTCTGCGACGGCCGCGCTTTTGCTGAGAGGGCAGCCCCAATTTCGCCCGTAAATACTCCCAACGCCAAAGTCCAACTATCGCAGTTTTCGAAGCCTAGACGTTGGCTAGAAAGCCACACACCACAGCAGGCACAATGTTTTCCTCACAAAATCTGTTGTGTTGTTTCCAAGCGAAACGTCTACAAAGCTGAAGCCACGCGAGCCACAATAAACACGAAACCTTTGTGCACGTGAGAGATAGCAATAATGGGCTCTGACCGCCCTTGTTTTTCTGGCGCCTATTTTTGCAATTTATGGCTGTTTTATGAGCTTTTTAAAAGGCGTGCCAAAGCACTCTGGGAATCCGCAATTTGCTAAATATAATACATATTCGTATATCTTGCGTCTTTGCTTAAAACAAAAAAAAAATTACAACCCTTCTACATTATGGTTGTATAACATTACACATTAATGTCCGCTGGAATGATCTTTTGTTTAACAAGGTAATCTCTAGTAAATAACGATAATGAAAAGATACCAACCAGTTTACCAGCATCTGAAAGATCCATTTTCCCCAATTCAATAGGTTTCATTTTTAAAAGAGATTTTGCAATCATGGCATAAGCTGTATTTAAGCCCACTAAGACAACACTATGGTATCCAAGATTTACAATTGTTTGTTCATATGGTACACTCATTTTTTATATATAATAAAAAAATAATAATAAATTATTACTGCATTGAAAACACATCTAATGATGGCTTCAATGATGGAGATAATTCAATTTCTTTTTCTACAAGTGGTTTTGAGGGTTTCTGTTTCTTTTTTCCTTGGCGGTATTTATATATTATGTACCCACTTGCACCCACTACACCGGCTATACATAAATAATATATGTTATTTGAAGATTGTACTGGTTGTATTGGTTGTATTGGTTCTTCTTTATTTGTTGTTAATGTTTGTTGCATTATTGTTTCTTCTTTTGGTGATTCCTTTTTTCCTAATATGTTTGCTTTTGTTTGTCTGTTCCATCTATGTAACCTGTTAAATTCTGCTAACTTCTTTCCAGCTGCAATTCTTCCCAAACTCTTTTGTTTAGTGACTGTCACTGGGTTCTGTTGATTCTCTGAATTCTTCACCTCCGTCTCCTTCTCCATCTCCGGATTGGAAGAGTCCATTTTTAATAGCAGAGAAATTTATGTGTTGAAAAGTAATTAGCCCAGCTGAAAATGGGGTCAACAAGCTTCCAAACTTATAATACAAATTTCTTGATGCCTCACTAATCCCATTAACAATAACTGGATCTTTAACCAAATCATCAAATAAATCATTCTCACAATCTAAAGTAACAAAGGCCGACACAGCTTTGGTATATAACTTCACAATCGAACGCCCTAAACTTTTAACCATTAAAGCGCCGAGAACTTTATCATATTTATTATGTAATATAATTATCTCTTCAGGCCTCAGTCTTTGTACTTGTTCAGGTGTTAAGTCAACACCGAGATAATACTTTGACTTTCCGGAAGCTACTAATGCAACCAGCCTGTCTCTTTTCTCATTGTCAACACCTGTAACTGTAACATTAATAGCTTCTTGCATTAACAAGTCATCACAATTCATTTTAAATACAAATAAAATAAAAAACTAAATTAAAAAATGGCTGGTGCTGCAATGGTGCTTGGTTCTGCTGCTGTAAATGCCTTAGCCTTTTCAGGATCAAATTATTTGTTTTCAAAACTGGACAGTAAAGAAGAATCAAAACGGCATAACTTAGCAATGGAAAAATTACAACAAGATCAGGCCGAATACGAGAAAAACAGACTAATGCAGCTTGATTTTGTTAATACAAGATTGAAAGAAGAAGGTCATGCTGATAAAACATTCGAAGACGTTGATGAAGCTTTGCACCAATATTATTTATTCACTGGCACAACACTACCTTCATTAAAGCAACCAGTGTTATCCGATTACTACACACCTAACATTGCACCTACAATGTCAGAGACCGGTGAATTAATTTTAATTGTGTTTGGAATAACAGTATTTTATTACCTCGTTAAACAAAAATATAAATCTAAATAAAATATGACTTCGCGTTTGTCTAGATTATATTATTCTCAATCCGGATATTGGAAAGGGATGACGGCAGTTAATAAACTAGTAGAAAAGACTGGCTTGTCAGCAAACACAGTTAAACAATGGTTATCGAAGCAAGCTGTATGGCAAATCTATCTTCCACCCCCGAAGAAAATAATAAGACCAAAATTTGAAAACTCCAGACCAAATGACACGCATCAAATAGATTTGTTATATCTTCCCCATGACAAAATATATAGAAAGAAATACAGGTATGCCCTTACTGTTATTGATATAGCTACCAGGTTTAAAGACGCGCATGCTCTTAGGACAAAAAATTCAGCTGAGGTCGCTCAAGCCTTAAATGCGATTTATTCAAGAGGGCCTCTAAGGTTCCCTAGACTTATTCAATGCGATGAAGGGTCGGAATTCAAAGGAGCTGTTAACCAGCTTTTGTTAAAACATAATGTAACTGTTAGAAGAGGAGTTGTTGGATTGCACAGATCACAGGGTATTGTAGAAAACTTTAATCGGCAACTGGCAGAAAGATTATTCACTTATCAGTATTCAAAGGAACTCTTTACTGAAACCACTAATACAGAATGGGTTGTTAGGCTGCCTCGAGTTTTAAGGGAAATGAATTCAGAACCAGCCAGAGTTACAGGATTAAAACCAGTTGAGGCTATTAAAAAGAAACAGACTGTTGTTGTTACCGTTTCAAAGCCTGGTCAGCCGGATCTAACTTTGATGAACAAAACTGTTAGATACCTTTATCAGCCTGGAGAAGTTGCTAATGACACTAGAAGGCGAGCTACAGACCCAATTTGGTCATTAAGCGTTTATGAAGTTGACAGAGCATTATCTACTGATCCGCCTGTATATTATTTAAGACCGAGAAACGATCGTAGAACACCACAAAGAAACTTTGTAAAAGAAGAACTTCAGATTGTTCCACCAGACACAGAGCCATTAAGATTTCCTAATTAAGAAAATAAAAAAAGACTAAAAATGACGGACACAGAAAGGTTCTTTAAGGAAATGGAAATGTTTTTTGATTCTCCCCACTTTCATATGTTAGAAGATGAACGCTGGAAAATCTTTTTTGAATGCAGACTATATGATCCAGATATTTATAATAATTTTTCTGACCCCTTCACTGGACAATATGAAATAAATGAAGATTACAAAGTTAAATGCAAAAGTGACTTCTCAATAGTCTTTCATAAACTTACAAAAGAAGAATACAACAAAAGTGACTTGTACCCAAAATCATATTACTTTAAATATTTTTGGTTACATTTTATTAAACAAGTTCGCAAACTAAATCCTCATGTAGTCAAACAAACTGTTTGTGATTGTGGACCCGACTGCGAATGTGATCATGACTGTGAGTATGATTGTTATTGTTTTTGCAAATGTGATGGCTTTTCATATTAAAGTTAGGGTTAGTTTGTTTTTTTTTAATTCAATTTATTCAGTTTAAAGTTGTTTTAAAATACTATTTAAAGTTTTGTTATAAGAAACTTTGTAAAAAAAGAACTTCAGATTGTTCCACCAGACACAGAGCCATTAAGATAAATGAACTATAATCATCACCACTATTACTTACCTTCAACCTTTTTTTTTGACTTAGTGACTTACATCTAACTTAATTAAGTCGACTTTAAAAAAAAATTATAACTTACAATAATTAAATTATAAAAGAACTTACTTACTTACATCTAACTTAATTAAGTCGACTTTTAAAAAAACTTATAACTTACAATAATTAAATTATAAAAGAACTTACTTACTTACATAAGTATTTCATAGCCAGTTGGTTGGTTAGTTTTTAATAATAATTTTAAGTGCTTGCCTTTTTTTAGCTGTTCTTTTAATTTAGTTCTTTCCTCTTTTGATTCAATTACGTCATTTTCTTTTAAACAGTTATCAAAGCTGTCACGGTCTTTGCAATAAAACAGGCAAACAAATTTAACTTGTTCTCTAAAATCCTTTAATATGGAATTAAATTTCTGCGTGATTAACCAGACACTAATTTTCACATGGCGTCCACTGAAAGCCAGCTTGCTCAATATGTTCCGTTTTAATACAATATCTTTTTCTGCACTGCAATCA
This sequence comes from Oncomelania hupensis, assembly GCA_036898135.1. Classification (NCBI taxonomy): domain Eukaryota; kingdom Metazoa; phylum Mollusca; class Gastropoda; order Littorinimorpha; family Pomatiopsidae; genus Oncomelania; species Oncomelania hupensis. The sequence goes on from CM072520.1 coordinate 18,830,484, forward strand.
TCGATTAAGAATAACGTATTACCCTCATTCTCAAACAGGTTATAAAAATACGTTAAATACTCATTGAGCTTGCCATTGGTATTTACAACAAAGATATTTTCATCTGTCCAGACATACTTACGATCTAAGTAGGTTTTATTATATTGAATAGTTGGGCAAAAAATTACTATATAATCAAAGTGTCCTGCGTAATATTTTTCTAACAAATCCAGAACAAAGACAGTCTTTCCGCATGACGTCATGCCAACGATCATTCCACAATGAGGATCACGAGGTAACAAAGAGGTCATTTTTTAATATACTAAATCTTTTAATCTTCCATTTTCAATGTTTAGCTGAGCATCCATAATAATATACATGTATACTGTAACTGATTCTGACCTAGCACTTGCTTCCCTATGCAATTCAATTGTTATACCATCTGTTCCGTTTTCAATTCTTCTTCCAGATCCATGAAGTTCGTTGGTGGGTATGGTTCGAAAGTCTAACCACAACGCAAATTTATTCACCAGATAATCTTGCAGTCGTGTGTCATGCAAATGAAGATCCTTAGAAATCAAATCCACAGTGTCAGTCCGTAATCTACCTCCACCCAAGATTTTCCTAATCTCATCAAACTGTTGAAACCCCATCATTCCATTAGCGAATAATTGATTAGGCTTACCTTCAATCACGACAGACGCTTTTGAAATATTAGGATTGATAAAATTTTCGCTGTCACGATTATAATTAGATTCTTTCACAAACAACAACAGTACACCTTTAAAACTTCGAGCAGGTGAATTTATGTTGATGGTCCATAGTGCATCTAATAAATCTTTATTAAATTGTCTGTAGCGAACGATCCTATCATAATAAATTGCTAGTTTGTCATATTGGCCCCTGATCATCCTACTGAGTTCAGCGTGAGTGACCACTTCGTATTCAAGCGTGATGTCTGTAATTGTATACCTAGCATCATTGTCAGAGCTAATTACTACTTGAGAATAATCATTGAAAATAATTTCGTAAGAAAGCCTGTCGTTAAATGAACCTTGATGAAATGGCAGATGACTGTGTAGCAGTTCAAAATCGAGTGGAAAATAAAACCTGTTTTTGTATACAGCAGCTAATGCATTTTCACCTTTGTTAGAAGCGACAGCATCGCCAGCTTTGATTCGAAGTTTTGCCACATTGGCGGCTTGAATCCCCTGACCAACTAAATCTTCCCTTTCATATTTACTCAGCCACAGATCTGTGTAACAAAACAAAACACCGGCGTCATCGATACTTTGGATTTCTCGCCCATCAAGTTTAATAACCATTCTTTTAATTATAGCTCTACCTAGATTGTTGACTACGGTTCTGTTAGGATCGTCGTCAGAATTCAGACTAATTTTAAATCCCAATTTAGGACTGCCCGGAACTATTACATCATCAGGACCTAAATTTGGAAATCTTATGGTTAGTAGCTGATTAGGCTCTATGCTGCTTGGATTGTTTGTAATAATTATTGTGCTTTTCTCACCTTTGATGCCTAAAGGCGTCCTCAATCGACGTGTAGGGTCTAACAAGTTTCCGTAGCTTTGCATTTTTAATGCGATAAAAAAAAAAATTATATTTAAAATGGCAACAGGTGGTGAAGCTCTTGATGAAGTGTTTAAACCTGATGAACCTAATGAAGACCACGACGTCACACTGCTTTCAATGGTAGGAGATGACATGAGCCAAACAAGGCTAAGTATAGGAGAAGAATTACGTCAAGTAACTGAAACCCAAAAAGCCAGAAAAATCAATAAATTTTACAATTACATCGGGCGCGAGTTACCTGATTATGTTAGTCCCAGCGACTTCGAACTAGACAAAAATAATCACTTGTTTATAAACACTAGTGTATCCGGTAAAAAAGTGAGAGTACAGTTAACTATGTTAAAGAATCCTGATAAATTTTATGCGTGGTCTACTTTGAAAACTAAACTCCCAGTGACTGTAATACGATCATTGGGGCTTTCCGATAATAGAGTGCCAGCGTTGCATCGCCAAGCAGTAGCTTCACTTCAACGAATAGATGCATCGTTAAGTTCAGAAATAGAACTACAAGACTTAACTAACTTAACTAGTTCTGCATTAGAAGTAAATAAAGAGTTAACAACCTTGCAAACAAATGAGGACACCAATATTGATCAGGTTATGGAAACTATCAATGACACGCCATTATTGCCACTGCGTGAACTTCAGGGCTTAGATAAAGCTTTACAATCTGTGAGAGGGGAGACAATGATGAATTTAGCCAAGCTCGGTGAGCTCGACAAACATATAGAAAAACAAAAAAATAAACTAGCAGAAGCTGATGACGCGAACTTAAGCATTGAGGTAAAAAAGATGATTCAAAAAAGGCTCGCAGACCTTTACACAGAACGCGCGGCAAGGCTAGAAGCCTTATCCATAAACAGAGAAAAATTAATAACTAATTTCGCCAGAATAAAAGAAACGGTGCATAAAATTTTACAGGAAGACACTACACTTGCAGAAAGAATTCAAACACTGTTCAGAGAGCAAGGTGTTACAATATTTAGCATTCTTACAGCTGTTGGGATGACAATAAGCACACTAGTCTTAGCACTGACTAGAACCGTAGGCATTGGTGGCGGTGGACCTGGCGGATCTGGTGGACCTGGCGGTAGTCCGGTTAAAGACTGGATTAAAAAGACTTTACAAAGCATAGCTAACTTATTGAAACGCCTAGGTGACAAACTTGTAGACGCACTTCCAGGAATATTAGGTTCTGTATTTTCATGGATATTTAATACTGCTTCTAAAGTTGTGGTTTGGGCGTCTGAGCATCTGTGGTCTTTGTTTATAATAATATTACTCTGGTTACTTAAAATAGTAAATCCCAATTAACCCAGCAAACAATAAACCCCCTGTAAGCGCTAGACGCGAAACCCCATGATCAATTACCGGCAGGCCTGGCAGTTCCGGCAAGCTTGGTAGGCTTGGTAGGCTTGGAAGTGGTGGCGAACTTAAAGGTTCATTATTAGGCCTAGCAGTAAATACCTTATTTGCTGTATTCACTGTATTCACTGTGTTCACTGTATTTATTGTAGGATTGTAGCCTATATGAAACTGAGGGTCTGCAATCACTATATTGTTGTTGTAGTTTGATATAGTTCCTATCCTAAGCTGAAGGTCTGAAGGCAACATATACAATCCTAAACCTATTACGTAATCTACTTTCGATCTAGCATACTTTAAAGTGTCCTGATATCTTTTAATACTCGCGGGCAAATCTACTGCCGAATTAATAGAATCTTCAATGTTGGCTAGAAACTGCTTTTGTGCATCAAAGCTAGTTCCTTCCCCAATGATATTACTTCGTGTTTCTGCTTGAGACCCCAAAATGCACCACGCATACGTACGAATAGATTCATTCAGCCTTTCCACCCCACTTTGGGTAAATCCGTTTGATGTGTCCAATATAAAAGTGCTGTATGCTGCACTTTGTTTTTGTCTGATATACAGTAAAGGAACCTGGCTGTTGTGGTTAAATGATGTGAATCCAGGTACGTAAGGCCCCGTGTATAAATTACCTACAGCGTATCTAAATAAAGTTCCCATTCCGTGATTGAGGTCTAGTTTTTGTCTGAAGTCTGTTTTAGTATCAATTCCGAATTCATTGCACAACCTTTGATACGCTTTCTTGTCAAAGCCATTGTTAAAGGGATTAAAGTTTTTGTCAGTAGGTAACGGAGCCTGAAGTTCAGACAACACCCGCCTCACTTGATAATACAAATGGAACAGATAAATAGACTTCAACATAAGATCTGGGTGATTAAGGTGATGAACGTAAGAAACTCCGCAACCAGTTGTAGCGCATGACACGGCAAAATTAATTTGATTCTGAAAGAACTGCATACCCCCGTTGTTTAGCCATTGGTTAGCTAAAAAGTCGCTCGTAATGTCTGGGCTGAGGTAATGATCAAAAATATTATGGGGGATAGTTTCGAAATGGACGTTGGCTGCCACAGCTATTGTCAGCTTGGTTAGGTCGACTGCTTTTTCGTAATAATAAGGCCCTGTAGTATACTTTGCAGCTTTGTTATATTTATAAGGCGCGTACATTTTTATTATATTTAAAAAAATGTTTGTAACTTTCGAATCTGTAAAATCAGGTGTGCCCATTGAACTTCAGCATCCTATTGACAACAAAAACAGGGACCTTAACGTAATCCTTCACGAAATATTCTACACGGTTAAATGGTTAAATATTAGTCATGATCTAAACAACAACTGGATAATGATTAATAAAAAAAGGCACTTTATTCATGGCGGCTATTATGACTTCTGCAGACTTACTGAAGAATTGTTTAAACCTCATTCGATTGAAGCAAAAATGAACCCTGCAAACTTGATAGTAACTTTAACTTTCCATAAAACCCTGCATAAAGACATTACCAGCGTTACACTTGCGCCAAAGCTGGCAGAAATATTAGGTTTCCGTGGCAATGAATTATCTTTATCTGACAGCTCCAGCACTGTCGGCAGTTCTATAAGATTTATTGGATCAAACCCTATGAATTTGTTAATTAATAATAGATTGTTTGTGTACCTTCATCAACTGAAGACATCGGAAAACTTAGTAAACGGAACTCCTAGTACATTGCTAAGGATAATCTCAACTCAGAGAGAATCTTACTGCGATCCAGTTTCATTGAAATTTCTGCCTCAAAAACGCCACTTAAGTCAGGACTATCATACTAGTTTCTGCTTCAAAATAACTAACCAAAACAACGAAATTGTAGACTTTGAAGATCTTACAATTATTCTTGAGATAAAATAAAGTTTAATTTTAAAATACAATGTCAATCGGCCCTCAAATTCCAGTAACCTGTCCTACCATTGAACTGAAAGACTTAGCAGACACAATTGACTTTGATGCGAATGCTATTGTTGGGTCTATTTACGGTTTCGAATTTACACAAAATGGATATTATAAACGAGCGCTAGTGCCGGCAGTGCCTGAAGTGCCGCAAGTGCCGCCGTCAGTACCGCCAGAAAAACCATCTATCGATCAGCTAAAGGATTTTAATGCCGGTAAAGTAGATCCCGATTTTAAGTATGCTATTACTAAACGAGAAAATATCTGGTCTTTAACACCTGTAGACACGGAATTAGATTGGCTTATTAAATTCAAGTGCAAAAGCCCTTACACTTTTATGGGACCAGACAATAAATTTAAGAAAATTATTAACGCCGGGCCTATGTTAGTTAGTCTAGTGCCGGATGAAAACAATCGGGAAACCATAGAAGTCAAAGCCTACAAAAAAAGCAGCTATGTTTTACATAAGCGTGAAACCGCAGGGAAAAATGTTAGAGTTATTCTGCAGCCTCCTTTACAGCTAGGTAGCACAGCTATGATAGTACTGGACATAATTGCTCACAGGCCTACGCAGAGAAATTTTAATGTAATTCCGCAAGTGTCTCTAAGTTGGGTTGATTTAGATGAGGATCCCAGACGAGTTACAGTATTTATGAAGAAAAGAGAAAATGAAAATCAGTTTTCCGTATTTACTTCATCACCCAAGATAACTTTTGTCCCTGTTCCAAATCCTATTGACAGAATAGCGCAAATTAGCCTAGACAACGTAGATCTGTTAGCATTTTATTTCAGCGATCAGATATTTTCTGATAGTCAAATAGAATATTTTGCTAATAAACTAAAATCAAGTTAATTATTGTTAACCCTTTTTTTTTCACACTAAAAATATGACGACAAAATTGTATCCTGCTATAGTAGAAGCAGTAGTGGATGAACAACCAATGCAACCCAGTGCTCCAACGTTAGACTTAAATAATGTTCAAACGTTCAGGCTGGAAGAAATAAGAAAAGTTAGGACTCAAATTGAATCAGATATCCAAAAGTACTCTAGATGCAGACGAAGGTATTCCGGCGCTTATAGCGGAATAAATTACGTGTCTACTGGTCTAAATGTTATTAATGCAGCGGAAGCTGCGGTCAGCGTGGGATTATTGGTGACTGGAATTGGTATACCAATTAGTATTGGATTAGGAGTGGCTGCCGGATTATCTTCAGTAATGTCAGTTCTACTTGGTGTAATTAATACTAAAGTATCTAAGAAACTAGAAAAACACGACCTCATTTCTAGCCTGGCGATAGCTAAACTTACTAGCATGAACTTAATAATTTCAAAAGCTCTAGAAGACACTCAGATTACAGACCAAGAGTTTGTAATTATCCAGCGAGATTTTGAAGAATATAAAAAATTGAAGCATGACATACAATCTAAATCTAGGTCTGCACCTGTTAATGTTGAAGAAATTAAAAAAAAATTAATAGAAGAAGGGAGACTACTGGGACGGAAAGAGCAGCTAGATGCTTTGAAGAAAAAGCTCAGTGCTTCAGAATAAATACAGTTAACATTTATTCAAACCTTACGGGCCCTCCTCCTTACTCGTAGTCGCAGTCGCAGTCGCTGTTTCTACCTGTAATTTATAGTGGCCTAGAGCGTATGCAAACTCCTTAGTTACTCTTATTCTCTTTGTGTCATTAGCGCATAATGTTTTTTTGGTCGTCACAGCAGTGGACACTACATGGTTTTTAGACTTTATAGTTGTGTTAGGGTATGGTTTAACTTCTTTCCCATCTAAGGCTTCCAGGTAGTTTTCATGCCTGATATCTCTGTTTTTTATTGCAGCTTTTTGGGTGCCTTTCGCTTTTGAAGATTCTCCCGATTCGTGTTTAATACTGTACTGCTTAGATCGCAGTCCTGCGTATTCTTCAATAAGTTTCCCGTTCATTTCATCTTTCATCAAACCTATTTTCTTTTGGTTTGCTTTGCTGTACAAAGGGTGAGTTTCAGGGTAGTCACTAGTATCGTAATGTTGCAGTTCCGATTCTAAGTCTTTATAAATGTCTTCAGTAGGGATGTCTAGTATAAGGGAGTCTGTGTCTGTGTATAAAACTCTGGCCTCCGGGTATTTAGGTTTAAAGTAATCGTAGTAAAATTCGAACATTAATAATTTAGAAAGGTCAAGAATAGTCATCCCCATAAACACTGGTTTGTCTAGATTAACTTGCGTGGTTTTCATGGTAACTGCATACAGGGAGTCATGAAACTCTTTGTAACCAAGGTATTGAGGTTTAGATGTTAATTTAATCGCTTGATTGGGTGAGGTAATTAGCCTGACGTCTTTTCGCTTGTATGGGTTCTCCATAGTTTTACCAAAACAGCTGTTATTCAGCAGCTTAAAGAAATCTTTTTCAAACGTAGATTGCGCTTGTTTTCTGAGCTCTGTGTTTTGATTGATGTACCCGGCCAAGACATTCGTTTGTTTAAAGAATAAAAGCTTGTGAATCGCTGTGCACTTCATGCCGTGTCTAATGTAGAACTGCAGGTTTCTGTAGTGACAGACGTAATTAGATTTATTATAGAGGTTGGGAATAAGTTTAAGTTGCTTGTCTGTACCATGCAATCTTTCTGGTGCTAATGGGTAATCATTATGTAGGTCGTGTAAAGCATTGGGATACTCTAGGTCAACTTCGACAATAAACCCTATAGTATGATCTTTAGGGTGATTTAAAATACTGTTTAACCAAGTCAAGTTTGCGGGGTTTGGATTAACAAGTAATTTGAAATCTGAAACCGGTAAAAGCTCACTCATTGCCCAACCATATAAATTGTTGGCGTCAAAGTACATTATATAATTAGATTTCTGCGAGGGGTCATAGTGCTTCAGGTATTTATTGTTGGCTTTGCAATAATTATGAGCTGCCACGCTTATTCCTCCACGAATGCCTGACTCAATCATTGTCATCATTACCTGGTCAGTTATGAGATCGATTTTAGAACCGCTAAGTTTTAAGAAAGCATCCCAACTCATTCCTGGTGAAGAAATATAATGAGAAGGGTCGAGGGAGTAATGATGTAAACTCGTTTCTCTGTATTTTTCAAACACATCAGCCAACAAACAGACGTCAGCTTTCAAATATATGTCGTGGTAGTCACCAAGGTTTTTACATCCGAGTGCATTCCAGACGTTGTGAGCATGTTCATAATCGATATCACTTATGAAACTTTTATTGAGTGAAGAATAGAAGTTCTCTTTAGGGGGTAATTCTAGTTCTTCAAACACTTCCCAAGAATCCATGTATTCATAAGGATACACGCCTTTCCGAATTAGTGTAACGTCTGGAAAATATTTGCTAGTGATAGGATAGCTGGGTAAGTTCTTAGCTAGTGTTTCTAAACTGGAAGACAAATGTTGAAAGCTGTCGTAAAACTTTAATTTATTCAGAGTGAAAGTTTTATATTTTTCTTCTGTCTCGGCAATACATGACACTTTGTATGCTTTCGTCACTGCCTGCATGATTAAATGGGAGTCGTAATTTCGAAGATTGTGAATGAAAATAGGGAGAGAGAAATGTTTGATTCCATATTCCAAGTTGCATTTCTGATGAGCTGCACCTCTAAATGCCCCTGTTATGTGACAATGATCTCTCACTCTTTGGGACTTTGTGTCCTTTGTGTCCTTCGGGTCAAACTCTTTATTACAAATGTGGCAATGTGTAGCTACTTTAAAATTATGGGAGTCAGATTCAGTAAATATCATTGGCACTGGATTATCTAGCTGCAGTAAACACAATTTGTATATTTTGTTCATCTCATCTAAGAACTTCCTAGCTGCGTCTGGCCCTCTGTAAATTACCGGCTCTGTATGTTGTCCGTCGGCTCTAACAACTACATACCCGAAACTGCAGACTTCGTGAAGGTGTGTAAGGAATGAATTAGGCGTACAAAATCCTTGTGGGCCTTGATATTTTAAAATCAATGATTCGAAGTCGGCATAAACTATATAAGGCTGCTTGAATTGTTTGTTGATGTTTTTAAAATATACTTGAGAACCTGGCTTCGGTAACACAAGGCGGGTTTGAATATCTGTCATACTTTTACATACCTTACTGTGCTTGTCAGCCACTTGGAGATTAGAGACTCTAGTTAAACAGCGTCTGCACAAATATTGTTTGCCATGATGTTTTGAAGTGTGTCCTAATAATCTAGATATGTTTCGTATCAGTGTATAATGTTGCATGCTAGGATCTTGCGGGTCGGTTATTAGTAAAAGATCAACGTGGTGATTGAGGTCTGAAAACGATGGGGCATTAGGAGAGATTCGTAAAGGCATAAGTTTTGATTCAGGGTCCCAAACATATACATTGACTGTTATAGGAGAGTTCTGGGATTCAAATTTGTCAATGGCGTCAAGGCTAACAGGGAAATTAATGTCTTTGAGATTTAAGTTCGTTACTTTATCTTTGTACAACGCCACCCTTTCGGGATGTTGTTTCGACTGAATAGGATATAATTTAGCCAAAACACACCACAAAAAACATTTGTCATCGGTGTTCTTAATATTCAATACAGCCTTCTTGTCAAGAATTTCTTTGGGAAGAGGGATATAAGATTTTCCTTTGATTGGATTATACTTTGCAATGTTCAGTTCTAATGATTCTAAATTTCCTTCTGTCCACCCGGACCCTTTCAAAGTTGCGCGATCTATGCTGTCTTGTAACTGGTTGATCAAGATGTTGTTATAAGCATTGTCTAGGTCTGAAGATTTTAACACTTCAATTTGACTTGAAGAAATCCACACAGTCATCGTTTCATCAATACTGCCGGGTTTAATAAAAGTTATTTGAGCGTGAATGCGTATTTTAACAGGGGATTTGAAATTGAAACTGTTGAGTACAAATGGCCAATTATTATAGACAGATTTAATAACATTTTGACTGTCAAGAATAGGGAGTTGTAAAGTTTGAAAGATGTCTTTAAACAAAGGAGATTGCGAAAGACTTTTTGTGTCCGTCATTTTTATACTGATAACTATCCTATCCTATCCTATCCTGTCCCATAACCCGAAGGTCGTAGGGGCACCACAGATGATCGCTTAACCAGCATACTCCATCTTTCTCTGTCCTCAGCAGCCCTCATGGCTTCGCTCAGTGTCAAACCAGTCCATTCTCGAATGTTGTCCTCCCACCTCTTTTTCGGTCTCCCCCTTCTTCTACCTCCTTGCACTGTGCCTTGCAGAATGGTCTTTGCAAGGCCTGATGATCTGGTGACGTGGCCATACCATCGGAGTTTCCGTTTCTTCACCACTGTGAGCAGGTCATCGTGTTGTCCAATGGCTTGTGTGATGGTCTGTCGGACTTCAACGTTGGTGATGTGTTGGGTATAGGAAATGCACAGAAGTCTTCTGTAGCACCTCATCTCCATGCTTTGTATTCTTCGTTGGAGATCTGCTGTGAGGGTCCATGCTTCGCAAGCATATAGGAAGATGGAGATGACCAGAGATCGCAGCAGTCTTACTTTGGAATGTAGACTGATGGTTCTGTCTTTCCAAATGGGCTTCAACCTTGTCAGGGCAGCAGTTGTTTGTGCGATCCTGGAGAGGACTTCCTGTCGAGACCCATTGTCTGACACAATGGCTCCTAAATATTTGAAGCTGTGCACTGTGTTGAGGGATTGGCCTTGTACTTTGATGTCCGTGTTGATGCCATTGGTGTTGTTGGTCATCATTTTGGTCTTCTCTGCACTTATTTCCATTCCATAAGCTCTGGAGGTGGTGTCAAGCCTCTGTACAAGCTGTTCAAGTTCTTGTTCCTCTCCAGCCAATCCATCAATATCATCCGCAAAACGAAGATTGGAGATTGCTCTGCCCCCTATGCTGACTGTGCCTTCGTGATCTGCAAGAGCATCTGACATGATGCGCTCTAGGAAGATGTTGAAGAGTGTTGGAGAGAGTAGGCATCCTTGACGCACACCGATTGTTGTTCTGAACCAGTTCCCGATGACGCTGTTATGGAGGACTGCACTGGTAGCCTTGTCATACAGGCTTTTGATGACTTCTATGATTTTAGGGCTGATGTTGTACACTTTCATGGTTGCCCATAGAGCTGCATGCCAGACTCGGTCAAATGCCTTCTTGAAGTCTATGAACACATGATATAGATGTTGTTGGTGCTGTAGGTATTTCTCACAGATTATTCTGAGGTTGAAAATCTGTTCAGTGGTACTTCGCCCTGCCATGAATCCTGCTTGTTCTTCAGCTATGATTTGTTCAGCTTGTGGTTTCAACCTGTTGAGTATTATTTTCAGGAGGACCTTGCTGGGATGGCTGATGAGGCTGATGGTGCGGTAATTTTCACACTCCTGAAGGTTACCTTTTTTAGGAAGAGTGATGACAAGCGACTGGGTCCATGGTGTAGGCCATTCCCCACTCTGCCAGATCTTGTTACAGATAGTGGTGAGAGCATCAGTCATCGCTTCTCCTCCTGCTTGTAGCAGTTCCGCTGGTATGTTGTCCACTCCCGCTGACTTCCCTTTCTTCAGCGATTGCACTGCTGCCTCAACTTCTTCCCGGAGAATTGGGAGGATTTCTTCTTCTTCTCTGCTCTCGGGACATGCTAGAACTGATGGGTCTCCATTTGGTGTATGGTTGTAAAGGTCAGAGCAGTACTCTGTCCATCTGTCCAAGACTTCTTGTTCTTCTGTAAGGCAAATGCCAGACTTGCTTTGGATAGTGGAGACTTTGGGCTGTTTAACACTTGTCAGCCGCTTCACAGTCTGGTAGGCCTTCTTGCTGTTGTTCTTGTTCAGATTGTTCTCTATTTCCTGGCATTGATCTTCTATCCAGTTCTCCTTTGCTGTGCGCATGCCTTTTCGGATGTCATTGTTGATTTTTCGGTAGACATCAGCTCCCTGTGAGGTGTTCTTTTTCTTTTTTAACTCTCTTCGTTTATCACACAGATCCAAAAGTTCAGGTGTGATCCACGGCTTCTTCTTTGGTCGGTGCTTGCCAAGGATCTCAGTGGCGGCATCTGTTACAGCTGAGTTGAAGGTATTGGTCATGGTGTTGACATCTACTTCGCCTGCCCCCAAAATAAGCAGTGGTGCAAATTTCCCTCCAATTGTGGCCTGAAATATTTTTGCCACCTCCGGGTCTTGCAGTTTGTCCAGGTCGAACTTCAGCCTAGTGCACTTTGCTGTATTTACTCTCTTCAAATGGAGCCGGAAAGACATCATCACGAGATCGTGGTCACTTCCAATGTCTGCTCCTGGAAAAGTGCGTGTCCTGCCAATGTTGATGCTTGATCTGAAGCGTTTCTTGACCATGATGTAGTCGATCTGGTTATGATGTTCCCCGCCGGGACTGTGCCATGTCCATCGTCTGGATTTTTTGTGGAGACCAAGCGTGTTTGCCAGTACCAGATTGTTGTATCTGGCAAACTCCAATAGCCTCAGACCCCTGTCATTTGTCTCGTTGTTGCAGTGGGGTCCGCATGTGTCTCCCCAGTTGCGGTGCGCATCTTGGCCAACCTTGGCATTCCAGTCGCCTTGCACTATGACTATGTCCTTCTTCGGCACTTGGTCAAGGACCGCCTGTATATTTTCATAAAAATCCTCCACTTCGCTGTCTTCATAGTCTGAAGTTGGGGCATAGGCCTGGATGATGGTAATGTTGAAAGGGGTTGCTCTCAGACGGATGGTAATGAGTCTACTGGAGACTGGGCGGCAACCCATGACAGTGGCTAGAATGTTCTTGTGGACCAAGAATCCAACGCCGTGTTCGTGCCTGTCATCTCTACCGCTGAAATAGAGCTTGTGGCCTTTGTCAGTCGTTGTTTCACCTAGGCCTTTCCAGCGCAGTTCGCTGATACCTAGAACGTTCCATCGATAGTGGTCCAGCTCGTGGGCCAGTTCTTCTAATTTTCCTTCCGCAGTTAGGGTCCTGACGTTCCAGGTTCCTATGACGATGTTGTTTCTCGTGCGGATCTTGCTATATTGTCCATCAGTAGCATACTTAACACCTCCGTCCTGGTGGCCAACGGAAGGCGCGGTCCTTGTGCCGGGTGACGGCCCGGGCGACGACCGATCCGGTATGGAATTAGTGGATTGTGTCATCATGTAGTGTGTCTTGGGCAAAAAAGACCTGGCAGGGCCCAATCCTCTCCAGGCTGTTGGCCACAGCCGAAATCCACGAATACAGTGTGGCTCGCCTTGGCCCTGAGCACGTGGTCGTTGAACCTGTAGTAACGTGAGGTTCCTCCGCCCTGGCCGGTGACTTCTGTGTAGAAGACTTTCGCCCAGTGATGCCGTGCTAACATCACCCCTGTTAGTCGCCTCTTACGACACGCCGGGAAACGTTGGGTCTATTCTATGTGCCCGAACCCACATACTGATACTGATAACAAAACTTTAAATTAAATAAAAAAATGGATTTTTAGGCTTCAAATCACCAAATACAGTCAAAGGGAAGCAACCGTAACTTTACTTATGAATGCGTAGTAATGTTTTTATTACTTCCCTTAACTGAATGGGACTTATATTGAATCTGTATAAGGTTGTAACATTAATGTTTGCGGGAATTCCCGATTGAATAAACTGGGCTTAGGCCAAGAATATTGATTATTTCACACTGCCTCTAGCAAAGGAAATTCCAGGTTCTGTTTTAATTGGATCACATGCTTAATATAAATTTCTATTTGCTGTTTCAGTTGTTGTCTTAAACTTTACATTTGAATCTGTATAAGGTTGTAACATTAATGTTTGCGGGAATTCCCGATTGAATAAACTGGGCTTAGGCCAAGAATATTGATTATTTCACACTGCCCCTAGCAAAGGGAATTCCAGGTTCTGTTTAATTGGATCACATGCTTAATATAAATTTCTATTTGCTGTTTTCAACTGGATCACATGCTTAATATAAATTTCTTTTTATATATCTAAGCAAAGGCAAAAAACTTACTAAGGATTTTACATTCACACAGAAAAAGCACACAAATATTCCTGTACACAAATTATTTCCTCTGGTCTAATAAAGGGGAATTTCCGATTCTGTTTTTCAACTGGATCACATGCTTAATGCATGTTTAAAATACACACAAATTATTTCCCTTGGTTTAACTTACAGCTAGTAAATGGGAAACACATGCTTTAATATAAATTTTTATTTATATATCTATTTGTTACACTTTTAAAAATTAATATGAACAATATGTAATAAAGATTGCTGCACTTAATGGTGTATTATTTAGAATTGTACATTTAGAATAACGAATATTAATGCTGGTTTGTTGTATGTAATTTCCCAAGCCCAATCTTCTTTTATGAGCGATCTGGTTGGGGATATAAAGAAAAAAGGAAGTATAGATTTGTGGTGTGGTTAGTCACTTCTGTGGCATGTGTTGAATTTGCTAAGGCATTAAGGCCAAATGTCTGTCCTATTGCAATAATAGACACAGTGTACAAAGTGGCAAGTGGCTTGGATACATGTTGAAAATTGCCATGACAATGGATAAGACTGGAAGGTGCACGCTAACTCTCGATCCCTTCCTACTTAATCCAATTGTCAAGCCTCAGGCAACAAGTAACAGATATTGAACGCAAGAACAAATGGTTGCATGACATTGGGTACGACTGGAGGCTGCGCGCTGTATCCTGGGAACCTCCTACTTAACCCAACTGTCCAACTCGCAGCCAAAGTTCAGTCAGTACACCTCCGTGGGTTTCTCTAATTTCGTCTCGTAGAGATTCCCCATTTGGGGTTTGATGACAGACAACACATGCCACAACGCTTGGGCTCACTTGGTGGAGGTATTTTTTAAGTTTTCTAAGTAGTAATGTATTTTTTCTAAGTTTTATTTCTAAGTTTTTAAATAAGTTTTGACTAATAACTGGCTATGTTTTGGAGTTCATGGGGAGACCAAAAACGCAAGATATACGAATATGTATTATATTTAGCAAATGCCGGATTCCCAGAGTGCTTTGGCACGCCTTTTAAAAGCTCATAAAACAGCCATAAATTGCAATAAAAGGGTGTCAGAAAAACAATGGGGTTCCAAGCCCATTATTACAATCTCTCACGTGAAACACGCGAACATTTTACAGTTTTAACTGTGTTTCACGCGAGACTACGTCTGAAACATCTGCTGATGTTGATGGGTGTGAATGTGTGTGCATGGAGGCGATGGGGGAGGGGGGGGGAGGGGGAGAGGGGAGGAAGGGGGAAGGAAACAACAAAAAAAACAAACTATTAAAAAAATTAAGACAATTACAAACGACACACATACGTTTCCCTCTCATCCCCCTACCCCTCAAACCTCCAATGCCATTATGGCACAAACCTTTTCTTCGAAAATGAAAATGTTTAAATGGCCGACGTTCTCATGTTTTGAACAAGAAGATTGCGAACATCAGGATAGTGCGTGTCCAATGATGTCATATTCAATCAATTCTATATTCATTTAGATTTTGACAAGGTTAGCGTAGGTTTGGAACCCAGTTACCCTATCTGACCAGTTATGTTGGCTTGCTATGGCTGACATAGATCTGTTACTCTCTGATGACGTAATCGTACATCACCAACCATTCCCTCTTCTATCCCTTTTTATTAGATTTTATCTCTTTGCGTTCATTTACCCCCATTGGGGTGCCGGGGGTTTCAGTATAAATAGTATCCCCACTTTCTGGAAATGTAGTGCTTTAAATTCCCGCTGTCGCTGTCTTTCTCATTTGCTCTTTCTCATTACTGCTCTGTTCTATCAATCTACTATACTATCTTCTTCTTCGCTAGACCAGTCCCCTACCTTTTTTCTTGAAAACTCTTCCGGGTTAAGACTCCTTATTTGTGTGTGAGGTCTGTTGGATCAGCTTGGGAATATTGGACGCTTTCTGCCAGGTGGTCACTAGGGCTTCCTATGATGTTATTATTTAGCAATTTATGCATTTTATATGTATGTGTTTTGTTGTTAATTTATAATGATGTTTGTATTCTATTTTGTTTTTGTAAACGTGGGTTCGATAAATTAGAGTAAAGCCTCAGCGTCCCCTGCGTGGAATGTCTTTATTGTAAAGTGACTGGCTGGTGGAGAGCTTTCAGTTTTACCACTAGGGTTGTTTTTCAGCAGATCTTTTATGCGGATTAGAGGTTGTCCGGTCCTGATTTGGCTCGGAAGAGTCCGCTGGACCTAAAGCAATAATCATGTAATGTAATGTTTTGCGTTCAGTTTGGGTGAGGAATGACCGACAGTGTTTAAGCTTGAATGAGCAAACTACAAAAGTGACTGTAGACAAAGTAATGATTTATCCCATTGATAAGAGCCAATAGATGCAGAATTTGGAGTTGTTTTGATTTCACAATGCACACAGCGCAGTAATCAATTTATATTACCTTTTTCATTATTTTTTTTTAATCAGTCTTCTGGCAGTCTAGTACAAGCAGGGTCATGTTAAGTTGGGACTTCAAACTTCGGCCGAACCATAATTTTTTTTTTTAAGTTTTAAAAAAAAAGGCACTTTAACGGTTGTCCTATTTGGCAGAAATCGGCTGAAATAAGATCAAAAGCTGTAGATAATTTTACAAACCATGAACTTTGTATTAGACTTGATATTGAGTTTCATAAAAGAGCAAGAAACAATAGAAATCGGCTGAATTCAGATCAAAAGCTATAGATAATTTTACAAACCATGAACTTTGTATTAAATCTAATATTCGTTTCCTAAAAGAGCAAGACACATTAGAAGCCGTATTACGAAAGCAACTTACGCACAATACCTTTTTCAGGAGTGCCATATTACTAATGAAATAGTAGCTACACGTGTAATAACACCTCTTATCTCACCTTGGGAGTTAATAAAGGAGAATTGTGATTATGAGTATAATTCTATATCAAAACATTCAACACATAGGTGTTCGCATAAATTTAAATGGTAAATATAATAATAGTTTTAAAATGTTCACTGATGGTTCTATACTAAAATCAGAAAATGCGGGGGCTGCTTTCGTCATTCCCGATTTGAAAATATGCGAGTCATTTAATTTAGGAAAAGGGTTTACAACTTTTACAGCAGAATTGATACCTATTTTAAAGGCTTTAAACAAAATTCATAGCTTGGTTACTGTTTTCTATAACTTAGTAAAGAGATAGCAATTATGGGACTTGAACGCCAATGCTCAAAGGGTTTCTAAAGGAGGCCTTTTGTTGCAATATAATGGCTGTTTTATGGGCTTTTTAAAAAAGCGCGCCAAAGCACTCTGGGAATCCGGCATTTGCTAAATATAATATATATTCGTATATCTTGAGTCTTTGGTTAAAAAAAAAAATTACAACCCCCTCTTTTTAAAAAAATACACTACATTATGGTTGTATAACATTACACATTAATATCTGCTGGAATGATCTTTTGTTTAACAAGATAGTCCCGAGTAAATAACGATAATGAAAAGATACCAACCAGTTTACCAGCATCTGAAAGATTCATTTTTCCCAATTCAATAGGTTTCATTTTTAAAAGAGATTTTGCAATCATAGCATAAGCTGTATTTAAGCCCACTAAGACAACACTATGGTATCCAAGGTTCACAATTGTATGTTCATATGGTACACTCATTTTTATATAGAATTAAAAAAAAAATTATTACTGCATTGAAAACAAATCTAATGATGGCTTAAATGATGGAGATGATTCAATTTCTTTTTCTACAAGTGGTTTTGGGGGTTTCTGTTTCTTTTTTCCTTGGCGGTATTTATATATTATGTACCCACTTGCACCCACTACACCGGCTATACATAAATAATATATCTTATTTGAAGATTGTACTGGTTGTACTGGTTGTATTGGTTCTTCTTTATTTGTTGTTAATGTTTGTTGCGTTATAGTTTCTTCTCTTGGTGATTCCTTTTTTCTTAATATGTTTGCTTTTGTTTGTCTGTTCCATCTATGTAACTTGTTAAATTCTGCTAACTTCTTTCCAGCTGCAATTCTTCCTAGGCTCTTTTGTTTAGTGACTGTCACTGGGTTCTGTTGGTTCTCCGAATTCTTCACCTGTCTCCGTCTCCGTCTCCATCTCCATATTGGAAGAGTCCATTTTTAATAGCAGAGAAATTTATGTGTTGAAAAGTAATTAGCCCAGCTGAAAATGGTGCCAACAAGCTTCCAAACTTATAATATAGATTTCTTGATACCTCACTAATCCCATTGACAATAACAGGATCTTGAATCAAATCATCAAATAAATCATTCTCACAATCTAAAGTAACAAAGGTCGACACAGCTTTGGTATATAATTTTACAATCGAACGCCCTAAACTTTTAACCATTAAGGCGCCGAGAACTTTATCATATTTATTATGTAATATAATGATCTCTTCAGGCCTCAGTCTTTGTACTTGTTCAGGTGTTAAGTCAACACCGAGATAATACTTTGACTTTCCGGAAGCTACTAATGCAACCAGCCTGTCTTTTTTCTCATTGTCAACACCTGTACCTGTGACATTAATAGCTTCTTGCGTTAACAAGTCATCGCAATTCATTTTAAATACAAATAAAATAAAAAAAACTAAATTAAGAAATGGCAGGTGCTGCAATGGTGCTTGGTTCTGCTGCTGTCAACGCCTTAGCCTTTTCAGGATCAAATTATTTGTTTTCAAAACTAGACAGTAAAGAAGAATCAAAACGGCATAACTTAGCAATGGAAAAATTACAACAAGCTCAGGCTGAATACAGAAAAACAGACTAATGCAGCTTGATTTTGTTAATAAAAGATTGAAAGAAGAAGGTCATGCTGATAAAACATTCGAAGACGTTGATGAAGCTTTGCACGAATATTATTTATTCACCAGCACAATACTACCTTCATTAAAACAGCCCGTGTTATCTGATTACTACACACCTAACATTGCACCTACAATGTCAGAGACCGGAGAATTAATTTTAATTGTTATATGACTTCACGTTTGTCTAGATTATATTTTTCTCAATCCGGATATTGGAAAGGGATGATGGCAGTTAATAAACTAGTAGAAAAGACTGGCTTGTCAGCAAACGTGGTTAAACAATGGTTATCGAAGCAAGCTGTATGGCAAATCTATCTTCCACCCCCGAAGAAAATAATAAGACCAAAATTTGAAAACTCCAGACCAAATGACACACACCAAGTATATTTGTTATATCTTCCCCACAACAAAATACATAGAAAGAAATACAGGTATGCCCTTATTGTTATTGATATAGCTACCAGGTTTAAAGACGCTCATGCTCTTAGGACTAAACATTCTGCTGAGGTCGCTCAAGCCTTAAATGCGATTTATTCAAGAGGGCCTCTAAGGTTCCCTAGACTTATTCAATGTGATGAAGGGTCTGAATTCAAAGGAGCAGTTAACCAGCTTTTGTTAAAACATAATGTAACTGTTAGAAGAGGAGTTGTTGGATTACACAGATCACAGGGTATTGTAGAAAACTTTAATCGGCAACTGGCAGAAAGGTTATTTACTTATCAGTATTCAAAAGAGTTGTTTACTGAAACCCCTAATACAGAATGGGTTATAAGGCTGCCTCGAGTTTTACAGGAAATGAATTCAGAACCAACCAGAGTTACAGGATTAAAACCAGTTGAGGCTATTAAAAAGAAACAGACTGTTGTTACCGTTTCAAAGCCCGGTCAGCCAGATCTAACTTTGATGAACAAAACTGTTAGATACCTTTATCAGCCTGGAGAAGTTGCTAATGACACTAGAAGAAGAGCTACAGACCCAATTTGGTCATTAAGCGTTTATGAAGTTGACAGAGCATTATCTACTGATCCGCCTGTATATTATTTAAGACCGAGAAGCGATCGTAGAACACCCCAAAGAAATTTTGTAAAAGAAGAACTTCAGATTGTTCCACCCGACACAGAGCCATTAAGATTTTCTAATTAAGAAAATAAAAATGTCTAAAAATTAGGGACATAGTAAGGAGCTTGCCAAGTATATTAGAGGACCTTTCACCAATGTTTGCAATATTGAATGATGAATATTGGACCACCTTTTTCACCGGCTTACCTACAAAATACATATTTATGTATAATAACTATTCTAAGCAACACCAAATTAATAAAGAATTCAAATTTGCATGCGAAATAGAATTTGAAAAACATTTTAATAGAATTGTTGAGTGTGGAAATTATAATAAAACCCTTTTATTACCATATACATTTTACTTTAAGAGATTGTGGGGAAATTTTATTTGTAAGATCCGCAAGGTTCAACTTTAACTGAATTATAAAAGAACTTAAAATGAACTATAATCATCACCACTATTACTTCCCTTCAACCTTTTTTTTTCTGACTTCCCATTACATGTACATGGAAACTAGTGACTTACATCTAACTTAATTAAGTGGACTTTTAAAAGAACTTATAACTTACAATAATTAAATTATAAAAGAACTTACTTACTCAAGTATTTTATAGCCAGTTGGTTGGTCAGTTTTTAATAATAGTTTAAAATATCTGCCTTTCTTTAGTTGCTCTTTTAATTTAATTCTTTCCTCTTTTGATTCAATTACGTCATTTTCTTTTAAACAGTTATCAAAGCTGTCACGGTCTTTACAATAAAACAGGCAAACAAATTTCACTTGTTCTCTAAAATCCTTTAAAATTGAGTTGTATTTCTGCGT
The DNA here is from genome assembly GCA_036898135.1 of Oncomelania hupensis. Lineage (NCBI taxonomy): Eukaryota > Metazoa > Mollusca > Gastropoda > Littorinimorpha > Pomatiopsidae > Oncomelania > Oncomelania hupensis. Next base: position 18,850,983 of record CM072520.1, read on the forward strand.
TATTAATCACACATTTATTCCCACATGACGCCCACTGAAAGCTAGCTTGCTCAATACATTCCGTTTTAATACAATATCTTTTTCTGCACTGCAATCATCGATTAAAAATAATATATTACCCTCATTTTCAAACAGGTTATAAAAATAGGATAAATTCTCAGTGAGCTTGCCATTGGGATTAACAACAAAGATTTTTTCATCTGTCCAGATAAATGAACTTTCTAAGTTTTATTATATTGAACAGTGGGACAAAAGATAACTATATAATATTTTTCTAACAAATCCAGAACAAAGACGGTCTTTCCGCATGACGTCATGCCAACAATCATTCTGCAATGAGGATCACGACATAACAAGGACGTCATTTTTAATATACTAAATCTTTTAATCTCCCATTTTCAATGTTTAGCTGAGCATCCATAATTATATACATGTAAACTGTAACTGTTTCTGATCTAGGGCTAGCATTTGCTTCCCTATGCAATTCAATTGTTATACCATCTGTGCCATTTTCAATTCTTCTTCCAGATCCATGAAGTTCATTGGTTGGTATGGTTCGAAAGTCTAACCACAACGCAAACTTATTCATGAGATAATCTTGCAGTCTTGTGTCATGCAAATGAAGATCCTTTGAAATCAAATCCACAGTATCAGTCCGTAATCTACCTCCGCCCAAGATTTTCCTAATCTCATCAAACTGTTGAAATCCCATCATTCCATTCGCGAATAATTGATTAGGCTTACCTTCATTCACAACAGACTAACAACAGTACACCTCTAAAACTTCGAGCAGGTGAATTTATGTTGATGGTCCAGAGTGCATCTAATAAATCTTTATTAAACTGTCTGTAGCGAACGATCCTATCATAATAAATTGCTAGTTTGTCATATTGCCCCCTGATCATCCTACTGAGTTCAGCGTGAGTGACCACTTCATATTCAAGCGCGATGTCTGTAATTGTATAGCTAGCGTCATTGTCAGAGCTAATTACTACTTGAGAATAATCATTGAAAATAATTTCATAAGACAGCCTGTCGTTAAATGAACCTTGATGAAATGGCAGATGACTGTGTAGCAGTTCGAAATCGAGTGGAAAATAAAACCTGTTTTTGTATACAGCAGCTAATGCATTTTCACCTTTGTTAGAAGTGATAGCATCGCCAGCTTTGATTCGAAGTTTGGCCACATTGGCGGCTTGAATCCCTTGACCAACTAAATCTTCCCTTTCATATTTACTCAGCCACAGATCTGTGTAACAAAACAAAACACCGGCGTCATCGATACTTTGGATTTCTCGCCCATCAAGTTTAATAACCATTCTTTTAATTATAGCTCTACCTAGATTGTTGACTATGGTTCTGTTAGGATCTTCATCAGAATCCAGACTAATTTTAAATCCCAGTTTAGGACTGCCTGGAACTATTACATCATCAGGACCTAAATTTGGAAATCTTATGGTTAGTAGCTGATTAGGCTCTATGCTGCTTGAATTGTTTGTAATAATTATTGTGCTTTTCTCACCTTTGATGCCTAAAGGCGTCCTCAATCGACGTGTAGGGTCTAACAAGTTTCCGTAGCTTTGCATTTTTAATGTGATAAAAAAAATTATATTTAAAATGGCTGAAGGCGGTGAAGGTCCGGAAGAAGTGTTTGAACCTGATTTACCTAATGAAGACCATGACGTCACACTGCTTTCAATGGTAGGAGATGACATGAGCCAAACAAGACCAAGTATAGGAGAAGAATTACGTCAAGTAACTGAAACCCAAAAAGCCAGAAAAATCAATAAATTTTACAATTACATCGGGCGCGAGTTACCGGACTATGTTAGTCCCAGCGACTTCGAACTAGACAGAAATAATCACTTGTTTATAAACACTATTGTATCCGGTAAAAAAGTTAGAGTACAGTTAACTATGTCAAAGAATCCTGATAAATTTTATGCGTGGTGTACTTTGAAAACTAAACTCCCAGTGACTGTAATACGATCATTGGGGCTTTCCGATAACAGAGCATTGCAAGCGTTGCATCGCCAAGCAGTAGCTTCACTTCAACGAATAGATGCATCGTTACCAAGTTCAGAAATAGAACTACAAGACTTAACTGACTTAACTGGCTCTGCATTAGAAGTCAATACAGAATTAACCTTAACAACCTTAAAAACCTTACAAACAAATGAGGACACTAGGCCTAATATTGATCAGGTTATGGAAACTATCAATGACCCACCATTATTGCCACTGCGTGAACTTCAAGGCTTAGATAAAGCTTTACAATCTGTGAGAGGGGAGACAATGATGAATTTAGCCAAGCTCAGCGAGCTCGACAAACATATAGAAAAACAAATAAATAAACTAGCAGAAGCTGATGACGCCAACTTAAGCATTGAAGTAAAACAGATGATTCAAAAGAGGCTCGCAGACCTTTACACAGAACGCGCGGCAAGGCTAGAAGCCTTATCCATAAACAGAGAAAAATTAATAACTAATTTTGCCAGAATAAAAGAAACTGTGCATAAAATTTTACACGAAGACACTACACTTGCAGAAAGAATTCAAACACTGTTCAGAGAGCAAGGTGTTGCAATATTTAGCATTCTTACAGCTGTTGGGATGACAATAAGCACTCTAGTCTTAGCACTGACTAGAACCGTAGGCATCAGTGCCGGTGGACCTGGCGGACCTGGCGGATCCGGTGGACCTAGCGGTAGTCCGGTTAAAGAATGGATTAAGAGAACATTACAAAGCATAGCAAACTTATTGAAATGCCTAGGTGACAAACTTGTAGACTCACTTCCAGGAATATTAGGTTCTGTATTTTCATGGATATTTAATACTGCTTCTAAAGTTGTTGTCTGGGCGTCTGAACATCTGTGGTCTTTGTTTATAATAATATTACTCTGGTTACTTAAAATAGTAAATCCCAATTAACCCGGCAAACAATAAACCACCTGTAAGCGCTAGACGTGAAATCCCATGATCAATTACTGGCAGGTCCGGCAAGCTTGGTAGGCTTGGCAAGCTCGGAAGTGGTGTAGATAATGGTGGCGAACTTAAAGGTTCATTATTACCAGTAAATACTGTATTCGCTGTATTCACTGTATTCACTGTATTCGCTGCATTCGCCGCATTCGATGTATTCGCTGCATTCAATGTATTCAATGTATTTATTGTAGGATTGTAGCCTATATGAAATTGAGGGTCGGCAATCACTATATTGTTGTTGTAGTTTGATATAGTTCCTATTCTAAGCTGAAGGTCTGAAGGCAACATATACAGTCCTAAACCTATTACGTAATCTACTTTCGATCTAGCAAACTTTAAAGTGTCCTGATATCTTTTAATACTCGCGGGCAAATCTACTGCCGAATTAATAGAATCTTCAATGTTGGCTAGAAACTGCTTTTGTGCATCGAAGCTAGTCCCCTTCCCTATGATATTACTTCGTGTTTCTGCTTGAGACCCCAGAATGCACCACGCATACGTACGAATAGATTCATTCAGCCTTTCCACCCCACTTTGGGTAAATCCGTTAGATGTGTCCAATACAAAAGTGCTGTATGCTGCACTTTGTTTTTGTCTGATATAAAGTAAAGGAACCTGGCTGTTGTGGTTAAATGATGTAAATCCAGGTACGGAAGGCCCCGTGTATAAATTACCTACAGCGTATCTAAATAAAGTTCCCATTCCGTGATTGAGGTCTAGTTTTTGTTTGAAGTCTGTTTTAGTATCAATTCCGAATTCATTGCACAACCTTTGATACGCTTTTTTGTCAAAGCCGTTGTTAAAGGGATTAAAGTTTTTGTCTGTAGGTAACGGAACCTGAAGTTCAGACAACACCCGTCTCACTTGATAATACAAATGGAACAGATAAATAGACTTCAGCATAGGATCTGGGTGATTAAGGTGATGGACGTAAGAAACTCCGCAACCGGTTGTAGCGCATGACACGGCAAAATTAATTTGATTCTGAAAGAACTGCATACCCCCATTGTTTAGCCACTGGTTAGCTAAAAAGTCGCTCGTAATATCTGGGTTGAGGTAATGATTAAAAATATTATGGGGGTTAGTTTCGAAATGTTCAAAATGGACGTTGGCTGCCACAGCTATTGTCAGCTTGGTTAGGTCGACTGCTTTTTCATAATAATAAGGCCCTGTAGTATACTTTGCAGCTTTGTTATATTTATAAGGCGCATACATTTTTATTATATTAACAAACTCATATCTGACCACTTCCCTATGACCTTCAGCCTCGACCTCAAGAAACCTGACCCTAGAAAAAGAACTGTTACTTCTCGCAACATAAGGCGGGTTGACCTAAAGGCCTTCAAAGAAGATGTGGCTGCGTTGCAGTTCGGAAAAGAAGATCCTGTGGCTGACTACAACCGTGGCCTTACGGATGTCATGGACAGGCATGCTCCTCTCGTGACGCGGTGCGTCACGGACCGTCCTTCCGCTCCGTGGCTGACGCTGGAGGTTAAGGAAGCGAAGAAACAGCGACGTGGCGCCGAGCGCAGGTGGAGGAAGTCAGGCCTCACAGTTCATAGAGACATATTTGTATACCATAGGGAGAAAACCAAGAGACTAATTGAAGATGCAAAGTCTAGGTACACGACTCAAAAAATAGAGGAATGTTCCTCTAGTAGGGACCTTTTTTTCAGTCGTTGGTCATTTGACTGGTAAGAAAGGTGAGAAGGTCCTGCCAAATTGTATTCCACCAAAACAGCTGCCAGACTCTTTCTGTGACTTTTTCAACGACAAAATATGCAAAATCTGGTCAGAGCTAGATAGAATTAGTGGTAATCCTGACTTTACACCCTTCATGGGAACGCCAATGCTAAACTTTGTCCCTGTAACGTGTGACCATATCAGAAGAATTATTTTTCAGACACCTAAAAAGTCATGTTGCCTTGACCCCATCCCAGCAAACCTGTTGCATGAATGTTTGGATGAATTAACCCCAATCATCACTGACATCATTAATCAGTCATTGTCATGTGGTGTTGTTCCTTCATCCTTCAAACATGCTGTTGTCTCTCCACTGATAAAAAAAGGAAATCTTGACGTTAATATCCTCAAGAACTATCGCCCAGTTTCAAATCTTCCCTTTCTCTCGAAAATCCTTGAAAAGGTTGCTCTCCGCCAATTGCTAGACCATTTTGAAAAATCCGATCTCCTCGAGCCGTTTCAGTCCGCTTACCGCCAGAACCACTCCACAGAAACGGCTCTGGTGCGAGTTGTGAATGACTTGTTGTCCGCCTGTGACCGTGGTCATGTTTCCGTACTGTCTATGCTAGATCTATTGGCTGCGTTTGATACGCTTGACCACGCCATTCTGCTTCAACGACTGCATGTGACTTTCGGTCTTTCCGGAACGGTCCTCCGCTGGTTCAGGTCATACTTGGCTGATCGGACGCAGTCTGTGGTGATCTGGAGCTCATTTTCAGAGCCAACCACACTAGCCTTCGGAGTCCCTCAGGGTTCGGTCCTGGGTCCCGTACTTTTTACCGCATACATTCAACCCCTGGGCTCTATCATCCGCCAATTTGAAATGCATTATCAGATGTTTGCGGATGACACACAACTCCAAAAGTCTGGTCCCCCCTCTCAACTTCCTATAATACTGAACACCACCCAACAAACCATTGAATCTGTCAAGACCTGGATGAACGTAAACAAACTCAAATTGAACGATGACAAAACTGAAATTATTCCCATAGCTACTGATCATAAACTAAAATCTCTCTCTGACTCAGCTACCATCACACTCTCAGGCACGCAGATTGAATTCTCTCAGACTGTCAGAAATCTGGGAGTCCACCTTGATAATGCACTTTCAAAGGAACTCCACATTAACACTCTCTGCAAGGCCATTTTCCTGGAACTCCGCAGGATTAGTCATATAAGACCCTTCTTGACAGTGAGCGCTACAAAGTTGTTGTTGTTGTTGTTGTTGTTGTTGTTGTTTGTAGATTATAGTCACACGACACTTTCGCATATAGGTGACTACTGGACCGATTTATACTGACACCAGCGGGCCAGTTGTTGGTAAAGGGGAAAATAATATGATCACACGTTGACCAATCCGGGATTCGAACCAGCGACTTTTCGGTTACTAGCAAGACGCTCTTACCAACTGAGCTACCCGGCCCCTCGCTACAAAGAAGTTGATGTCTGCTTTTGTACTGTCAAGAATGGACTACTGCAACTCCCTGTTTGTAGGTCTTCCCAACACTCTACTGGACAAACTTCAAAAAGCACAGAACAACGCAGCCCGTATCGTGCTCAAGAAGCGCAAATTCGACAGCGCGAAACCGCTTCTTCAGGAACTCCATTGGTTGCCAGTGCGCGCGCGTGTCGAATACAAAGTTGCTATGCTTTGTTACCGCAGTCTGCACGGTCTAGCACCTTCTTATCTGTCTGAGCTCTTAACGCCATATCGTCCATCCAGATCTCTCCGTTCCGCCGACGCTGGTCACCTTTCTGTGCCACGCATCAAGCTGAAGACGTATGGTCGTCGTTCTTTCTCCTTTGCTGCTCCTACACTTTGGAATTCCTTGCCTCAGCCTCTCCGTGACACCCCTACTCTATCTGCATTCAAATCTAGACTTAAAACACATCTTTTCCATGAACACCTCTTGAAATAACTTCATGCCCACCAGCCGTCCTCAACCTCTTTTGTGGTCATCGTACCTTCATCATCGTCGTCATCAAGGTCATCATCATGGTCGTCATCATCTTCGTCATCAGCCTCATCATATCATCGTCACCGTCGTTGTCATCTTCTTTCTCAGTGTCGTCGTCATCGTCATCGTCATCGTCGCTGTTTTCCTCATCTTCGTCGTCGTTGTGGCCCAGGTGTGTTTTGCTGCTTGAGTGTCCGTGCAGGTGTTGTGTTGTGGTGTCTTTTTTGTGGTGATTATAGTAGTTGTTCCATGGCGTTTTTAAGTAAATTGCTCGTTTCTGTTTCTGTGTGAAATGCACGTATACTGATAGAAATCGACAATTTTATTGTGCTTTGTATTTTATTGTGTGTGTGTGTGTGTGTGTGTGTGTGTGTGTGCGTGGGAGACATAGAGTGAGTGGGTGTGTTTGACTATGTTTTAATACTGTGGTGATAGAGATAGACAATTATTTTATTGTGCTTTGTATTTTATTGTGTGTATGTCTTTGTGTGTGTGTATGTGTGTGTGTGTGCGTGGGAGACATAGAGTGAGTGGGTGTGTTTGACTATGTTTTAATACTGTGGTGATAGAGATAGACAATTTTATTGTGCTTTTGTATTTTATGTGGTTGTTTGTAAGTGTGTGTATGTGTGTGTGTATGCGTGGGCGACATAGAGTGAGTGGGTGTGTTTGACTATATTTTAATACTGTGGTGTTTGGTTTTTGTGTTTGATGCTTTTATTCTTTTATGTTCCTTGAGTATTTATTTATGGCTGGCTGTAACTGCGCATTGAGCTTCTCCTGAGGGAAAGGCGTAGAATTTTAAATGAAATAAATTATTATTATTATTAAAAAATATGTTTGTAACTTTCGAATCTGTAAAATCAGGCGTACCCATTGAACTCCGTCATCCTATTGACAACAAAAATAGGGACCTTAAAGTAGGCGTAATCCTACACGAAATATTCTACACGGTTAAATGAGTAAATATTAGTCATGATCTAAACAACAACTGGATAATGATTAATAAAAAAAAGGCACTTTATTCATGCCGGCTATTATGACTTCTGCAGACTTACTGAAGAATTGTTTAAACCTCATTCGATTGAAGCAAAAATGAACCCTGCAAACTTAATAGTAACTTTAACTTTCCATAAAAACCAGCATAAAGACATTACCAGCGTTACACTTGCGCCAAAGCTGGCAGAAATATTAGGTTTCCGTGGCAATGAATTATCTTTATCTGTAGACTCCAGCAGCTCCAGGACCGTTGGCAATTCTATAAGATTTATTGGATCAAACCCTATGAATTTGTTAATTAATAATAGATTGTTTGTGTACCTTCATCAACTGAAGACATCGGAAAACTTAGTAAACGGAACTCCTAGTACATTGCTAAGGATAATTTCAACTCAGAGAGAATCTTACTGCCATCCAGTTTCATTAAAATTTCTGCCTCAAAAACGCCACTTAAGTCAGGACTATCAAACTAGTTTCTGCTTCAAAATAACTAACCAAAACAACGAAATTGTAGACTTTGAAGATCTTACAATTATTCTTGAGATAAAATAAAGTTTAATTTTAATATATTGATGATGATGATGATGATGTGATCTTGTAAGGCGCCAAAAATCCATGTACGTAGTTGTTCATGCTCTATGCGCACTGAGACGGTGATTCAGCCATATTAAAACATGTAAGTTTTTAGTCCTTTCCTGAAGCTTGGCAGGGATGGAGCTTGCTTCAAGCTCAGGGGAAGGGAGTTCCACAGAGTGGGTGCAGCATTTTTGAAGGAGCGCATTCCAAGAGTCTTTTTGGTTGTGTTGCTTGTGCACACACTGGGGGTTTCAAGTCTACACTGAGTCAATGACCTGAGTTCGCGTCTGGGTTGGTAAGGGGAGACCAGTTCTGTGAGGTAGGTGGGAGCAGTGCTCGTGAAGCACTGATAGGCCAGTGCCAGGATTTTGTAGTCCAGTCTTTTTTCAACGGGCAGCCAATGAAGAGAACGAAGTCCAGGTGAAATGTGCTCATTCCTTTTTTGTTTTAGAACAATCCTTGCTGCAGTATTCTGAACAAGTTGTAGTCTCTGCAGTTGTGTTTTAGGTAGTCCCTAGAGGCAGCTGTTACAATAATCCAATCTAGAGAGGATGAGAGAAGTTGCAACTGATATGGCTGTTCTAAGATTTAACAATGGGCGAAGTCTGCCTAGCATTCTGATGTAGAAGTAGCATGTCCTCACAATGAAACTAACATGCGTTGACAAGGTTAGTCGGCTGTCAATGTACAAGCCTAGGTTTCGCACTACGTCAGATGGTGTGATCTTGGCCTCTCCAATTTGTACAGAGTCGATGCTGGTTTTCGCTAGGTTGGTCTTAGACCCACACAGCAAAATCTCTGTCTTCAAGTCATTCAGTTTGAGCCTATTTGATGACATCCAGTTCTTGACTTCCTCACAGCAATGCTCCACCGATGTCACTGCCTCCTGTGCTGACTGTGCTGTAGGTCTGAATGCTGTGTAGAGTTCTGTGTCGTCGGCGAACATTTTTCGATTGAGGCCATGCCTTTCGACAACAGAGCCTAGCTGACAAGTGTAGATACAGAACAGCAGAGGGCCCAGTACATGATAGTTCCATCTCTGGTGAGGATGCATGGTTGATTGTGACATACTGGGTTCTGTTTCGCAAGTATGATACAAACCAGTCTAATGCAGGCCCAGTCACTCCAACTTCACAAGACATGCGATCAAGGAGAACAGTATGATCAAGAGTGTCAAATGCCGCACTGAGATCTAACAAGACGCAAAGCGTCAAGTCACCGGCATCAGCATTGCACAAAAGGTCATTCATGAGGCGTAACAGCGATGTTTCACAACTGTGATGGGCACGATATGCTGACTGAAATCTATCTGAGAGATTGTGTTGGTCTAAGTGGCTGATCATTTGCCTGGCGATGACTCGTTCAAGTAGTTTTGAGATATAGGGCAAGTTTGAAACAGGCCTAAAACTTTTACATTCTGTCACGTCACCCGAGCGGGTTCCGCGACTTCAGCGCATAACACGAGTGAAAGGAATAAAACTCAAACAAAATAAACTAACACAAATGCCAGAATAACAATCACACTCTTTTATTCATCAATCTAAACGTACATACACAGGACAAATGGGGAGCTAACCACCCTCCACCCCTATCAAGACCCCCGTCCCAATACTAACTAACAATTACCTCCCTATGTTTAACCCCAAACAGAACTAAACATCAACAGGTTTTTTACAAAATGCACAACAAAATCACAATCAGTAATCAATTCAAAATACTATAAAATTTCAACTAGAAAATGATGGAGCTGTGAATCTTTAAATCTTCGAACTATTGTCCAAGTCAAACTGCAGAACTTAAGCACTGTCAAATGTCTGGTGCACGTAGCTCAGATGGAGCTAAACAGTCTCTTTCACAATATAAAGGATGATTTTCTACAACTAAATGAAATATGTTTTTAGGTGTGGCGCTGTGCAAGTCTCTGTGTGTGTGAGTGTGGTGTGTGGAATTCCTGTAATAAAGGTAATGCTCCGATACAGAAGCAAAACAGGCAGCAGTGGCGGAGTTTACTTTCACGCTTCCCCACTGTAGAGGTAAGGTCACAACACAGAATCACGACTGCGCAAGTGGCAATGGTGTGGAGGCACCCAGCTATACTGGCAAGGAATTAATCAGCGTAATACAGATGATACAGATGATGTAGTTGATACAACAGGTAACAACAGGTAACGTCATGTACAACAGGTACAACAGCCCAAACCTGTAAGCAGATACACAGTCTTAACAGCCTGCCTACAAAACATAAACACTATATAATATAACACGCCATCCTCCGTCTGCCATCTTGACCTGTTTATGCATAACACTGATAACAATACAAGATGCTATGCATACATTTCAATAATATAATGCAACCCTTGATGCTTAATAATTCATATCTTCTATAAACACAGTCATTTATATAAATATACATCATCATTGCGACCACACTTCAATCACACAGTCCTAATTCATTCCATCCCATCTCCACCCTCATCATCTTTCTCAACTGTTATAACTACATCACGATTATCTCCCTTCAACCATCTATCTTGACGTACTATACTGTAAACATGCTTTCTTCATAATCATCATTTCCTTCATGCCTCTCTAGCATAGTACAATTATCTCTCTCTCCATACATACACCCCCACCCCCTCTCTCTCTCTCCCTCTCTAACATGCATTCTCCATCGTCGCCGTTGACCCACTTTTACAACAACAACAGCAACGACATTTCTCAATCATATACATAATAAGAAAATCATAAGAAAATCATACAAAATCAATAAAATCATTATGCATCAAAATACATCCCTTTCCCCCTCATTCAACACCATTCATTCGCGTACGCAGTCCCGGAATGCTTGCCACTAAGAAATTGAACTACAGGGTTTACTCACCGTCTCGGCCTCGACTTGTGACATGCCCACTTCTTCCCCAACACAGTACAACACAACACAACACACTGGTTAGTCTTTGAGAGTTACTTCGTGTCTGGCTATTGCTGGTTATTCTCACTCAATAATAACACTGATAATGAGGACGAGGACACCTCAATTCTGTAACAGAATTTGAGTCTCGGTAGGTGTTCAATAGAGAACCACACACACCTTAGGAGATGAACTCTACACTTATTCTCTATAAATGGCAGTTACATCCCTCCTCTCTCCAACTCTAAGCATTCTGACCCCGACGAGGGCGTAAGACCTCGGGTGGCTTGTATCAACAATTAACAACACCCTTCCAAACTGACACCTAGTTCTAGTATATGACACACAGTCACAGAGTCACTGCTTGGTTAGAGTCGACCTCTCGCAACAGCACCCAAATCACTCTGCCCTACCAAATGCACCCAGACCACAAGCAAACAGTCGAGTTCTCCTCAGTATCCATATTTCTTATTATGCATACCCCTGTTCTGTATTTGGCCTACCCCTACCTTCTACGATACGCACGGACTTTTACGGCTACTGCACTCTTTCGTACGCAATAAGGAAAACGGTCAAGCTATTCTATGTACACTACATAACAGAGAAGTGCAACTTCGTACAAACTGTAGCTCTCTCTGCTACTCTGAAACTCGTGTCGTCACACATTCATTTGGGTTTAGATTGTGCTTTTTCAGCAGGGGTTTAATGAGAGCAGTTTTGAAGGGAGTATGAACAACCGACTGACTGATTAAAAATACAATGTCGAACGGCCCCATAATTCCACTCCAGTATCCTGTCCTACCATTGAACTGCAAGACTTAGCAGCCACAATCGACTTTGATGCGAGTGCTAATGTTGGGTCTATTTATGGTTTCGAATTTACACCAACTGGATATTATAAACGAGCTCTAGTACCGTCAGTGCCGGCAGCAGTGCCGTTGTCAGTGCCAGAAAAACCGTCTATCGATCAACTAAAGGATTTTAATGCCGGTAAAGTAGATCCTGCTTTTAAGTATGCTATTACTAAACGAGAAAATACCTGGTCTTTAACACCTGTAGACACAGAATTAGATTGGCTTATTAAATTTAAGTGCGAAAGCCCTTACACTTTTATGGGACCAGACAATAAATTTAAGAAAATTATTAACGCTGGGCCTATGTTAGTTAGTCTAGTGCCGGATGAAAATAATCGAGAAAACATAGAAATCAAAGCCTACAAGAAAACTATGTATGTTTTACATAAGCGTGATGCAGCCGGGAAAAATGTTAGAGTTGTACTACAGCCTCCTTTACAGCTAGGTCGTGCGGCTATGATAGTACTGGACATAATTGCTCACAAACCTACACAGAGAAATGTTCATGTAATTCCGCACGTAACTCTAAGTTGGACCGATTTAGATGAGGAACCCAGACGAATTACAGTATTTATGAAGAAAAGAGAAAACGAAGATCAGTACTCTGTATTTGCTTCCTCGCCCAAGATAACTTTTTTCCCTAGACAACGTAGATCTGTTAGCATTTTATTTCAGCGATCAGATATTTTCTGACAGTAAAAAAGAATATTTTGCTAATAAACTAAAATCAAGTTAATTATTGTTAATTAATTTAAAAAAACTTTTTTTCACACTAAAAATATGACGACAAAATTGTATCCTGCTATAGTGGAAGCAGTAGTGGATGAACAACCAATGTAATCAATGCAACCAATTGTACAGTCCAGTGCTCCAACGTTAGACTTAAGTGCCGTTCAAACTTTCAGGCTGGAAGAAATAAGAAAAGTTAGGACTCAAATTAAATCAGATATCCAAAAGTACTCTAGATGCAGATGACAGTATTCCGGCGCTTATAACGGAATAAATTACGTGTCTACTGGTCTAAATGTTATTAATGCAGCGGAAGCTGCTGCCAGTGTGGGATTATTGGTGACTGGAATTGTTATACCAATTAGTATTGGATTAGGGGTTGCTGCCGGATTATCTTCAGTGATGTCAGTTCTACTTGGTGTAATTAATACTGAAGTATCTAAGAAACTAGAAAAACACGACCTTATTTCTAGCCTTGCGATAGCTAAACTTACTAGCATGAACTTAATAATTTCGAAAGCTCTAGAAGACACTCAGATTACAGACCAAGAGTTTGTAATTATCCAGCGAGATTTTGAAGAATATAAAAAGTTGAAGCACGACATACAATCTAAATCTAGGTCTGCACCTGTTAATGTTGAAGAAATTAAAAAAAATTAATAGAGGAAGGGAGACTACTGGGATGGAAGGAGCAGCTAGATGCTTTGAAGAAAAAGCTCGGTGCTTCAGAATAAATACAGTTAACATTTACTCAAGCCTTACAGGCCTTACGGGTCTTCCAGGCCTTCCTCCTTATTCATATTCATAGTCGTAGTCGTAGTTTCTACCTGTAATTTATAGTGGCCTAGAGCGTATGCGAACTCCTTAGTTACTCTTATTCTCTTTGTGTCATGAGTGCATAATGTTTTTTTGGTCGTCACAGCAGTGGACACTATATGGTTTTTAGACTTTATAGTTGTGTTAGGGTATGGTTTAACTTCTTTCCCATCTAAGGCTTCCAGGTAGTTTTCGTGCCTGATATCTCTGTTTTTTATTGCAGCTTTTTGGGTGCCTTTTGCTTTTGAAGATTCTCCCGATTCGTGTTTAATACTGTACTGCTTAGATCGCAGTCCTGCGTATTCTTCTATTAGTTTCCCATTCATTTAATCTTTCATCAAACCTAGTTTCTTTTGGTTTGTTTTGCTGTACAAAGGGCGACTTTCAGGATAATCACTTGTATCATAATGTTGTAGTTCTGATTCTAAGTCTTTATAAATGTCTTCAGTAGGGATGTCTAGTATAAGGCTGCTGGGCCATAGAACTTCACGCTACACGCTTCACGCTGCACGCTTCACGCTTTACGTTTCATGCTCTGGGCCATAGGACTTCACGCTACACGCTGCACGCTTCACGCATTGCTGTTTCCTCAACTGACCACACACAATATTTGTGGTTTGTGACTTCTTGAGTTTGATTGAGATTAATTGAGATTGAGAAATGAGAATAAAAGAAATGGAAAAGACAAGTTGTATTCAATTTTGTGTTGTTGACATTAGATCTAGAAAATTAGATACATGTGTACAAGCCTTGAGATAAGTCTGCCACCTTTTGGATTACTGTGCTATGAATTACAGTAAATAAATAAATAAATCGTATAAAAGTTACCTTTGGGTGTATTGAGAAGTTTTTTCAACTCATCCCAAACTTGGGCTTTTTGGTCTTTGTCTTTATAATCCTACACATGTGGGTCCCAGAGAAGGGGCCTTGCCCGGACCAACTCGATTAAATGTACTCTATAGTCATCCATCTAATTTCTTGTGTCTGATCACTATGGTAAGCTAGAACGTGAACTTCACGCATCGAAAAAAGTGGGCATGCTCACTTTTCTCTTCACGCGTGTAGCGTGCAGCGTGAAGCGTGTAGCGTGTGTGAAGTTGTATGGCCCACGCCAAGAAAAACCATGTCTGTTCATTTTTCTCTTCACGCGTGAAGCGTGAAGCGTGTAGCGTGAAGTTCTATGGCCCAGCAGCCTTAGGGAGTCTGTGTCTGTGTATAAAACTCTGGCCTCCGGGTATTTAGGTTTAAAGTAATAGTAGTAAAATTCGAACATTAGTAACTTAGAAAGGTCAAGAATAGTCATCCCCATAAACACTGGTTTGTCTAGATTAACTTGCGTGTGGTTTTCATGGTAACGGCATACAGGGAGTCATGAAACTCTTTGTAACCAAGGTATTGAGGCTTAGATGTTAATTTAATTGCTTGATTGGGTGATGTAATTAGCCTGACGTCTTTTCGCTTGTATGGGTTCTCCATAGTTTTACCAAAACAGCTGTTATTCAGCAGCTTAAAGAAATCTTTTTCAAACGTAGATTGCGCTTGTTTTCTGAGCTCTGTGTTTTTATTGATGTACCCCGCCAAGACCTTCGTTTGTTTAAAGTATAAAAGCTTATGAATCGCTGTGCACTTCATGCCGTGTCTAACGTAGAACTGCAGGTTTCTGTAGTGACAGACGTAATTAGATTTATTAAAGAGGTTGGGAATAAGTTTAAGTTGCTTGTCTGTACCATGCATTCTTTCCGGTGCTAATGGGTAATCATTGTGTAGGTCGTGTAAGGCATTGGGATACTCTAGGTCAACTTCGACAATAAACCCTATAGTATGATCTTTAGGGTGATTTAAAATACTGTTTAACCACGTCAAGTTTGCGGGGTTTGGATTAACATGTAATTTGAAATCTGAAACTGGCAAAAGCTCACTCATTGCCCAACCGTATAAATTGTTGGCGTCTAAGTACATTATATAATTAGTTTTCTGCGAGGGGTCATAGTGCTTCAGGTATTTATTGTTGGCTTTGCAATAATTATGAGCTGCTACGCTTATTCCTCCACGAATGCCCGACTCAATCATTGTCATCATTACCTGGTCAGTTATAAGATCGATTTTAGAACCACTAAGTTTTAAGAAAGCATCCCAACTCATTCCTGGCGAAGAAATATAATGAGAAGGGTCGAGGGAGTAATGATGTAAACTCGTTTCTCTGTATTTTTCAAACACATCGGCCAACAAACAGACGTCGGCTTTTAAATATATGTCGTGGTAGTCACCGAGGTTTTTACATCCGAGTGCATTCCAGACATTCTGCAAGTGCTGGAAATCGGTATTACTTATGAACGTTTTATTGAGTGAAGAATATAAATTTTCTTTAGGGGTAATTCCAATTCTTCAAACACTTCCCAAGAATCCATGTATTCATAAGGATACACGCCTTTCCAAATAAGTGTAACGTCTGGAAAATATTTACTAGTGATAGGATAGCTGGGTAAGTTCTTAGCTAGCGTTTCTAAACTGGAAGACAAATGTTGAAAGCTGTCGTAAAACTTTAATTTATTCAGAGTGAACGTTTTATATTTTTCTTCTGTCTCGGCAATACATGACACTCTGTATGCTTTCGTCACTGCCCGCATGATTAAATGGGAGTCGTAATTTCGAAGATTGTGAATGAAAATAGGGAGAGAGAAATGTTTGATTCCATATTCTAAGTTGCATTTCTGATGAGCGGCTCCTCTAAATGCCCCTGTTATATGACAATGATCTCTTACCCTTAGGGCCTTTGTGTCCTTCGGGTCAAACTCATTATTACAAATGTGGCAATGTGTGGCTGCTTTAAAATTATGGGAGTCAGATTCAGTAAATATCATGGGCGCTGGATTATCTAGCTGCAGTAAACACAATATGTATATTTTGTTCATCTCATCTAAGAACTTCAGAGCTGCGTCAGGCCCTCTGTAAATTACTGGCTCTGCATGTTGTCCGTCGGCTTTAACAACTACATACCCGAAACTGCAGACTTCGTGAAGGTGTGTGAGGAATGAGTTAGGCCTACTAAATCCTTGCGGGCCTTGGTATTTTAAAATCAATGATTCGAAGTCGGCATAAACTATATAAGGCTGCTTGAATTGTTTGTTGATGTTTTTAAAATATACTTGAGAACCTGGCTTTGGTAACACAAGGCGGGTTTGAATATCTGTCATGCTTTTGCATATTTTACTATGCTTGTCAGCAGCTTGGAGATTAGATACTCTGGTTAAACAGCGTCTGCACAAGTATTGTTTGCCGTTATGTTTTGAAGTGTCCTAATAATCTAGATATGTTTTGTATCAGAGTATAATGTTGCATGCTAGGATTTTGCGTGTCTGTTATTAGTAAAAGATCGACGTGGTGATTGTGGTCTGAAAACGATGGGGCATTAGGAGATATTCTTAAAGGCATAAGTTTTGATTCAGGGTCCCAAACATATACATTGACTGTTATAGGAGAGTTCTGGGATTCAAATTTGTCGATGGCGTCAAGGCTAACAGGGAAATTAATGTCTTTGAGATTTAAGTTCGTTACTTTATCTTTGTATAGCGCGGGTCTTTCGGGATGTTGTTTCGACTGTATAGGATATAATTTAGCCAAAACACCACATAAAACATTTGTCATCCAAGTTCTTAATATTCAATAAAGCCTTCTTGTCAAGGATTTCTTTGGGAAGAGGGATGTAAGATTTCCCTTTGATTGGATTATACTTTGTAATGTTCAATTCTAATGTTTCTAAAGTTCCTTCTGCCCACCCGGACCCTTTCATATTTGCGCGCTCTATACTGTCTTGTAACTGGTTGATCAAGATGTTGTTATAAGCATTTTCTAGATCTGCAGATTTTAACACTTCAATTTGACTTGAATAAATCCATACAGTCATCGTTTCGTCAATACTACCGGGTTTAATAAAGGTTACCTGAGCATGGATGCATATTTTAACGGGAGATTTGAAATTAAAATTGTTAAGTACAAATTCGTAATTATTATAGACAGATTTAATAACATTTTGACTGTCAAGAATTGGAAGTTGTAATGTTTGAAAGATGTCTTTAAACAAAGGAGATTACGAAAGACTTTTTGTGTCCGTCATTTTTATACTGATAACAAAACTTTAAATTAAAAAATAATTAATTAAAAACTGAATTTTAAGCTTAACTGGGGAAAAAAAACTGCATTGGCGCGGACAGATACAGTCAAAGGGGAGCAACCGCAACTTTACTTATGAATGCGTAGTAGTGTTTTTATTACTTCCCTTAACAACAACAACTACTACTACTACTACTACTACTACTACTACTACTAATATTACTACTACTACTACTATTACTACTACTACTACTACTACTACTACTAAATTCTATTCGCGTCATATTCCTAACTCGAAGCGGTGCGATCTTTAACCAACATACACGTTCACATTATAAAGACGCTCCTACATGCACAGTAAAACACGTAGTCTATTCACCACTCAAACATAAGTCGCTCTTAGAAGGCGGACAGGAAATTGAATGCTATTTTTGGGACTTTTAGACAGAATGCATCCAGTACCACTACTGAATAATAAATTACCTTCAGTTCGGGGATTTGTGCCCAGAAGTTTTGCTTCATTGAATTAAAGATAAAAATTTCGTTTTCAAATAACCTATTCAGCGGAAGCACTTTATGACTAGTACGCACGCAAGGCCAAACAACGGTGAAATATTCAATCAGCTCCGCTTGATGGAATAATATTGTAACTAAACAATAAACAAAGAAAAGAATAAGAGAGGGGGGAGGGGGGGGACAATAGGAAAAAACGCACGAATAAATAAAAGTCTGATGAGGTGTTTCATAGGAGTTCAATTTGTCTCCCGAAACCGGTTAGAACTATCTACTGCAATTTCTATCTCTATTTCGATTTTCTGTCAGTTGCGATCTGTTCTTTTTTTGCTTTTTTGTCATTTCACCATCCCCCCCCCTCGTCCCCCTTTCCTCCCTTTCTCATTAATTCTCGGCTTTGTCTACGAAATGGGAAAGCATATTAATTGTCTTCTAAAACGATCTGATTTACCTCCCCTTAAACAATTGGATTTTGTGTAAAGTGTAAAATGAGAACAACTAATGTTTTAACTGCTGCCCTGACAAGGTTGAAGCCCATTTGGAAAGACAGGACCATCAGTCTACATTCCAAAGTAAGACTGCTGCGCTCCCTTGTCATCTCCATCTTCATATACGCTTGCAAAACATGGACCCTCGCAGCAGATCTAAAACGAAGAATACAAAGCATGGAGATGAGGTGCTACAGAAGACTTCTGGGCATTTCCTATACCCAATACATCACCAACGACGAAGTCCGACAGACCATCACACAAGCCATTGGACAATACGATGACCTGCTCACAGTGGTGAAGAAACGGAAACTCCGATGGGATGGCCACGTCACCAGATCATCAGGCCTTGCAAAGACCATCCTGCAAGGCACAGTGCAAGGAGGTAGAAGAAGAGGGAGACCGAAAAAGAGGTGGGAGGACAACATTCGAGAATGGACTGGTTTGACACTGAGCGAAGCCACCAGGGCTGCTGAGGACAGAGAAAGATGGAGTATGCTGGTTAAACGATCATCTGTGGTACCCCTACGACCTCCGGGTTACGGGACAGGAAAGGATGGGATAGGAATGTTTAAATGTCACCCGACACACCCAGCCTTAAGGCTTTGAGCACAGCAACTGTAGGGTAAAGGAAAAGATTAGCAACAGCATTAGAAAACAATAACTTGCCTATAGAGCGTGCACAATATATTCGATATCCATTTAATGCACCGCTTTTCGACAAGTGTTAAGCCATTTCTGTCACCATCAGAGTTTGTCATAGCAAACCGATGCAATGAATTTTTTAATAATGTTTTTATTTTTTGTACCGTGGCCGGCTGGTGGAGTGCCTACAGTGTTACCGTTAGAGTTGTTTATTTTTAAAGTAAAATTTACGTCCCCGGACACATTAAGCGTATAGGGGACGGGTGAACCACCACTTAGAGTTTTAGAGTTGTTTCGTTTCAGCAGATCTTTTATACGGATCAGAGGTGAATACTCTTTCAACCAAGCTGTGGTCCTGATTCGGCTCTTTGCAATCCGTGGACCCTTTAAACAATGACTAACTAACTATTCACTAACAGCGATCTCCCTGCGTTAACACCACCTGTTTGAGTGATAGATGTGTGTTTGTTGTGTGTGAGAGCGGGTTAAACATGTTGGTACAGATCGCCGACCTTTGAGTCTGATTGGTGATTTGGGGGAAGGTGCGTCTATAGCATCCAGTATTATTAGTATTATTAATCAAGGGAGGCAACAAGTTCGTGTAGTAGTTGTCCCAGGTGCTGTCCCTTCACTCCAATCGCCCCTTTTTAGGCGATACAACTACTAC
Source organism: Oncomelania hupensis (assembly GCA_036898135.1). Taxonomy (NCBI): domain Eukaryota; kingdom Metazoa; phylum Mollusca; class Gastropoda; order Littorinimorpha; family Pomatiopsidae; genus Oncomelania; species Oncomelania hupensis. The sequence goes on from CM072520.1 coordinate 18,870,977, forward strand.
TTAATCTCTCGTGGGGCAGGGTAGCTCAGTTGGTAGAGCGTCTTACTAGTAACTGAAAGGTACCTGGTTCGAATCCCGGATTGGCCAATGTATGACCATATTATCTTCCCCTTACCATCAACTGGTTCGCTGGTGTCAGAATAATGTGACCAGTAGTCGCCTATACACTTCGGTGTCGTGTGACTATAATCTACAGTTACTTAATCTCTCTCTCTCTCTCTCTCTCTCTCTCTCTCTCTCTCTCTCTCTCTCTCTCTCTCTCTCCCTCTCCCTCTCTCTCTCTCTCTCTCTCGCTTACTTAGCCATGGACTTGGTCGGCATCACAGATAACTCCTCTATGCTCTTGTGGCACATCTTGCAAGCCAACTCTGGCGCAAACAGTTTGATTTTCTGTGACATAATAATACTGCCATGCGCGTTTTCTTCCATTGAACTCAAAGCGCGGCGATCTGAAGAGTTCGCTATTACAGAAAGCGGAAGAGAAATCCATTTTTATTTTTGAAATGTTTAGATTGTCTGCCTCCAATACCATTGTTGAAAGGAGGGAGGAAAACTTTGAGTAGCACAGGGCAAAAGGCCTACTGGGGGTCAAACGCCCATCCCCAATATTTATGAGATCACGTGATGCAACTTTTTATGTCGTGCTTTATAAGATTCTTCCCACTACGAGCACTTGCACGCCACAAAGAGGATTGAAGCAGACGAAACGGTCAGTTTTTCAGTTCGACTTGTTTGTATTCGCCTTGTTTAGAGTAATTGTATACTTCCTTCAAGTTCGATGCCATCGTCTAAATAGCAAATAAAACAAAATGTCTCCCTGTTTCGTTGTTAGAGGGATCTGTCAGCCTTCAGCCAGAGCTGTTAAATCTAAATATTCGTAAAGGTTTTTCCACTACATTCTATAGGTAAGCAGTAAGTCAGACTGGGGCTAAACGCCCATAGTGGTATCGGGGTAAGACGCCTACCTTGGGCCTTTTGCCCCTTATACAAGGCTTCTTGCCCCCTTATTGTTTTGAATGAAGAACCGACTAGTTCACATAGGCTGCTGCTTAAATATGTGTGTATATTTGTATTTTATAATTTATTTTGCCAAGTTTTCTTTGAAACTAAGTCTGACAGAAACGTTTTAAAACTGCCTACAGACATGACGAGAACTTACAAAGGGAAGTGTGACCAAAAGCATCTTGTCAGCAGCACTGGAAGCAATGGAGTTCCCCTCATTCGAGTCAGCAGAGTTTGGTATTCCGTCACTTACACTTCAGCAACATCGGGACAAGGAAGTGGATGAACCTGGGGTTTTCAATTTCGGCAGATACCACAATACCCTTTCTCCCAGGATAGAGTGGCAGCTGAAGGCTCATGTTGACATACAGATGTAGCGGAAAGGGAGGCGACTGGTTGAGGCTTGGGAGATAAATTGTCTACCTTGATTTTCTTGGTTAGACTAGCCTTGGGTGGCTCCTGCTTTGCAGATTCCTTTGAGTATGCCATTGGGTTACGCAGGACAAGGCGACACGACATTTGTTCTCCCCGGCTGACCATTCGCCTGCTGCTTTTGGTGGCGAGCGGGACAACATTGTCGGCAGGCATTGTATGCAGGTCGGTGGCAGCGACCTTGCAGTAGAGTGCGTGGCACTAGTAGGCGGCAACCCGGTACTTCCAACCACGCTTTACCGCCTTGCAGGGCAAATATTTTTATGTCCCTCTTTTGAGGGAAAAAATAAAAATAACAGCTCGGGTGGAGCAATGTTTTCAAGGTCGTAGCCGAGAGACGGGAGTCAAATACTCCGCTCGGCTACACAGAGACGATTACATGTACTCAAATTGCGGGATTTTCAGCGCCTTGCGTTTGATGTTGCAGAGAAAGCTCACGTCAGCCACCCATTCAACACAGACTCACAACCTTAACATTTGGCAGGCTCAAGCAAAAAAGCATCGCAACAAAACACATAGTACTACATGTTGTATATAAAATGCCTACATTGCCAAATAATAACGTCTTAGGAAGCCCCATTGACCACCTGGAAGAAAGCGTCCAATATTTCCAAGCTCATCCAACAGACCTCACACACAAATGAAGAGTTTTGTCCAAGAAGAGTTTTTAAAGAAAGAAGGTAGGTGACTGGTCTAGGTAAGAAAAAGATAGTATAGTAGATTGATAGAACAGAGTAGGAATGTAAAAGAAGAAAGGAGAAAGACAGCGACAGTGGGAATTTAAAGCACTAAATTTCCAGAAAGTGGGGATACTATATATACTGAAACCCCCGGCATCCGCACGGGGGGCCCCTCAAGGGTGGGAAATATGGATGAAACTGGACTAACAGCAGTGCAGAACCTGGCAAGATCATGGCTTCAAAGGACGTGCGTCTAGTCGGCAAAGTCACAAGTACTGAGTGCGGAGTTTTAATACCGTTGGTGTGTGCCTGTAATGCAACTGGAGTCTTTTTGCCACTAATGTACATTTTCCCGAGAAAGAGAATAGTGGAAGCCCTGATTAAAGACGCACCGCCGCAAGCTGTTGTATAGTAGCGTAACCAGTTGTGTAGCGCTCCTGAATTCATGACGGGTCTTCATTCAGACAATGGAACTAAGTTTAACTTGAAACTATTTAGTTTTGAATTCATTTATGTTGTTTGTAATTAAGGGGCGAGACGCTTGTATATGTGGGGCAAAAGGCCCATAATAGGCATTTTGCCCCACACTAAAAGGCGTTTTGCCCCAGGCGTGGGGCAAAAAGGCCAACAAATAAATTTTCGATTTTGTGGTATTGTGCTCATCCTGTTATCTCGTTCCTAGAGTGATTGTGGTAATTTGTAGCCTAGGCAAGCCTCAATAGTTTGCGTCTATTTAGGGCTGTCTGTGGCTTAAACAGGAACATATATAAAATTTGTTCCTTAAATGGGGCCTTTTGCCCCGTGCTGGCCGCCTCCTAACTCAAACAATTCGATTTTCTGCAGGTGACATTCAATCCTTCTCTCAATCTTCATCTTTTCCATGAATCATCTGACCAGCCCATTCTATGATCAGAGAAGACTTGTTGGTTTTTTTTAAGCTGCCTCATTGAAGCTCAAACAATTCAAGTATCCGTGTCATTCGATATATTGTGAATTGCCCATTAACCAGTAATTGCATCGGCATCACAAGACAAGCCCATTAAAAGTATGCCTACGGTGACCCGTGTTGCCGCGTGCAGCTCAAAACAGTTCGATGTTCTGTGACTTTCGACGTATTGCGCCCTGGGCCCTCTCTCCTGCCATTGATCTGAAACTGATCGAGCATCGATGTTTGTCTTACAAACTGATAGTCTGCTGAGACGAAGGTCAGGATGAGAGCTCAGTCTCGTTTGCCTTTCGATGCTAAACGCTGCGTTCTGCTATTTTGAACCCTGGTGAGTTTCAGAGGACTTAAAATTCCAAGTGTATTTATTTATTTTTATTTTTTTTTTAAATCCATGCATTGTTTATTTTTTACTGTATTTCATTAGATGTGTTAATGTATTAATGTACACGTACATAATAATTATAGGTTAATTTTCGTGGTTGAATTTTTTTCATCGAAAAATAATTTGTCACAATGCGCATACACAGCTATTTGTACGCTAATAAATATGAAAATTAAAATTTGATTAACTTTTTAAAACAGTTCTTTGATTCGTTTGAAAGTTTATTTGTATATTTGTTTGCTTAATATTCTTGGTTTTATTCTATTTCCTTTTATTTAAATACGTATTTAATACGTTGTTTTTTTTTTTTTTTGAGAGAGAGAGAGAAGTGAAATTCAGACTTTTCTCCAATTCTGTATGAGTTTTCAAGAACTTTAAATGTCACCATTTCATATTCGTCTTCCTCTTCTTCTCCTTCTTCTTTTCCTTCTTGCTCTCTTCTTTCCTTCCTTCCTTCCTTTACCATCTCTTTGTTTCCCACGTTCTTTCTTTTGTTTCTGTTTCTTTCTACCTTCATTTATTTTGCTACTACATCCCATCACATGCAATCTCAAGCAAAAGGCTGACACTATTATTATGGCATAATTTATTAGTGCTAAAACGTCCCATAGACAGCCTGTATAGATCTCTCCGAACTCTCAATTCCACGCAAACTCAATATTTTATTTTAACGTCTATTCACTTTAAGGATGGACTCATCGAACCCTTACCAGGAACTGAGAGTGCTTACCGCCTGCATCATTTCTGTACGGAGCATTCACGTATGATACACCGAATGTCAATATTGTGTTTTTGTTCTAAAAACAATCGCTAAGATGGGCCGTTTTAAGTAATGTACACAGTTTGGCAGCCATAAACAAACATGACAGGTAAATATGACATTTCACATTCTTCAAAGAATGATCGATTTAGGCTTTTGTATAGTGCAAACATGAACTTATTGAAAACAAAGGGAAAAAAAATTAATATTAAAAAAATACAAATCGACAGAGATGAGGATAAGTTTCTCGACTGCAAATTACAACTTTATTTATTTATATATTTATTTATTTATATATTTATTTATTTATTTATTTATTTATTTAATATACCGGTATTCGTTCTTGCATTCATCTAAGTCTTTCATTTGTTTATTAAAAGCTTCGTCTTTTGCTTCGTCTTTTTTTTTTTTTTAATTTGTTTTCACTGCTACACATATATTAATAAGTGTCCTAGTCTCTTTATTTAATTATTTATTTATTCATTTATTCTATCTCTCCACTCATCCAATTATTCGTTCGTTCTTTTTTTTAAACTTCCTATTCTATCCTATCCTATCCCGTAACTCGAAGGTCGTAGGGGCACCACAGATGATAATGTAACCAGCGTACTCCATCTTACTCTGTCCTCAGCAACCCTCATGGCTTCATTCAGTGTCAAGCCAGTCCATTCTCGAATGTTGTCCTCCCACCTCTTTTTCTGTCTCCCTCTCCTTCTGCCTTCTTGCACCGTGCCTTGCAGGATGGTCTTTGCAAGACCTGATGCTCTGGTGACATGTCCGTACCATCGAAGTTTCCGTTTCTTCACCACTGTGAGCATGTCATCGTGTTTTCCAATGGATTGTGTGATGCCAGACTTGCTTTGGATCGTGGAGATCTTGGGCTGTTTAACACTCGTTAGCCGCTTCACAGTCTGGTAGGCCTTCTTGCTGTTGTTCTTGTTCAGACTGTTCTCTATTTCCTGGCATTGATCATCTATACAGTTCTCCTTTGCTGTGCGCATGCTTTTTCGGATGTCATTGTTAATTTTTCGGTAGGCATCAGCTCCCTGTGAGATGTTCTTTTGCGTTTTCATCTCTCTTCGTATATCACACAGATCCAAAAGTTCAGCTGTGATCCACGGTTTCTTCTTAGGCGGTGCTTGCCAAGGATCTCGGTGGCGTCATCAGTCACTGCTGTGTTGAAGGCGGTGATCATGGTGTTGAAATCTACTTCACCAGCTCCCAAAATGAGCAGTGCAGCAAATTTCCCTCCGATTGTGGCTTGAAATATTTCTGCCACCTCCGGGTCTTGCAGTTTGTCCACTAGTGCACTTTGCTGTGTTTACTCTCTTCAAGTGGAGCCGGAAAGACATCATCACGAGATCGTGGTCATTTCCGATGTCTGCTCCTGGAAATGTGCGTGTTCTGCCAATGTTGATGCTTCATCTGAAGCGTGATCTGGTTGTGATGCTCCCCGCCGGGACTGTGCCATGTACATCGTCCGGATTTTTTGTGGAGAGCAAGCGTGTTAGCCAGTATCAGATTGTTATATCTGGCTAACTCCAAGAGTCTCAGACCCCTGTCATTTGTCTCATTGTTGCAGTTGGGGTCCACAGGTGTCTCCCCAGTTAAGGTGCGCATCTTGGCCAACCTTGGCATTCCAGTCGCCCTGCACAATGACTATGTCCTTCTTCGGCACTTGTTTAAGGACAGCCTGTAGATGTTCATTGAAAACCTCCACTTCGCTGTCGTCATAGTCTGATGTTGGGGTATAGGCCCGGATAATGGTGGTGTTGAAAGGGGCTGCTCTCAGACAAATGGTAACGAGTCTACTGGGGACTTCTTAACTTCATTCATTCATTTCTTTATCGAGCGATTCGATTCGTATTTTCGTGAAGCAGATGGACAAAACTGTCATGTACCAAAACAAATAAGTATGATAAAGTTTATGATAGAAAAAATGTATCACACATTAAATTAATAGTTTAATTTGTATGTGGATATTAATAATTTTCGATTACAAAATATTGCAACTGCTATGATTTGACCGCGTAGATTTGAAATGTTCGTTGCGCGTGGTTCATTTCATTTTAAGAAGGTATGAGGCAAGGATATCTGCTATCGGTTTTACTATTCTTGGTGTATGAGTGAAGCGTGTGTGTGCGTGCGAGTATGCGTGTGTATTATATGTGCACGAAAGAGAAAAAAAATAGAGAGAGAGAGAGAGAGAGAGAGAGAGAGAGAGAGAGAGAGAGAGAGAGAGAGAGAGAGAGAGAGAGAGAGAGAATTTGACGTCAGATCCATCTTCCTTTTCACTTCGTCTTCATCCATTTTACCGATCCTGGTCTGCCTGTATGTTGTGTTTTCATATTGGTCTTCGTCAGCAATGTAGTGTCATAACTTCATTATTTCAGATCACAAGCGGATATTCTGCTTGAAAACTCAGTCCGTCAAGTCAAAGACCATTACGAGCAGCAGCAGCACAACAAACCACGACGACGACGACGACGACGATAGTAGCAGTATTAAGAACCGGATCGCCACATCAAGACAAAGACACAGAAGAAGAACACCACAACACCAACTGGTCAAGCAGAAAATATTGACAAAGGCGGGAACGACCCCAACACCACCGTCCATAACCACAGCTATAAATCATCAACAAAATTACAAAACATCATCTACAATAATAGCTACAAGCCTCCACAATCACCACCAACACTACCGCCAACAACAACAATAACAACGACGACGACGACACGAGGACGACAATGACAGCAATGAAGGAAGCAACAGCAACCCCAACACAGAGTATCAGATCGAGTCCCACGTCTTATCAGCTGGCTTCTGTGGGTCAACTGCTTTCCTTTCTACTCGTTTGTGTCCACTGTATGTCCATCTGGAGTCCAGTCAGTGGTCAAGTAGTGGCCTTGAAGGACAGAACGGATGCTTTAGCATTCTATTTGATGAGGAACGAAGTCCAGTGCAGGAAAATCTGTTGGTACACGAAACTGTGCGCGGCCTACAGCTATTCTCTGGATAAGGCGATCGACTTTAACTGCGTCCTCCATTCATCGCCTTTGGAAGGTAAATTATAAATCATTCTTATAATTCTTATATAGCGCTTTTCCAGCTCACGAGCTGCTCAAGACGCTGGCCGATACAGGATCTAACTCAAGCCGCCCCAGGAGCTCACTGTAGTCGGACGCTCAGATGGCTGAGCACAATCCAGACTGGTGATGGGGGACAAGATAAAACTAGACACTGAAACATCTGTTATGTTTCTGTTACGTTTGAGAAGCGCACGACAGTACGTGTGAGACTCGCACGATAGATCCGATCGATTTGTTTTGCAAAGCATGCAATAACAGAGTGTATTTACCTTTGATTTGATTTTTCGTTGTTGTTAGAAGAAGCTTTGTATAAATGTTGATCATGTTCGTTGGTCGATATTATTGGAGAATTTTCTAGGGTTGCTTGTTTACTATCGATCGAAGCGTCTAGATAGATCTACTGGTAGCTGAGAGATTCTTGGACTACAAAGAAAGTTGTGTGACGTAAGACAGTGATGATGAAGTTTATTCTGATTGGTTGTAATTGCGTCACGCTGGAATGTTCGAACGTTCTCTAGAGTATAGAGAGACTATACATGTGCTGCACTGTTTCAGAGTGGGGAGTTTTAAAAAAAAGTTCAAAGAGTGGTAACGGTGAAAGTGGAAAAAGCGATTGAGTGATTGTATGCAATTGGTGATGTACGCTGAATAAAGTTGGAACACTTCATACAACGACTCCTGCCTTGTTGCTGAGTGAACAGGTTGCGTGGATAAACGAATCTGAGTTACACTTATCAGGATTCAAGCATCGGGGCTGAATCAACTACTGATTAAAAAACCCATACAATGTAAAAACAATCATCAGACTAATAGCAACAGTAAGATGGCCAGTGCTCACTATCAATGTTTATGTCCAGGTTGGGATTTTTTTTCCCCATATCAGGTCTGAGGTATACCGTAAATGGAACGATTTTAGACCTAAACCCTACAGAGTTGTTACCTCCCTTTCGTGCTCTTCAGTGTCTTCACACGCAAACGTTTGCTAAAACAAGCTTAGATACTATTATTTCTGTTAAATGTGTTTGAACATTTGTATCATTGTATGTGTTCACATATTATATATGGCTATATAATTATATATATATTATTATTAATGGGCGTATGTGTATCATTATTTGTATGTGAGCCAACGTATCTTATGTGTCATTGAAGAGTCAGGTGTGTGAGCGTGGGTGCAGGAGAGATATTGTCTGATTGTTATGCAACCTGTACGATTTGGGGTAATTTGAAATATAACCTCTATCCTATCCTATCCTATCCTATCCTATCCTATCCTATCCTATCCTATTCTATCCCATAACTCGGATGTCGGATCTCGGATGATCGTTTAACCAGCGTACTCCATCTTTCCCTGTCCTCAGCAACCCTGATTGTTTCGCTCAGTGTCAAATCACATAAAGTAGTTTAATGGATTTAATCGTGATTTTAATTGTTGGATGTGATTGTTCGTTGTGTTTATGTAATGTGAATTTGCTAATGAGGCCACTTGGTCCTGATTTGGCTCGGAAGAGTCCGATGTACCAAAAGCATTAACCATTACATGCAATGTAATGCTGCCACTATAAGCTTAATTGCTAATTTTGAAATGAATAAAGTTATATTGTATCTATTTTAATTCTTAATTAAGTGTAAAAAAAAGTTATTGTAGATTTCATATTTGTGTAATGTATTTTCTTTCACTGTTCACGGTAGATGATTTTAATTTTATTGTGTCGTCAATTTTAATATTTTGTTTTACCAGGTGTTGATTGTCTGCCAGACATATTATAGAACTTTTAATTGAGTCAAGAAGCTGGTATCAGTTTTCAATAAAATGAAATGGACATGTGCTTGAAAAATAGTATCACTTACAAGATAATGTCAAGAGTTAACATATATAAATTAATAAAGAACCAGGTGACAACAATCAAAACTAACAATAAACACAGTGCTAACTAATAACACAATGACAGTATCTTGCCGACAACAAATACTTAGTAGTACTAGCAATAGATTAAAAAGTATAAACGAGTATGCCTAGATACTACAAAGGTTCATGGCACTTACAAATTAACACAATACAATTTAACAAAGCCCTTGAAATATAGTACCACTTACAAATTAAAGTGAAGAGTTAAATAAATTAATTAATAAATAACGATCTGACAATAATCAAAACTACCTAACATCAAAGATTCAAACACATGCCTAATTAACAACACTATGGAAACGTCTGGCTGACAACAAATACTAGTACTAGGAATAAAATAATAGACATTCGGTTTTGAGTAGGCCTAGTAATACTTCTATGCTTTAGTACTTACACTAACTAACAACACAATGACATCATCATGCTGACAACAAATACTAGTACTAGCTGTGACGGTGGGTCTATTGTTACTGGGCTCTGCACAATGGAATGCTAGTACCCACTCGTCTTTGTTTGCGGGGATCGGCTAGTTTAATCACCCTATGACTAATCTTAATACATTTATATGTTTGGCCCGGTCTGTGGTAGGATAGGGTTATAGAGATAGGGAGAAACGTGTAAAAGATTCACTGACACACTAGCTCTCGCACGGCTATTAAACATAGGTAGTCCAGCCACTTGTTAACAGTTAATATCACACATTTATTTCCTCTACTCTATACATAATTCTCCAAACACTATACTAACTTAAATGTTCAACACGTAATATATCTGGGATTAACTTAACAGTCCAAGATTTCACTTCAAGTGGTTGCTCCTTGATGAGTCTATGCTGCTACTGGTCTCGATATTTGCTACTGTCCCATCATTGGGCTATTTGTTCTGGTTGGCCTAATGTTCGTTTTCAGGAGAGTGGGCTACCGCACAGTCCTTCTAGAACAGTGTTAGTGCATTTCTTCGCGAGCACTTAGCTGATTCGTTGAGGTGTGATGATGGTGTCTTCTCCTTGGTTGTTGACTATTGGGCTATCGGAGCTCAGTGCTCGATGCACCACAGCAGGCCGAATGTCAGGGTTGACTCTCAGTGGTCTATCTCCTGCATCGGACCAACAAGCCTGCTCGTCTGCAAAACATAAGGCGAGTTTCTGCAACGTCTTGTTTATAAAGGGTGTGCAGAGCGTCTCACTGTTGGCAGAAACAGCCCTCAGTGATCGCTCCACTTATATATATCTAAGCGACGAACAATCTTCTAAGTCCGTGGTCCACTGGAATCTCCAACATAATTCCTATACATTTACACATGATGGCTAAAATAAACACAGGGAGAATTAATTAATAATATACACATTCTCCACTGGTCTGCAATAATACACATAGGAGAACCAACGGTTGGACAGTAGGGGATACCTCATGGTGGTGAAACCGGTCACTTGTGTCAGCCACGTGGTCAAGCAAAGTTTCACTAACATTTACAAGTATAAAACATGGCAAGAACCTCACAAACATAATCCAACAATAATATCAATAAGTCACGATGAAACAAAAGATTGATCATTTACCCTTCTGACGATGTCAGGTTGTGGCTATATTGCAATGAATTTGAATTCACCCGTCACTTGCGTAGTCTACTGCTTGAGAGAGCTTTCAGCGTGCGTTCTTCTCGGTTGAGATTTAAACAGAGAATGACTACCTAACCGTGTGGTCAGCCAAAGCCCGCGAAATCTCGTTATACCTGAGCGTCTCCTAGCGGGGGTGGTGGATATACGTCAGCGGGATGAGGTCACTGCCTACCCTAGTGAGAGTTAGCTTACACATGCTTAGACCAAACCTGTACTTCTGTCGTCTTCTAGGCATCTACTTTAAGTTACAAAGCTAAAGCAGGATGAACTATTTGAGGCGAGAAGCCTTAGTGCTGGGTTCAAACTCGCCTCTCGTGACACTAGCAATAGAATAATAGACTATCACTGTATCAGTATTGAGTAGGCCTACTAGTACTACACTACCTTAATACTTACCCTATTGTAGTACTGAAGAAACAAATAATATTAAATTAATACTAATAAATAGTAATAGTACTTTACCTTAGCCTAAGTCTATTAATATTAGTATAATTAACTTAGTATTATGATTATATGAATGTGCACGTTCAACTTTGGGCTAGATAATTTACATTATATGTTGCAGTATAGGCTTACTCAGTGAATTACTATTTCTTTATATGAAAAATAGAAAAAAACCGACATTTGGGGTATTTTTCCCACTCACTCTTCTTCACTTGAAAAAGAGGAAAAAACTACACAATTCCCAATACTTATAACAAAGCAATTCACAATGTATATTATAAAGCTGATTGAAGCGATGAAGGCGGCAGGGTAGGCCTAATCGGAAAATGTCGCACCAACTAGCGTGGTGCAGTAAGGAACGAGAAAACTAAACTTTTGCGCGTGAAGACACTGAAGAGCACAGCAAGGGATGTAACAACTCTGTATAGTTTAGGTCTGTAGTTGTTTTATTTATCCCTCAGACGTGATGTGGGGAAAAAAAATCGCGTCCGGGTCATACTGTTCTCCTCTATTAATTTGTCTATTTATTGGTCAAGGATTTGGATTGTCCTCCGTCTATCTTTATGTTATTTTATTTTAAGTATATATTTTTTTATGTTGGTTGGTTGGTTGGTTGGTTTATTAATGTCTTGTTCATCAAAGATGATAAGACACAAAAAAAAGGGGGGAGGGGGGGGGAGACAGTTAAACAAATCTAGCTACTGGTGTATCAATTAAGAGTTTTGCCACGACTGTACAAATCTAATTCAAAGTCTGCTAGACTTGCTTTCCTGTCTAAGACTGGAATGAACAAGGGGGAAGTAACATTGCAATTTATTTATGTCTTTATCTATGTTTTTACGTATTTATGTCTTTATGTTTGGGCCAAAATGTGTTTTGTTGATTTAGGCTTACAGCTCCAATTTCCATTTAATTAATTAATTAATTAATTTTATTAAATATTATTATTATTATTATTATTATTATTATTATTATTATTATTATTATTATTATTATTATTATTATTATTATTATTATTATTACAGTATTATTTTTATTATTATTATTATTATTATTATTATTATTATTATTATGATTATTATGATTATTATTATTATTATGATGATTATTATTATTATTTTTATTTTTATTTTTATTAGTATTAGTATTAGTAATAATAATAATAATAATAATAATAATAATAATAATAATAATAATAATAATAATAATAAGAAGAAGAAGAAGAAGAAGAAGAAGAAGAATATTATTATTATTATTATTATTATTATTATTATTATTATTATTATTATTATTATTATTATTATTATTATTATTATTACTATGTTGCAATTAAAGGCTTTTAAGGCTCCGTATTTTCCGGTACAAAATGTACATTCTTCTTTTTCTTCTTCTTCTTCTTCTTCTTCTTCTTCTTCTTCTTCTATAAATTCTCGCTCTTTGTTTGCACATGTACAGTCGCAGGACTACCAGACTTCTGGATGACGAAAGGAGCGACCAATGAGGGAGTTACCGGAAGCTGCGCAGTGCGTTCTTGCACATCAGCGGAACTTTGTGTTCCCGCCAGATCTGCTGACGTGACTTCGCACTGTTTGCCAACCGCTGCCAACTGCGGGACCCCGCCCTCGGTTCCTGGCGGATCGGTAGCTGTCTCCACGACAGTCACAGGCAGTGTTGCGACCTTGAGCTGTAATCTCGGTCTGTACTTGACATCTGGAAGTTCATTGGCTCAGTTGTCATGCCTGGCAACAGGCAATTGGTCCCCCTCAGGGTTGGTATGTGGAGGTAAACAGTTCGATTGATTTTTTTCATATTGGTATCATTATTTAGTTTAGCTTAGTTTTGCTTAGCTATTCCCAATCTAGGTTGTAGCCTATCTAAGTTTTACGATTATTTTAGTCCTCAACACATTTTTTGTGTGTTAAGGCTGTTCAGTTCTTCCTGTTCCTGTTTTAACATGGCCGCGGAACAGAATGGAAGAAAATCTTTAAAATAATGCGAGTTACAAAACCTGTTAATGTTCTATAATGTCCTAGATAGATAGATAGATAGATAGATAGATAGATAGATAGATAGATAGATAGATAGATAGATAGATAGATAGATAGATAGATAGATAGATAGATAGATAGATACTATACCTCGCCGGTTATTATTTCGACATTAAATACCAGTCTCTACAGTGTAACTAATCAGAAGGTAGTACTATTGACCTTTCTTGACTTGCGTCTCGCACTTGACACCGTTGACCAGAGCTTATTTCAGCAGCAATTTCAGGAGGAAAACGGGTTGACTGGAAACGGTCCTCAGTGGTTTTAGTCGTATTTCACGAAATTGTTTCAGCTTGTTATGATACAGCTTGCGAAGCCGTCAAAGGTATCGTTGAGCTTCGGAGTACCTCATGGATTCGTGCTCGGATCGTTTCTGACTGAAGTTTATAAATCAGATTTGAGACTTTCTGAGCAAGAAATCTGAGACTAATTCGTGTAACTGCATATGAATACTTTAAAAGAATTACTTCAAGCTATTTTTCAAATGGAATGGTCTTTTGTTTCAGAAGCACCAACAACATCAGCTACAACAACAACTACAACACAGCCAAAAACGACTACATTACCTCCGACCACATCAACTCAGCAACCAGTTACCACAACAGAACAAGCGATAACAACAACTGTAACAACGGCGACAACAACGTCGATGCCAGCTTCTTCCACAACAGATTTACAAACGCCAGCTGGAACGACACCACTAACAACAGCACCAACGACATTTTCAGCGACAACAACGACCGTTCCAACGTCTCCGACAACAACCAAAACTCCAACAACAGAAATCACAACAAGTACTGGAACAACCACAACTCCGCAAGCACTAACAACAACCCTATTGACAACAACGTCAGTAACAACAACTGAAGCACCTACAACAACTACAACCCCAACAACAACATCAACAACATTGACCACAACAACATTGACAACTACTACACCACCGACAACAACACCAACAACAACTGAAGCACAAACAGCTACTACAACACAGACAACATCTAACACAACACCTACAACAACAGCAACAACACCTACTGCAATACTGACAACAACACCTACAACAACAGCAACAACAACTACTACAACACCAACAACAACACCGACAACAACAACACCTACAACAACATCTTCAACAACACCGACGACAACAACTGAAACACCAACATCAACTACTACAACACCGACAACAACATCGACAACGACTACAACAACAACACCTACAACAACACTTACTACAACAACAACTCCAACCACTACAACAACAACGCCAACCACAAGTAAGTTTTAAAATGTGTACTATTACTAAAAGGAAGTAGATGTTTTGGGATGAGATGATGATGATGATGATGATGATGATGATGATGATGATGATGATGATGATGATGTTGATAATGATGATGATGATGATGATGATGATGATGATGATGATGATGATGATGATGATGATGATGATGATATAACGAGCGTGTTGCGTGACGCTGCCAAGCCACCACAAAAAAAAGGAAGACACAAAAAGTGAATGAACGAATCACCAATATATGAAAGCGGTTAGTTTCTTTATTGTACACTTTAGGCAACACCATACCGTGCGATTCATTCATCGATGAAATAATCATTAAAAACAACAACAGACGGATTAATTGAGAAAATGTATCGCGTTTGCTACACAGCGAGGCGTGTATTGTGCCTTTGACATTTCTTTAATTTGTATGTTATTATAGTGGGGTTTTTTCTTCCCAATTTCCATTTTCTGTTTAGTTCAAGCTAAAATGTCCCAACCCCATCCCCACCGCAGCCCCATGCCCACCGCATTTCCATCCTCACCCGCTGTCCCCCACAAACCCTTTCTTTAGACTTTTGAATGTGAATAAACTTTAAAGTGAGTCTAAAGTTGTTGCTTTTTCTTTGTACCAAATTTTTACCATAGATAGTACACTAGTACAATCATAATAATACAATAATATTATTATAATGGAAGAGTTTTTTGAATTCACATTTGTTACACTCGTTCGATGTTTTTTCCTATCAGTAGTTGATTCAGCCCCAATGCTGAAGTACTGATGAGTGTAGCCCAGATTCGTTTATCCACGCAGCCTGCTCACTCAGCAGCAACAAGGCAAAGTCTTCGTATGAAGTTTTCCACTTTTATTCAGCACACATCAACAACTGCATACAATCGCTTTTCCACTCTCAACTTTTTACTTTCCAACTCACTATCAACAACCTCTTTTCACAACACAGTGTGTCCATTATATATTTTTTTCTCTCAACTCGAGATGACCTCAGGACGTTCTAGAATAACGCGTTACAACCAATCAGAATTAACTTCGTCATCACTATTTTACGTCATACAACCTGCCTTTCTGTCAAAAGAATGTTCTCAAATATCCCGAAACTTCGATCGATAGTAAACAAGCAAGTAATGGTACAGGACGCAGTCAATATAAAAATTTCAAAACATAAAAAATCGATTTTCTTTCCGTCTTCCAATAGCGATCTCCCTGCCTTTACACCACTTGTTTGAGTGATTGATGTGTATTTGGTGTATGTGAGGGTGGATGAGACAGGTGAGCGTGTATGTTGGTATAGATCGCCGCGCTTTGAGCCTGATTGATTTGGGGAAAGGCGCGTATATAGCATCCTGTATTATTATTATTATCTAGAGAATTCTCCAATAATATCGACTAACGAAAATTCTCAACGTTATACAAAGCTTCTTCTAACAACAATGCAAACTCAAATCAAAGGTAAATACACTCTATTATTGCTTGCTTTGCCAAATAAAACGAACAGATCTATCGCGCGCGCTTCACACATAATATCGTGCACATTTCACACGCTCCATCATGCGCGTTTCAACGTAACAACATTATTGATGTGAAAGCACTTCGATGGGCGTGCGCGTGTAAGCAGCTTAACAAGTACATTGGGGGACGTCTGGTAACGTCATGCGAGAGCTTCACTATAGCAGGTGGTGGTGTTCCCGT
>CM072520.1:18892279-18969779 GCA_036898135.1 Oncomelania hupensis
TTGCATCAGATATCTGGTTTGAAATACTTGTTTTTGTTCTGTGTGGAACTAAACCTGGATACCTGGATGACTTGATTTTTGTTTCGACTTCTGTAATGGCGATTTCTTCAGATCGCCGCTATTTGAGTTCGATTGAAGAAAAAGCGCGCGATAGCATCCTGAATTATTGTTATTATTATTATTGTTATTATTATTATTATTATTATTATTATTATTATTATTATTATTATTATTATTATTATTATTATTATTATTATTATTATTATTGTTATTGTTATTATTATTATTATTATTATTATTATTATTATTATTATTATTATTAATATTATTATTATTATTATTATTGTGATACAAGAATGAAACACAACATTGCTTACAGCGCGTTTTGAACCGAAACAGCTGTATGTAATTGTCTAGAACAATGTGGTAAACAACTGTTTTGGTAAAACGGTACACAACTAACAAAGCAAGACGCGCCGAAGATGATCGACAACGAGCAGACAAATTATTAGGCTTATTCAGTTCCAAATTCAGAAAGTGTATTGCCAAGTGACATAGGATGCACAAGGAATACATTTCGTCGCAAGACACGTGCACAACATTTCAAACAGTCCTATCACTGTCATACAGGCAACATTAAGCTTACAAAAAAAAAAAAAAAAACAATTAAAGAGACGGATAAAGGAACAGAAGCAGCAGAGGGAAGAAAGCTGGGGAAGAAAGACTTGTCACTTAGTCTCAACAAATGGAATACAATTAAATAAAAGGTTCTTAATATAACTCACTTTTCTGCTCAAAGAGTTGCCCAAGGCGAGAGCAGAAAAAAAAGAGCTGACTCAAGCCGCCAAAGACGTCAACTTCACGACATTGAAGAAAAGAACCTAAGGGACATAACCAAGATGGATTTAGGAAAGGGAGCGGCCAATGTTGTCGGAAATGGTTAATTATGGCTCAAAAAGCATACATCTCGGCTGTGAATAAATATATTGATCAGTATTATGAGAGACTTAGCGGCCGACAAACGAGGGGGAGTTAATATACGGTTCGCATTTACAAATGGCTACGTTTGAGTAAACAAAATGGCAGTCCATTTATGCGGGTTCCTGTGGCTAACTGTAAATACCTTGGCCTTGACCTTGAGCTTCACTGGCACCAAACGCTTGAATCTTTCAAGACGTTGAAACTACTACTACTACTACTACTACTACTACTACTACTACTACTACTACTACTACTACTACTACTACTACTACTACAACTACTACTACTACTACTATCACTACTACTACTACTACTAAATAAACAAATTTAAAAAGAGATTACTCTTATATGGCGCACTTACAAGCTCAGAGAGCTTCTCAAAGCGCTGGCCACTACTATCCAGCAATCACAAAATAGTTTGCTGAAGTCAGGATTCGAACCCACGTCGCCCGAAACGCGCGTACACAAGTCGAGCGCTCTGACGACTAATAATTAACATTTGTACAGCGCCCTTCCTCGTAGCGCTTTACAGAAGAAAAATAAATAATTAAAAAAATAAATAATAAATAATAAATAAATACATAAATAAGTAAAGGAAGCAAAAGCAAATAATAAAATACCAAATAGAAACATACACACACACCCAAGTTTATAATTGCATCTTGGTAAGGACTATGCTCAAACTTAGCCAAAATAGTCTAGGGCTCACGTAGACAGCGTTTTTGCAATAAAATTGTGAGGACTATGGTTGTAAGTCCTCAGACAGGAAAAAATCCTCACAGCGTGGGTGTGCGACATGGTCAAGTCTTTACGACGACGTAGGTTTAAACGCACGCACACACACACACTTACACACACACCCTCTCACACACACACACCTACCAACACACACAACGACTATGACTGTGTTTTAAATATTTGATGAAGAAAAGTTAAGGATCGAGATTTAAGGGTAGACAGTTGTGAAAATGTGTGTTTTCAGTCCAGAGCGAAAGGAAAGCGATGATTTAACAGGGAGCAGAGTTATAGGAAGAGAATTCCAAGCTGTGATGAAAATGATGATAATGATGATGATGATGATGATGATGATGATGATGATGATGATGATGATGATGATGATGATGATGATGATGATGATGATGGAGCAGATATCTACAGGTAAGACGTTTTTCAGAAACAATGTTTTCTGTGTAAGATTTTACATGGTGCTGCATATGTACAGTCTGTGTAGCCTACGTATTCTGCTTATGTCACTTATTATTGAGTATTGTGATTTTTGTTTTACGTGCATTGTAATTATGCGTGCATTTCTGTATCTGCTCAGCACCCAAATTACTGTGCGCTCCCACCAACCCATGTATGAATGGAGGGGTATGTAACACCACAAATGGCTCCTGCAACTGTACCGGTACCGGATACAAAGGGACGAGCTGCACAGGTAACTACTATACCATTTCGGGGTGACATCCTACTCCATTTTGGGTAGGCCTACTGTACTTGAATAAAGTTTGGTTATTCTGAATTTCGGCGTTATACCATCTTATGGCGGTTACTCTGACTTTTGGCTTTATATCATCTTAAGGCGGTTACTGGGACTTTACTGGGATTCGTTTGGCAAATATTGCGCCAAAGAAGCGATCAACACGGATCCGATTTCGTCCACACTTCATAGAAAAATTACATGGGTTAGATAAGAGGCAAATCTTGTATTTCAGCAACCACAGCGGTGACAATGTTTAGGCTACTATACTGCAGTGTTTGCTTACAAAGTTCAATAGTCGCAGAAAGCGCCCACCGCAGCGGCTGTTTGGACAAAAAAGGTCCAGGAACATAGGTTCGGAGTCTGAGAACCTCGAAAAGAGGTTTGCGAACCTCCACGATCCTTTCTCGAATCCTCCAATTAAGACAGACCATAACAGCAAGAGATGTGTTCGTTATAAATCAATGTATTGGTAGTAGTAGTAGTAGTAGTAGTAGTAGTAGTAGTAGTAGTAGTAGTAATAGTAGTAGTAGTGGTAGTAGTAGTAGTAGTAGTAGTAGTAGTAGTAGTAGTAGTAGTAGTAGTAGTAGTAGTAGAAGCAGCAGCCAACTTACATAGTTTAAAATATTCAAAGGTAACTTTGGCTACCAGACCCATATAATAATTGCAATGCGTAATTGTAAAACTTGAAGAAATTTGATTCTCTTGATTTGTGTCATATTAATGTACATCAATCTCTCTCTCTCTCTCTCTCTCTCTCTCTCTCTCTCTCTCTCTCTCTCTCTCTCTCTCTCTCTCTCTCTCTCTCTCTCTCTCTCTCTCTCTCTCTCTCTCTATATATATATATATATATATATATATATATGTGCGTGTGTGTGTGTGGGTGTGTGTATGTGTGTGTGAGTGCTCACCGTGATTTCGAATATTTTTGCGGAGCAAATAGTTTAATGAGTGACTCTTTATTGAGTGTGGGTGTGCATGTGTCAACAACAACAAAAACATGCACACAGTTTTGTTATTAAAACTATTAAAATGTGTGTGTGGGCGTCTGTGTCTTGGAATACTTTTGAATGGCTCGCCATCTCGTGTTTTTCTCCAGTTGAGATCTGTCCAGTGTCCTCGTGTCCACTCTTCAATCTCACCATGGACTGGCTCCCCAAGGGCGACAATGGCTCTGACCTTAACTCTCTATACGGGTTGATTAGGGCTTGTGACGAAAATTTCTTCTTGACGTCAAGCAATTGGACGTCATCACCGACATACAACCTTCAAGTGAGCTGCATCAACGACCAGTGGTTCTACGAGATGGAGTGCCGCCAACAAATCTATATTAACCCGGTGAGTTTGACAATACAATAATATACAATACAACGCAATACAATTCAATACAATACTATGCAATACAGTACAATTCAATACAATACAACACAGTGCAATGCAATTCAGTACAATGCAATATAATTCAATACAACACAATACTATACAATACAACACAATACAATTCAATGCAATATAATGCAACACAATACAATATTATACAATATAATACAATGCAATACAACAGAACACAATACAACACAAATACGATTTCATACAATGCAATGCAATACAACACAACACAATACAAATATAGTGCAAATCCAATGCAACTTTCCTGTCGAATAATACATTGACACATGGCTCACTTTATTGTCAATGCAATAATGAAGACGACGAAGAAGAAAATGATGGTTGTGATTGCGGTGGTGGTGGTGGTGATGGAGGTGGTAATGGCGGCGGTGGTTTCTGCGGCAGTTTTATTATAATGCGGTCAGTTTCTATGATGATGATGGTTTGTGTTGGTGGTGGTGGTGATGGAGGTGGTGGTGATGCGAAGCCGAGTGTCTGCAGCAAACCGGTTATTAACACGGAGGTTTTGGATGAAGATGATGATGATGATAATGATGATGATGATGATGGTGCTGATGATGTTGATGATTATGATGATGATTATGATGATGATGATGGTGCTGATGATGATTATGATGACGTAGTTGCTGCTGATGTTTATGACGGTAATGATAATTGTGTAAGTTGTAGTAGTAGTGATGATGATGACGAGGACGCCAACGACGATGATGATGGTGGTAGTGATGCTGGAGGTGATGATGCCGAGAATGATGATGATGGTTAGGGTGGAGGTGGTGGTAGAGGTGATGATGATGGTGATGATGCCAAAAATGGTGATGATTCCGAGGAAGGTGGCGGTGATGATGAGAAAGATATGGTAAAAGCAGTGATGACATTGACGAGTCTGCGAGATTTTTAACAGCCAATTAAAAAAATATCAATGACTCAACCAAACAGAGGGTGGGCGCTGGGATATCCAAACAATTGAATGCCATGCGTTTTCCAGGCCAAAGGTTTCAACATGAATATTCCAAGACCTATGGAGCCGGGCTGGAAAGCCTGCATACGTGGCGTGGTCGTTGAAGCAACCAACTTCCTGGAAAAGTAAGCTTTCTTTTCTTGTTATGCTTCAGCTATACTTGTTTTCTTAATGTGGGCTATATAGTTTATATGGCTGCAATACATTTATTTGCCGGAACCCATTGGTCTGACGTTCTGTCCGCGCCTTTTCTCAAAATGGGGTGGACGGATTTGTATATTATGTGTTGTGCACGCCTGCCTAATTAGTATTACAAAGGGTGAACCGATTTGGAAGATTTTGTGGTATACAGGTTTTTCCTATCCTATCCTATCCCGTAATTCGGAGGTCGGTGGGGCACCACAGATGATCGTTTAACCAAGGTACTCTATCTTTCTCTGTCCTCAGCAATCTTCATGGCTTCGCTCAGTGTCGATGTCAAGCTAGTCCATTCTCGAATGTTGTCCTACCGCCTCTTTTTCTGTCTCCCTCTTCTTCTGCCTCCTTAAACCGTGCATTGCAGGATGGTCTTTGCAAGGTCTGATGCTTGGGTGATGTGCCATGCCATCGGAGTTTCCGTTTCTTCACCACTGTGAGCATGTCATCGTGTTGTCCAATGGCTTGTGTGATGGTCTGTCTGACTTCGACGTTGGTGATGTGCTGGGTATAGGAAATGCCCAGAAGTCTTCTGTAGCACCTCATCTTCTTATTTTGTATTCTTCGTTGTAGATCTGCTTTGAGGGTCCATGTTTCGCAAGAGTATAGGAAGATGGAGATGACAAGGGAGCGTAGCAGCTTACCTTGGAATGTAGACTGATGGTGCCGTCTTTCCAAATGGGCTTCAACCTTGTCAGGGCAGCAGTTGTTTGTGCGAACCTGGAGAGGACTTCCTGTCGGGACCCATTGTCTTACGCAATGGCTCCTAAATATTTGAAGCTATGCACTGTGTTGATAGATTGGCCTTGGACTTTGATGTCAATGTTGATGCCATTGGTGTTGTTGGTCATCATTTTGGTCTTCTGCACTTATTTCCATTCCATAGCCTCTGTACAATCTGTTCAAGTTCTTGTTCCTCTCCAGCCAACCCATCAATGTCATTCAACGGAGGTTAGAGATTGCTCTACCCCCTATGCTGACTGTGCCTTAATGATCTGTAAGGGCATCTGACATGATACGTTACAGGAAGATATTGAAGAGTGTTGGAGAGAGTAGGCATCCTTGACGTACACAGATTGTTGTTCTGAACCAGTTCCCGATGGCGCTGTTGTGGAGGACTGCACTGGTAGCCTTGTCATAGAGGCTTTTGATGACTTCAATAATTTTAGGGCTGATGTTGTACACTCTCATAATTGCCCACAGAGCTGCAGGTCAGGCTAGGTCAAACTTCAACTTCTGGCTAAACATTCAGGGTCGGTCAGTTGATCGGTCCGTCGCTTTGCAGTCCGAATTTTGTTTTTTCTTATCGAGATGCGTTTTAGTATTAGTTTTAAAAAGACTCAACCGATTTTGATGTGTAATATGCAGATACTTTAATAACTTCTCAGCCTTTTAAGTGATCCATATTTTCATTTTCTCAAAGATCAAGGTCGCTGACGTTTTACATTTCCTAAACATGTTTTGGGCTGCATCTCACAATTGACTGTCTCGAGGTTGATACATTTGGCATGCAAATGGTTCAGGGAGTGGATGCCAATCGTGCTCCTGTTGTGGAACGCCGAGACAAAACAGGCAAATAAAAGAAAATTATCACTTTTGATAATTTTTATTCAGCTGTGTTTGTGAGTGTCTTGACATGTATTTGAATGGTTTGCAGCTTGCCAAATTGTTTATTTGTCGATCTGTCTTAAAGGTCAAGGTCATTTTGAAATATAATGAATGTGGCTCGAATTGATGTGTGCAGAGTGAACTTCTTTCTACAAGAAACTAACAGCAGCGCCAAATGGGCCTCGTTTGAATACCGCCTTGACAAACCTTCATCTGTTATTAATCAAACCTATTTTTTCACCAAGGCCAACGGTGTTGTTTCAAACACAGCGACGATAGTCACCATGAGCCCCTTTCCGTTCATCGTGGGAGTGCGCTTCAACTTCACCTTTCACGTTATCAGTGAAAGCACTGTCTATGTGAGTATAACAGTTTCAGTATTCAATCCCCACCCACTTCTCTCCCTTTTTTTGCCAAGCCACTCCTCTTCCTTTACCTAGTTCTCTTCTGATCTTCCCCCTACTCATCCCGTTCTCCTCTTCCGAGATTACTCACTTACATAAAGGAACCCACTTTGACCACGTCCCAGCGACGTCAAACTTGTGTTTTTTTCCAAACTAGTTCCAGTCATTCGCCGAAAAAGGCAATCACCGAAGTCGAACGAAGCTATCTGAGTCAAGCGAAGCTATCCGTTGTTTTACGAACGAATGCTTGCAGGACTACGTGAAACATCCTTGCTTCTAGATCTAATTCTGCTTCAAGCTGTAAGTCAAGTCGAGATTCGCATTTTGAAGCAGTTATTATTATTATTTTATGATGATTAACATACTGATAAAATTAGTAATAAAGTGTAAAAATAATACATAACACATAATGCACACCCCCACACACACACACCCACACACACACACTCACTCCCTCACATACACACCCGCACACACACCCACACCCACACACACACACACACACGCTTGCATGCATAAATGTATTATTTGTTATTTAGCAATGATTATGGCTATATCCTCTGGATGTGAGTAAGAAATAGCCTCTAATGATAGGATGGGATATTAATTAGTATTTGCTCAGAACCTTCACACGCCACATGTGGAATTATATCAATTGCTCTTGACAGATCAGATATCGGTGAGGTCATGTGTGGTGCCTGCGATGTTGGTGTATAGAGCGTGTAGTTTTATGATGGCTATCTGCCTAATTGATAATTGATTTTAAAGAAGAAAGTATGATTATATATTAATTATTATTTATAAATAGTCTAAAGTGTTTGAGCTTGTGTGGGACACACACACACACACACACACACACACCCACACACACACACACGCTTGCATGCATAACTGTATTATTTGTTATTTAGCAACGATTATGGCTATATCCTCTGGATGTGAGTAAGAAATAGCCTTTAATGATAGGATGGGATATTAATTAGTATTTGGTCAGACCCTTCACACGCCACATGTGGAATTGTATCCTATTGAGGGAAGAGACCCAAGAAAATAGCTGATGCTATCATGATATCAATTAGGGGTCGGAGGATAGAATGACTAGAATGAAAGTATAATTATGGTATATTAATTAGTATTTATGAAGATGTCAGCGATGATATGATGGACCAACTACTAGCACTATTATGGGCATTGACGGAATGTGACCAGTCTTGAGAAAGAAAGAGATTAATCTTTATACATAGATATATATTATTTATACCATTTTAAAATAAAAATGCTTTATTATACATTAGCATTTTATAAAGAAAAAATATATATATATACACACATTGTTATACAATTTTATAATAAAAATGTTTTATTTTATTTGGTTATAGGAAAACACAAAAAAAGAAAAAAAAAGACTTTTGTGCTATGTAATGTATTTTTGTTTCTCTCTCTCTCTCTTTCTCTCCCTCTCTCTCTCTCTCTCTCTCTGATCTCTATTATCTCTCTCTCTCTCTCTCTTTCTCTCTCTCTCTCTCTCTCTCTCTCTCTCTCTCTCTCTCTCTATCTCTCTCTCTCGCTCTCTCTCTCACGCATTTTAAAGTAAATGTATAATGATAATTGGAGTTAAAACAGTGACCAACACTTCGTTTAAAAATGTAGATAAAATCGCATGAGTATAATATAATATAAATTGGTGCTCAAAATCCATACAATGTGAATGCTGTAGCTGTAAAGGATGGTTAATTATGCGCTCTTTAGACCAAACTCAAGACTGTTCATTCCCCCCTGCAATAGATGTATCTTTGTCACGGTCAAGCTCTTGATACAACACATGTGCAAAGAGACCTAAAAAAAGCTGATGCAATCATGATATGACCAATTTGGAGTCAAAAGGATAGGATGGATAAAATCTTTCTTTTTTTCTTTTTTTTGACAATCACGCAAAGAATGGTTAGTGGCCCTTGATTGAAGATCTTGTATGGACCACACACACACACAGGCATATACACATACACCCACCCACACACACACACACACCTACACACACACACACACACACACACACAACGATATTTCACATCTATATCAACAATAAAACCATTACAACATTTCAAAGCGTGATGGACACGGTGATGTCCCTTCAACAAAACAAGGGAAAGCAAGTTTATTGGTCTCAAAAAACAGTGACATTTTTATTTTATAGTATAGGCCTAAATATTATTAACTAGAATAGATATAGTTGATACATTTATTTACGTATAAAATAAACAATATAGGCCTAATAATTATATTCAGCTAGTGACGCTTCTTCGCTGCACGGACACTCACTTATAATATACTAGTGGTTTTGTACCCTGGCAAGCCAGGGTACACAGGTTGCTGTTTAAAATGTAGACAGAGAGACAACTGTTGTCTGCGGGTTTTTATTTGGACGATTTTGCCTTGGCTTCTATAAGTATATTCATTTATTATTTTATTTTTATGTTTTGGGAAAAAAAAATTAGGGTTGGTGCAAAATGTACAGGGTCGGTCAGGTGACCGTAAAAGGACAATTTTTTTTTCTTTGGCCTAAGCGCTGCACATAGGAATAAAAAAAAGTACAATGCACATATGAATAAGCTTCATGGGACTGGTCGTTTGAAGGGGTGGGCTTGGTTACATGAGCATGCAATGCACTGAAATTAATCGTAATGTACTGCCAGGGTACAAAGGCATCCTTTCCCTCTAACTTTGGCTGAGCATTAAACATTAAAAATGCACTGAAATGATTGCAATAGTTTACTTGCAGGGGTCGAATGATGAAGCACTGCAAAACAGAGTAGATTAAAAGGTACATGTTGATGTTCGACTCGAGTAATGCATTGAAGTATTTTAATTTAAAATGATATTTGCAATGTACTGCAGAACAGAGTCAAACATTAGAAATGCACTGAAATGATTGCAATAGTTTACTTGCAGGGGTCGAATGATGAAGCACTGCAAAACAGAGTAGATTATAAGGTACATGTTGATGTTCGACTCGAGCAATGCATTGAACTATTTTAATTTAAAATGATAATTGCAATGTACTGCAGAACAGAGTATAGGTGCTGTGACGGACGGACCAGTTTACCCTGCTTATTTTATTATTTAGCTTGTTTAGTCATCGTAATCTTAGAATGTTAATGTTAGGATGCAGCAGACGATGGGAGTAATAAAGCGTAGCAATAGTATACTGCCGCTTACACACAGTGGCAGTTGACTCTAGCTCAGGCAATGACATCATCGTAGCTACGTTAGGCGAATCGATTACCAGCCAATGGGATCACAGCTTAGGATGGACTCAACCAGGTCTGTCTGATTCAAAGATAGAGACATAGAACGGCAGTTGTGTTTGAACCAAGGAGCAGTACACAGCTACACAGTAAGCAGTACTATCTCTCCTGAAAAGACAACATAGTTCCGAAAAATTTATGCCAATACCAAACCCTGGATGAACAAGAAGATAAAAACAGAGCTGAAGAAAAAGTCGATAGCTATGAATAACAAAGACAAGGAAAGCAAGAAGGCTGTACAAAAAGAACTTACTAAAGTGATTAGAGAAGGAAAAGATAAATACAAAGAGAAGATTCAGGAACATTTCAAAGACAATAATATGAAGAAAGTGTGAGAAGGGATGGGATTAATGAGTGGGTACAAAGGAAAAAAAGGGGGCGGGGACTCGGGAATGAAAGAAGCCAGCGTTGAATATGCAAATGAACTGAATGCATTCTATTGTCGGTTTGACCAATATGATTTCACACAGGAGAGAGAGGGTTTGCGGGAAAGGTTGAAGAAGGGAAGGGAGGGGGAAGGTACACCTGCAGTCACAGAGGAAGAGGTGCGCACTGAATTCAGACGTGTGCACCCTAAAAAAGCAGCTGGGCCGGACCAAATTAAACCAAAGATTTTAAAAACCTGCGCCGATCAATTAGCTGGCATTTTCACAGTTCTGTTTAATTTGTCGTTTTCTCAATGTACAGTTCCGTCTATTTGGAAAACTTCATGTATTGTACCGATACCAAAAAAGAAACCTGTTTCATGCTTAAATGACCTCCGCCTAGTTGCTCTGACTTCGTTTGTGATAAAGGTTTTCGAAAGAATTGTCCTAAAGTGCCTAGAAATTTTAGTTGATCCATTTTTAGATCCCTTGCAGTTCGCTTATAGAAGAAAAAGAAATGTGGAAGATGCAGTCTTGTATGTGTTGAATAAAATATATGCACACCTAGACAATGCTAATACTTGCATACGATTGATGTTTTTTGATTTTAGCTCTGCTTTTAACACCATGCAATGTCATCTACTTTTAGAGAAATTGATTAGAATGAACGTTGATTTCCATACTGCTTCTTGGATTTTAGATTATTTAACTAACAGACCACAATTTGTGCGCCTTGCCTCTGTATGTAATAGAACTTCTTTTTCTCGTGCAATATATTCTAGTGTTCTCTCTACAAACACAGGCGCTCCCCAAGGAACAGTATTATCACCTTTTCTTTTTAGTCTATATACTTCTGATTGTAGGCATACTCAGGCGACATGCCCCATTGTGAAATTTGCAGACGACACTGGCATGACAGGACTGATTACGGATGACGATGACACGACATACAGACAAGAGATTGACAGTTTTGTTTCTTTCTGTGATAAAAATTTTCTTGAATTAAATGTCGGAAAAACCAAAGAAATTATAATTGACTTTAGGCGCAGGAATGTTGTTTTTGATGAAATTTTAATTAAAGGTCAACCAGTAGAAAGGGTTAAAAGTTACAAATACTTAGGAATAGTTTTAGATGAAAAATTGACATGGAACGACAACTTAGATCATATTGTCAACAAAACACACAGCCGTATATATTGCCTGCGCAAATTAAGATCTTTCGAAATATCACATAAAATACTGCAAATGTTTTTCACATCTGTTGTCAGCAGTGTCATGACCTTTGGCCTGTCTTGCTGGGGTGGGAATGTGACAAAGAGAGACAAAGACAGACTGGACAAAATCATCAAGAAAGCAGATGGGGTGGTCGGGAGTAAGCAAGACG
Source organism: Oncomelania hupensis (assembly GCA_036898135.1). Classification (NCBI taxonomy): domain Eukaryota; kingdom Metazoa; phylum Mollusca; class Gastropoda; order Littorinimorpha; family Pomatiopsidae; genus Oncomelania; species Oncomelania hupensis. Next base: position 18,904,370 of record CM072520.1, read on the forward strand.
ACATACAGACTATTCACAAGAGACAGGTAGTGAAGAAAACAACAGCAATTCTGGCCGACAGAGATCATCCTCTGTACTTGGAATTTGCCAGTTAGTTGATAGAGAGAAGTGGTAGATATAGGGCAGTAAAGACGAAAACAACGAGGCACAAACATTCATTTATTCCGACAGCCATTCAGATGTACAACGAGCAATTGGATAGGGCAAACACAAAACACACGACTAACTAACATACTGACTAGCTGCATTCCCACCTGGGGGGGGGGGGGGGGGGGGGGACTCACTACCGCACTATAGAATTAACGTGCAGTATGCTCTTTTTAATGCTAAACTACACTTTTATGTTTTCATGTGTATAAATTCTTAATAATAGTCTTTTATACCCTTTTTATGATTGTAGTTCACTTTTGCTTACTATGTGTTATATACTTTTTGACTCCCATTGCTATAAAAAAAAGTACAATGCATGCCTAAAGATAAGTGTATGTGGTGTTTCTCTTTTGCCTGATTGTTAGCATGCCGTCTTTAATGTTGCATATTACATGTATGTCTTTATCATATTTATAATTGTGCTGAGTGAAAGATTTCCTTGACGACATTGTAATTTCCATTTTATGGATTATTAAAGATTATGACTTATGACTTATGACTTAAGCAGTACTTGGGAAAATCCGAACTCACTCAAGTAGCCACTGCCTGACATTGTCGAGAAGGTAAATGAACATACTTCTGTTTCATCTTGATGTATTATATTATTGTTGAATTATGTTTGTGGAATTTGCTATGCATAGAATTGAATTGTTAGGCCGACTTTGCCTGAACACGTGGAGAAGCTGACCACGAGGCAAAAAGACGACCGGCCGACGCCATCTTGAATTATGTACGGAACCACTGTTGTTTAACTGATATGTATGCTTGCAGACCAGTGGCTCTACAAGTGAATGTGTATAATATTATTAATTCTTTATGTGTATAAGTAGCCATGATTTATATTTATGTATGTATAGGAAATTAGAATGGAGATTCCAGTGGACCACGGACTTAGCAGAATGTTCGTTGCTTATATATGTAGATGTGGAGCTAATCACTGAGGGCTATTACGACCTTCAGTGAGACGCTCTGCACACACCTATCATTCAGGGTTGTGCAGAATTTCGTCTCATGTGTTACAGACGATCAGGCGTTCTGTAGTGCGCCCAACACAGCATCAGACGAAACCACGTCGACGCATAAGTTGGCTGCCGAGGTATCCCCAGCATTGCGCGAGGAAAGCCCACCAGTCTAACCACAAGGAAAAAACAAGAAGAAGACAACACAGTTGTCAGGAAACAGACCACAGCACAGCACGTCTGACTCTAAGTTAAGTCAATAGCAGTGTGTGCACTAAAACAGAGAGCAACAGGACCACAGTAGTCCACTTCTCATGAACTTTAGCATCCAGTGCCCGAGGATGAGAAATTAGCTGCATAGACTATCAGCGACCGAATCATTCACAGTGACTATTTAACGTTTAAGGTAGCTTAGTACATCGAAGATCTTGTATACAGTAGAAGAAATAAATGTGTGATGTTTATTGTTATCAAGTGGCTGGGCTACATATGATTCATAGCCGTGTGAAAGCTAGTGTGACAGTAATCCTTTACCATTTTTCTATCTATCTCTGTACCCCAGCCTTAACACAGACCGAGATAAATAAATAAATGTATTAAAGTAATTCACAGGGTGACTAACTAGCGGTTCCCACAGAATAAAACGTGAGGGTTACAGCATTCCATTGTGCAGAGCCCAGCAACCATTAAACCCCACGTGACAGGTGCATGTTTGAGTAATGCACTAAAATATTTTATTTTAATTTAGTATTTATGTTAGGCAACGTATTTTTAAATGTCATACCTTTATTTAAAAATATTAGGCATGACATTTATTGCAATGTACTTACACTTTCAGCCGACGCTGTTGTCAAATGTCGTCTGCAAAGTTATATGTGACGTCACCTTTGGCGCTTGAATGGGATTCTTGCAAGATTGTTTGCGAATGAATTTTTGTGCGCATATAAGTATGGATGAAAAAGAAAGTGAACAAGTAACCTTCAGCTGTAAGATTGGTGACATGAGTACAAAAGTGTTTTGAGTGGAAATAAAACAAAATTTGCGGTATTACGGAACGGCACGTTCTTGACACGGGTTGAATCGGAAGCGCGCGGAATGAGGCTATTGCAGTTTGTGGACATTTTGTTTATTTATTTATCTCAGAAACGGTTAAACGTTCGGTAAGGAAATGTCGGCTCGGCTATAACGATTTCGCGGGTTTTGAGCGCACAGCAGGCCGATCCGCAGCGCCCAGCACCTGCCCAGATCAGCGTCCATACCGGACAAACTTTACAGTAGTGGCGAAGAAGGACTTCCGGCTAAGCAATTTATATATATATAGATAATGTAGATTAGGCCTATGCATATAACAGTGACTACTTGATTCTACGCAGGAAATGGGGAATGCTAGTTATTATTAGCCTACTGCTGAGAACTAACAAAAGCAAGGGACGCAACTATTAAATATGGTCGATAATAATTATGGGCATCTTAACAAAGTACACCGTTGCGAAATACTAATGAGTTGCTTCTGTTGAGATTTAATCTGTGTAAATCGAACAGAATCAGAAGCAACTACGACCATTTTTAATGTTTAACTAGTCATAGTTATGCAAGCATCATTTTGTAACACATCGGAGAGCTTCGTTCGACTTCGGCGATTGCCTTTTTCGGCGAATGACTAGTTTGGAAAAAAACAAGTTCGCGCCCGCGACGGATCCTTTTAACATTCACAAAGAATGTTGCCCCACTCAGAAAAACAACAACAACTGACACCCCCCAAAAACAACCCCAAAGAATAGTTCCTATCCTATCCTATCCTGTCCCGTAACCCGAAGGTCGTAGGGGCACCACAGATGATCGTTTAACCAGCATACTCCATCTTTCTCTGTCCTCAGCAGCCCTGATGGCTTCGCTCAGTGTCAAACCAGTCCATTCTCGAATGTTGTCCTCCCACCTCTTTTTTGGTCTCCCTCTTCTTCTACCTCCTTGCACTGTGCCTTGCAGAATAGTCTTTGCAAGGCCTGATGATCTGGTGACGTGACCATACCATCGGAGTTTCCGTTTCTTCACCACTGTTAGCAGGTCATCGTGTTGTCCAATGGCTTGTGTGATGGTCTGTCGGACTTCGTCGTTGGTGATGTGTTGGGTACAGGAAATGCCCAGAAGTCTTCTGTAGCACCTCATCTCCATGCTTTGTATTCTTCGTTGGAGATCTGCTGTGAGGGTCCATGCTTCGCAAGCATATAGGAAGATGGAGATGACAAGGGAGCGCAGCAGTCTTACTTTGGAATATAGACTGATGGTCCTGTCTTTCCAAATGGGCTTCAACCGTGTCAGGGCAGCAGTTGTTTGTGCGATCCTGGAGAGGACTTCCTGTCGGGACCCATTGTCTGATACAATGGCTCCTAAATATTTGAAGCTATGCACTGTGTTGAGGGATTGGCCTTGGACTTTGATGTCCGTATTGATGCCATTGGTGTTGTTGGTCATCAGTTTGGTCTTCTCTGCACTTATTTCCATTCCATAGGCTCTGGAGGTGGTGTCAAGACTCTGTACCAGCTGTTCAAGTTCTTGTTCCTCTCCAGCCAATCCATCAATGTCATCTGCAAAACGAAGATTGGAGATTGCTATACCCCCTATGCTGACTGTGCCTTCATGGTCTGCAAGAGCATCTGACATGATGCGCTCTAGGAAGATGTTGAAGAGTGTTGGAGAGAGTAGGCATCCTTGACGCACACCGATTGTTGTTCTGAACCAGTTCCCGATGGCGCTGTTGTGGAGGACTGCACTGGTAGCATTGTCATACAGGCCCTTGATGACTTCAATAATTTTAGGGCTGATGTTGTACACTTTCATTGTTGCCCATAGAGCTGCATGCCAGACTCGGTCAAACGCCTTCTTGAAGTCTATGAACACATGATATAGATGTTGTTGGTGCTGTAGGTATTTCTCACAGATTATTCTGAGGTTGAAAATCTGCTCAGTGGAATAGTTAAGCTATTTTTAAATCCATAAATTCCGTAGTGGGTTTTTTGTGCCTATTAAGAGCTACCGCTCTATAAGCTCTAAAAATATAGTTTACTAAATCCGGTAAGGGGGGAGAACTCATAACAAGGTTCCTACGTAAGGTTTCTATTTTTAGGTTTCCACAATAGACCCTACCCTACCCCACACACCAAGGACGCACTCTGGAAGGCGCGTAGTTCCTTTAACATTAGGGTCAAAGGTCATTTGGCTATGGTATCGGTGTACCGTTAAACGAGGGGAAATAAATCCCTGTCAGAAAAAGACATGGAAAATTCCAACGTTAGCGGTTGGTTTGAGCAACGACAGTCCGCTTTATGGTATTGTTTAAGTTGAAAGGGCGCCAAAGTCGAAGATTTGGGGTTTTATTTTGGCGAAAATGAGACCACCCTAAAACTTTTGTTTTCAGTATAATTACATTAAACAAACCCATTTTCGGCAAAATCAAACTAAATCTTCGATTTAGCGCTCTTTAAACTTCTCTTTGATGTTCCTAGACCAAACGATGCCAGAACCAACAAGGGGGAGGGAGGAGGGGGGAGGGGGGCAGCGGGCATTCAAATACCTCGTTCCCACCGTATGGAAGCATCTACTTTGAGAGCAACATCAAGCAGAAACAATCCAGTACAATACAATACAGCACATCTGTGTTACCCCAAAGAAGGGATGTACACCCGCGTAGATCATTAAAAGGCGCGTTTAAAGACACATGGGCAAACATCACCACCAGCCCTTTGTGATCTAAAATCATAAAACATATCTAGTTTTAAATACAGTCATGCAAACAACTATCACAGTTATAAAAATCCACTTCTCATCAATACAACACAAGGAGACAACCCATAGAATCGTTAGGTCAGCGGAGAGATGTATTTCTTTGGATTTCTGCGCTTATCTTTCTTCGTGTGTTCGCCTATAGATAGCACTGTCCGTATGCGCGCGTGTTTGTTCGTGTGTGTGTGTGTAAGTGTGTGTGTGTAGTTGTGTGTTCATTCATTGATTGATTAATTCATTATCTCCTTCATTTATCAACTCTGTGTTGTAGATGTACACACAAACCGAAGGGCAAGAGGACATGACGTTTTCTTACAACTACAACGGCAACTTGTCTCTCATAACTAGCGTTTATATTGCCCAAGACGTCAGCCTCTCCTACGTTGACCTGATGTGCCACCTCACGCAACCGACCATTGGCGAAACAATCATTCTGCCATGGGGGGTAGAATAAGAGGAGAGAGAGGGGGCGAGATCCCGAATCTGCAACTTGCCCTCTGGACGTGCCTTTACTCCAAGCCAGCAGTTTCCTGCCAGATTTCTTGCTAGTCCGCAGGATGTAAGCCCTACAGATGTTTGTACTCAATAACGATCCAGAATATTTGACATTGCACGCCAGTTCCCGTTTTTTTTTTAAATTATTATTTTTAAGGCAAGTCAACCACTAATCTTGTTTTACCCCCAATGGTTTATTGTCTACGATGTTTTATTGCCGGCATTACGGACACACTCAATGTGCATGCACGCCATCAAAATCTAATTGTGGGCAATGTTGACGCATCGTTTCTAGAGACAATCGATCATACGTAGCCTCGAACAATTAAAATTGTGATAAAAATTGTGAATTTAGGTGCAATTTAAAAAAACACACACACCTGGCCACTGAAATATTAGTAGGCAATATTTTGTGATGACATTTTTTTTGCGGCAGGGAGATGTTTTCTTTATGTGTGGCTCTGAAAGGAATTGTTTGTTGGTTATTTTTTCAGTAGGGGACACTTAGTTATCGATTTTGTGTGTAAGTGTCTGAATTTGCACATACACATTAATGTACGTTACTGTTTTTTTTTTTAAAAATTATTGTGGTTACATTATATTACATTATTATTGCTTTAATTCCAGCGGACTCTTCCGAGCCAAATCAGGACCGGACAACCCCTGATCCGCATAAAAGATCTGCTGAAACAACCCTAGTGGTAAAGCCGAAAGCTCTCCACCAGCCAGTCACTTTACAATAAAGACATCCCACGCAGGGGACGGCTGAGGCTTCACCCCAACTTATCGAACCCCCGTTTACAAAAACAAAATAGAATACAAACATCATTATAAATTATCAACAAAACACATACAAATAAAATGCCTACATTGCTAAATAATAACATCATAGGAAGCCCTAGTGACCACCTGGCAGAAAGCGTCCAATATTCCCAAGCTGATCCAACAGACCTCATACACAAATAAGGAGTCTTGTCCCGGAAGAGTTTTCAAGAAAAAAGGTAGGGGACTGGTCTAGCGAAGAAGACGATAGTATAGCTGCTTGATAGAACAGAGCAGGAATGAGAAAGAGCAAATGAGAAAGACAGCGACAGTGGGAATTTAAAGCACTAAATTTCCAGAAAGTGGGGATACTATTTATACTGAAACCCCCGGCACCCCAACGGGGGAAATTATTGTGGTGGTAAAGGGATGAGTGTGGGGGTGAGGTTAGGGGTGGGTTCGGGTGGAGTGTGCAATAAAGTCACTCAGAACTAACCTGTATCCTATCCTATCCTGCCCTACCTATCCTATCCCGTAGTTGGAAAGTCGTTGGGGCACCACAGATGATCGTGTAACCAGCGTACTCCATCTTTCTCTGTCGTCAGCTGTCCTCATGGCTTCGCTGAGTATCAAGGAGCCCGTTCTCGAATGTTATCTTCTCAACTCTATTTTCTGTCTCCTTCTTTTTCTGCCTCTTTGCACCGTGCCTTGCAGGATGGTCTTTTGCAAGGCCTGATGCTCTGGTCACGCAGCCATACCATCGGAGTTTCCGTTCTTCACTACAGTTAGCATGTTATCGTGTTCTTCAATGGCTTGTGTGATGGTCTGTCGGACTTTGCCGTTGGTGATGTGCTGGGTATAGGAAATACCCAGAAGTCTTCTGTAGCACCTCATCTTCTTGCTTTGTATTCTTCGTTGTAGATCTGCTTTGAGGGTCCATGTTTCGCAAGAGTATAGGAAGAGGGATATAACAAGGGAGCGCAGCTAACCTTACCTTGGAGTGTAGACTGATGGTCCTGTCTTTCCAAATGAGCTTCAACCTTGTCAGGGCCGCAGTTGTTTGTGCTATCCTGTCCGGACCCGTTGACTGAAACAATTGTTCCTAACATGTTTATTGTAATTTTAAAAAAAAACATTTAGCACTTTAGCATTTTTTTCATTATGATATTGCTGATACAACAACAGCTACTACTACTACTCTACTACTACTACTGCTACTATTACTACTACTACTACTACTACTACTACTACTACTACTACTATCTCCACGTTCCCCCGTGAGGGTGCCGGTGCCTATATAAATAGTATCCCCACTTTCGGAAAATTTGTGTGCTTTAAATTCCCACTGTCGCAGCCTTTCTCCTTTGTTCTTTCTCATTCCTACTCTGTTCTATCCTTTTATTGTATTGTCTTCTTCGCTAGACCAGTCACCTACCTTATTTCTTCAAAACTTTTCTAAAACTTCTCATTTGTATATGAGGTCTGTTGGGTCAGCTTGGGAATATTTTACGCTTTCTGCCAAATGGTCACTAGGGGTTCCTATGATATTATTATTATTTAGCAATGTAGGCATTTTATATGTATGTGTTTTGTTAATATTTTATTATGATGTTTATATTGTACTTTGTTTTTGTAAACGGGGGTTCGATAAATTAGAGTATAGCTTCAGCGTTCTCTGCTTGTATTGTACAGTGACCGGTTGGTGGAGTGACTTCAGCGTTACTATGAGGGTTGTTTCAGCAGATCTTTTAGGAATGCATCCTCTTTCAACCAAGTTGTTGTCCTGATTTTGTGGTCCTGATTCGGGTCTTTATAATAATAACGGATTTTTATATAGCGGGTACTCCAGCCTATGACCAGACTCACCACGCTTTACATAGTCATAACATATAAATACGTGCACTCGATGAAACATTACTTTTGCTACAATACACCAAAAGACGGGACAGACTATTTACAATTATGTACATAAATTAAAAAAAGACAAAAATATACTATTTACAACTATGTACACAAATGACAAAAAAGACAGAAAATAGAATAGCAAAAACCTATTTACAGCTATTTATATGCCCGGTTAGGCCCAGGAAGGAAAACAGTTAAATATTTACAGCCGTGTATACACTTACGGAACAGACATACTCACATAGACAAGAGATGAGAGAATGGCAGCGGGATACAAATCAATCTGAATAATGCAGTTTGAAGAGGTGGGTTTTGAGGGCCTTTTTGAATGCTTGTGTTGATTGTATGTTGCGGATATGGGAGGGAAGGGAATTCCACTGCTTAGGTGCGGAGTAGGCGAATGCACGTTGGCCGTATGTCTTAGTGCGGGTGACAGGAACCTTGAGTGTGCGAGTGTCAGCAGAGGATCTTAAAGTGCGTGAAGGGGAGTAGACAGACAATAGATCAGCAAGGTAGGAAGGACAAGAATCTGTGAAGAAGTTGTGACAGAGAACAGAGAGTTTGTACTCTATGCGTGCTTGCACAGGAAGCCAGTGAAGGGAATGTAGTAGAGGTGTGATGTGATCACGTTTCTTAGCTCGGAATACTAGTCTAGCTGCTGAGTTCTGAACCTTTTGTAGTTTGTCAATGATGTGTTTTGGGGAGCCAACAAGGAGAGAGTTGCAATAGTCAAGACGAGAAAATAGTGTTGAAGAGTGTTAAGGAGAATGTGATGGTCAACTGTGTCAAAGGCGGCTGAGAGGTCTAATAAGGTGAGAACGGAGACGTTGCCATTATCTAAGGCAAGCAACAGATCATTGGTTACCTTTAGGAGGGCTGTCTCAGTGCTGTGGAATGGTCGGTAGGCAGACTGGTTGTGGCAAAGTAAAGCGTTATCATATAGGTAGGCAAACAGTTGTTTTGCAGTCCGCTGGACCCTGTAAGCAACGAACAACTATCTACTATCTCCACTACTGCTATAACACAATAACAAACTACTACTGCTACGTCTACTGGCATAAAATGTTAAAAAATATTACATTAATATTTCATTTTAAATTTAAATATGACAATTGCACTGTAATGGGTTGCTGAGGACAGAGAAAGATGGAGTACGCTGGTTAAACGATTATCTGTGGTGCCCCTGTAACAGCAGAAATAGTGACGAAACAATGTAGGAAATTAGCTTAGCGCAAAATAGATACCATCGGATGAAACTGGACATTAATACAACAGTTATCTAAAAAGCAGCCCACACATGGCAAATTAACTTTCTTGAGACAGTCACACTGCCAACCGATCAAGATACCATCTAACAGCCGGAGCGACCAAGAATGTTAAATAGCATACTCAAGACTAAACTGACCATAACGTCAACGGTGACCAGAGTAACTTAGACACTAAGTAGGCCCAAGCTCCGCGTAATCGTTATTGCATCCTTTCCCCACTCTACTTCTGACATTCCACTTCAAATATAATTATGCGCGTCCAGTGACTAGAACAAGGGGGAGAAAATATGCATAACAAAACGAATAACCCCGCGTATGCGAGATTAACGAAACGAGAGCTAAACGATTGGTCAAGAAGACTAAGGAACGCCTGCAGATCGTTGGAGCCCCAATCTTAGCTAGTCAGTCGCAAACGAACTACTCAGCTGTGAGGGTCGACCAAAGGAACAAACTGCAGTGTCCGTCTATCTCCATCTCATCAAGAGAGTGCTAGAGACGTAAAAGGCGATTTCACGAGTCCCAGAGTCTACAAGTAAGATAACACTAGTAGTTTTGAGATGTGTATGTTTATTGTATATTGATTGCCATGTATTGATAATATGTTCTTGATATATATAGTTACAGAAACAGATTATTGTTTCTGAGACAGTATGCATGTGGATTGATGTATCTTAGCCGTAAGATTCGAATCGAACTGTGCATATGGGAACCCTGCAGGTGTCTGATGCTATAGACACTTTGCAGAGGAGACCGCACACTTATAGCTAACGAGAATACTGTAGCCAGAGCTCCGACTTTTACAGGTCGGTCCTGGGATCATAAAGGTTTGTGGAGACGAACGCCTGACCGTCGCTCCCGTGGCACCAAAGGAGAACAATCAAGAGTCTACCTGGCCACGTCCGAACCCCACAGCTACAAGGGCGACCCGACTCACCGTAGATAAGTCACCCGCAAATGAACTGAGTCCTACCCTCGAGAAACTAGAACCCCACTCGAACATTTAGTAAACTACGAACAGTGAAAATCGTAACCGCAGTTAGCAAATGATGAAGTAAACCTGCTGAAGCACTTTCCCAGCACGTTGAACTATACTACTTATTAATTTACCGGTTAATGCAGAAATGTTAAAGTTTGTGTTGAAAATATAAAAAGAGAAATTACATACATACGACTGGTGTCATTCTATTTGTATTGTTGTGTAGCTATTAGTTTTCTTCTCTCGAGACAATAATCTAGTCTTTTGATTAGTCATCACCGGTTCTCAAGTTGAGCCAAATGATACTAAAATTCCCGAGAACAAATATAAATTTTATGTGACCAAAGTGCCGTGATCTGTCTCTCACACAACTTTCGGAATTCTGGTAAAAGGACGATCGATAGTGGTAGCTCATCGCCCATCTATCATTAAGTCTTACCCCCTAGTAAGATAAACGTATCTTCCCCAGAATATCATCACAGCCCCTACGACTTCCGAGTTACGGGATAGGATAGGATACTGAACAACTATATTGCAACGAAGATCGCGCGCATATATTCAATTCTATTTGCATTCAAATATCGCTTCTGTGTAAACTTTACCGTTGTCAAAGTTATTGTTTGTCTTTATTAAATTTAAAACGCAAATCGGTTTTATTCAAAAGGTTCTATTTTAATCGAATATTCATAGTTTCAAACCACAATCATGCGCTCGCGTGTCCAGATACAAGGTAACCAAAGGGAGACGCGTCACGGTCATAGGCGCTCGCGTGTCCAGATACAAGCGCCTGTGTTTCAAACTATGCCTTGATCCATGTTGAAGTTGTTTTTCCCCTTCTTTATTTGAATTTTTTTAACGTTTTTTTTTAATCAATCAGCTAATAGTTATTTTACCGTTTTTATATAGCGCGCTTTGAATTCAAGAACCGCTCAAGGCGCTGGCGGGTACAGGATCTAATTTAGAGTCGCCAACTTGCTGCCTTAGCGATTCCGTCTGACCACCCAGACGACTGAGCACGATTCTGGGCCCCAGGGGATGATAAAGAAAGAAAGGATCTATTAGTGCATGCTGGGCGAATGTGTGTAGCTGGCTCTCACCCCGCTCTAGAACATGAACGTCAGGATCTTTGCTGGTCCGTGCTGCGGAATGCGTGCGCGCAGACTAGACCTCGGTTTATGCTCTCATCCGAAGGAGTAGGAATCGCTTGCCAGAGAATCAGGGTAATGCTTGGTTTTCGTGGGGTGGTGTGTGTGTATGTGCGTGTTTGTGTCCGCGTGCGTGTGTGTTTTGTGTGTGTGGGTGTGCGTGTGTGTGTGTGTGTTTCTCCACTACCTGCATGCATATTTATCGTTCAACATTCACCGGTTCTCACATTCAAGTAGGCCTACTACTAACCCTGCCTGCTCGACATCGCGCAACGTAAAACATTTATAGCGTGCGGATCACCCACTACGCTGATGTGCCACCCTGATTTTCAGCTCCAAGATGGAGCATATTTATTTATTCTCACTGCTTGCTCTCGGATCACCAGCTTGTTTAGTTTTTCAATCGAACCGATCGTCGTTGTAGCAATGTTATGCAACATTGTAGCCTATGCATTTGTATGCATGAAATGTATATTTTATATTATAGTTGACAACTCGAATTAAACACTGTGTGTTTAAACAGAAAGCGGCGTATATGATTTTGCTGTCAAAACTTATTGCTTGTGTGTAACGGAGGTTTTTTTTATGTATTATAATCTAAATAAATATATGTATAACTACTTATGGTGTATTGAATGAGTGTGTGGGTGTGGCTGTCTGACGCTCAGTATAAAGGAGTGTGTTCTATCTCTGTTTACTTTAACTTCTCATCCTTCACCACACACATGCTTTCAGACAAGGACAAAGTCTACACAATTGTTTCTCTTTGCCCTCTGTTATGCTATTACTCATTCAATTATTCATATACACATTAAACCATTCATATACACTAAATTCACAGATACATTAAATCATACAATTCTTTCCAGCATATAAATAATTCACACGGATAATAATTAAGTGCACGTAATTAATGTATTAATTTCATCCAGTTAAGTTGATGAGTGCACACCGTTTACTCAGTCAGTTCGCGCAGTCCTTTCTTGTTTATGTGTACACAGTTTTTCTCACAATTCAACACTAGTAGAAGTCGTTGTCCCTTTCTGAGGACGTCACTCGACTCTACACTTTTGCATTAGCATCGACACGAACATTGCACTTCGATGACTTGGATATTTTTAAATTTCACAGTTTCTATTTAGGCCTACTGACCGTATTCGCGGATCAAACACTCCCGGCGCGGTATTCACAGCCGACGCTGGGGTCACAGCCACACACTGAAGACGCTGCAGTTGTCTTCGTGGCGTTGATCCGGACATTCACTTCGGCACCGTTGTTGCAATTCTGCACCAGTGATGGTATCCGAAGGAGAGCTACGGCGATGATGGTGTCCACATCAGGTCAAGCCAGTGATGTCATGGGGACCAGATCCATCCGCCGCACATCAGGGGTCCTTTGCTCCGTAACCGCTCCGCTGTATACAACATGTACACAATCGTAAATTTTTTGCTCTTATCCTTAAAGAGACTGTATGTCTTTATAGCTCACATTGAGCAAGGATCATTTCCCTTTGTAGAATGTCTCTACACGCCACCACAATCACTACAATCACTACTGTCACCATTCCTGTGACAATACCTAGTATAGCCACTTTACACACATTGCATAGGCTACACACAAGGGACTATGAGCCAAATATTACAAACACAGCTCACCTTCATTTTATAACATATTTATACCCATTCATTCATCAATAGATATACAAATTACACAACTGAAATACGTTCCTATTTCAGCCCCATATCTTCACATATGAATGAATATAAGAATGGCATCATAATTACAAACTGAGTCACACATACATGTATACATACACATGATCAAATAAATATTGACACGAGTTATCGAACTTTGTTTTCAAACATGGGTTCTTCTGTACCCTAAACGTACTAATTTACAAAAAGCAATACTCTTCCTTTTTCGTAAGAATAGCTTAGCAGTTCATTATAAATACCACTAATAGTAATAATAACAATAAATACCTGTATTCTTTATACAGCAAAAGTAATTCCTAAAGAATCAGGTCTTTCTAGAGCACCCCACGTCCTGTCACTAAGGCTGATGTATAGTCTCTGCTCTAACAACAGTTCACAAACTATTCGAAAAATTATGCAGTGACGTCATACCGTCTTCCTACAGAAAAGTGTACGAACTGCGTCCGTTACACTACCCCCCTCCCAAAGAAAAAAAGAACCGACCGAGGTTATTTTTTACAAGTTCTGAGGATAATGTCAAAACACAGCAACGACCACGAAACCTTGATCTATGGAACCGATTGATCACGATCAGCGCGTGACAACAGATCCGCGAACACATTCTGTGTACCTGGAAGTGGTTCAAGAGTGAATCTGAACTCTTGTAAGGACATGAACCATCATCCTGGATAACGCCAATACCTACTGTAGGGACAGTATGCCTATCTGTAGAAATATCCACACCAGAAACACAACACTGAGGTTCCACAACCTCGACATCTGGAAGCAAAACTGGAAATATGGAAGCTTTCGGTTTACGACCGAACATCCGATCAAAAGGACTGAAACCTGCACTTTCTGACGGCAATTCTCTACATTCGAAGAGCAATGTAGGAAGATAGCGATGCCAAGCTTTAGGTTGAGAATGAACAACCTTTCGAAGCATAGACTTCAAAGTGCCATGAAACCGTTCAACAGTACCATTTGCTTGAGGATGGTAGGGCGAAGTACGTATGGCTTGAGTACCACACAAAGCATGAAACTGTTTCATCAAATCTGAGTTGAACTGAGAACCTTGATCTGAAAGAATTTCCTTGGGAAAACCTAACCTTGAAAAAATACTCATCAAAGCTTCAGCAACAGCAACAGAAGAAATGTCTTTCATAGGAACAGCTTCGGGAAACCTAGTAGCCAAATCAATCAAAGTCAGAATATATCTGTGACCTTCAACAGATGGAGGAGACAAAGGCCCAACTAGATCAATAGCAACCCTCTCGAATGGAGTCGAGATAAGAGGCATAGTCGCCAAAGGAACAGGGGGAACTTTTCCTTTTGAAATTGTTTTCTGGCAAATGTCACAAGTGTGAACATAAGCACTCACATCAGCAGAAACACCAGGCCAAAAGAATTGGGACAGAATCCTAGTCAAAGTTCTACGAACTCCACAATGACCTGCCAAAAGTTGATCATGCGCAGCAATCATGACTGAAGTGCGAAGTTTTTCAGGAACAACAACCTGATGCAAAATATCCTTGGATTTCTGGTACCTTCTGTACAAAATATCATCTTTAAAATAGAAAGTATAAGTAGCAGAACCAACAACCTTTTCTTCACCTGAAACAGCTAACTTAAAACAACCCTGCAAAGTAGCATCATCTTTCTGCAACTGAATGAGTTCAACACGAGTGACCTTCAAGTCATCGCACACAGTGACAAGAGGTTTGTGCGGGAGATCTTGCTTCCTAGCCTGAGCACGAGTAGTGACAGCAGCAATAGGAACATCAGCAGCAGCAGCAACTTTGGTATCTTGGGTCTGCTGAACAATCAAACCTGGAATATTTCCTACAATCAAGTCAGCAACTGGATCCTCAAGAACACAACAAACCAACTCTCCAACAAAACATGGACAAGAAACAACAACCTTAGCCTGCTGATAAATGTTTATCTCTCCACCAAAAGTTTTACAACGAACAGTACCTGGTACATACTGCTCATCAGAAACCAAGCGTTTTCGAACACCACAAATGGTAGCACCTGTGTCTCGCAGAACTGAGCAAGCAGTAGAGTTTACAGAACCAACTTCTAAATGCAAGTGACCAGGTGTCTGATCAAAAACAGAACAAACAACTTCAGAGTCTACAGGGACAACTGCACAACCCGAGCTTGATTTATTAGTCTTATCATCTGAAGCTGTGGCTTTCATTACAACAAAGGGACAAGCTTTTCTAGTATGACCACCAATGTTGCAAACAGGGCAAGGATTTTGACTATTTCGAAGGGGACATTGTTTAGGACCATGACCTTTACCATCACAAAGAGGGCAATTATCAAAATTGGTGTAAAATGAACCACCTCCACGTCCACGTCTATAAGATCCCCGAGTCTGATCAAAACGACCTTCGACCTTTTGGTTCGAATCTGTGTATGTTGGGTCTTTCTTTTGAAAACCACCACGATTTCTCCAATAGCCACGACCTCGATAGTTTGAGTAACCACCGCGAGAATCTGCAGAGCCAGCAGCAGCTTGCGATTCCTCAGCTACATCAACTGATCCTACTGAACCGAAAATTGTAGCAGCCGATTTGCGTGCTAAGTTCTTTCCGGGACGAGCAAGACGATAACTTTCAGCAGTTTTAACCATATCATCCAATGTGACAAGTCCACGCTCGCGAATGAAAGTAGCGAGATCTTGTGACACACATTCTAGAAACTGTTCACCTAACACAAGATTCATTATTCCTTGCATGTTTCTAGGAACACCGGACAAAGCTATCCACCTATCAAACAATCTGTTCAATTCAATACCAAATGTTTGGAAAGGTTCGTTTGAGTCTGGTCGGACTTCACGGAATTTCTTGCGAAAACCTTCAGCAGTACACTGGAACTTCTTAAGCAAATTGTCTTTCAATGTTGGATAATCAACCTGACCATTTGCAGCAAGACTGTGGTATAAGTTCAGTGCATTACCTTCTAACAAAGCTGAAAGAAATGTAACCCATTTGCTTTTATCCCAGCCAAGGGCTGTAGCATGAGTCTCAAAACGAAAAAGGTAAGAATCTATGTCATCTTGTCTTTCTTTGAAAAGAGGCAACTTGGGGTAAACAGGTCTAGCACCAAAAGAAGTACTATCTCTACCTCTGTTCCCAAAACCCGTATCTTGTTCCTCAGGTCTATGTTCAGAACGGAACTCAAATTCCTTTTGTTTAGTTTTCTCTCTCTCTTTTTCTAACTCAACATCTGCTTGTTTTTTAGCTAATTCAATGTCTGCTTGTTTTTTAGCTAAGTCAATCTCCAATGTTTTCTGTTTTGTTTCTTCTTCTAATTTTTTTTCATCTCTAACTTTTTGTCTTTCAATACGATCAAAACATTCCTGTACATATTTTCCACGTTCTTTTTCAGGAATACCCAAAGTTGTAGCTTGAGCAATAAAAGATTGGAACGACTGATCATAATCATCAGACATGGCTAAGTACAATGTAGATCAACAACCAACAAAAAAAAATTTACTATAAAAGTATCAAAGTGTTCAACCAGTAAATCAATAAAATATCAAAGTGTCAACAATGAAATTGGCAAAATGCAGTCAATCAAAACAACTATAAATTGTTCTATGAATCTTACGAAAACAATGAAGTTTCTTCACAAGATGATTTACAGTACAACGCACAGTGCAAGTTATCATAAAAACAGTCAAGTCTTAAATGTATACAAAGCAAATTATATATTGTAATAATCCAATATGTTTTACAAGTTCTGAAGCAATGACAAATTTTTTATATATCAAATGGAATACACTAAGTCAATATATTCACAACATATGTTGAAGAACTTCAACTGAAGTTGATAATAAACACAATGAATATACAGTGAAAGATTAAATTACTAAGTTAAGTTTGTATCCAAATATTTGTTCAAACAGTCTTTTAGTTTTAAAGTAGGATAATATTATTATGTATAATCCCAATAAAGGATCTATTCACAAGTATGTAAAGTTTATATCAATGTCAATAGGAAGAGAAAAAAAAAATAATAAATTTCTAAGTCAAATAAAATATACCAACGTTCAACACTCACAATCAAAATTGTTACCTCCCTTTCCCCAAGAGAATAATTATATAAACAGTGTAAAAAACTATCCTAATGAAAAATATATACAATGCCCACAAAGGAAATATTATTTAAACAAAGTTATTAAATAAAGAATTATGAAATGAGAAAAAAAAAACAATTAACTCTCAACACTATAAGCACTAGAACTAAATAATACTATAATACCAAGTTAACGGCCAAAGGAAAATAAACTCAACAAATTAACAAAGTCTTATCAAGATTAATTTTATAAATAATAAAATCAATAAATGTCACACTAACTACTATACTATTCTATATCCAATTAATATTCAAAGTCACACAGAATTACTGAACCAAAGTAAATTAAATTCAAAGTCAAACAGAATTACTAAACCAAATAAAATCACAAACAAAAACTATCAGCACTAACAATCCAACATGAACCAAGGGAAACAATTTAACAACAATCAAGCTAAATAAAGGGAAACAATTTAACAAGGATAACCCAGTATAACTACATACATCAATACAGAATATTATAACCTCAAACTCAATGCAAATCAATAACACAATGAATAAATAAAATAAATCAAATCAAATTAAATGGGGCTGAAATCCTAATACTATAACCTACTTAAAATGAAGGCAAAGAGACATACACCCAAACACACGCATGAAAGGACAGAACCCTACACAGCAAAGAACTAACAAAAACAAATAATCCCACTACCAGAAGAACAGAGCTGAAAATAAGAAAATAGCAACCCACAGACAGAAAAAGAATTAAACCCTTAGTGCCCAGAAACTGTACACAGGCACAGCCGTTACACCGGAGACGGCATGTCACACAAAACAAAACATCACAGTCATACACAATATAATCAATAATTTCAAGGGAGATAAGCCCACTAGTCTAACTGTATATAAATATAATAACTAGTGGTGCCCTCAATAAATATAAATATGTATGACTTAATGCTAACTAACACAGAGAGAGTCTAGGGTCACCAAATGTAACGGAGGGTTTTTTTATGTATTATAATCTAAATAAATATATGTATAACTACTTATGGTGTATTGAATGAGTGTGTGGGTGTGGCTGTCTGACGCTCAGTATAAAGGAGTGTGTTCTATCTCTGTTTACTTTAACTTCTCATCCTTCACCACACACATGCTTTCAGACAAGGACAAAGTCTACACAATTGTTTCTCTTTGCCCTCTGTTATGCTATTACTCATTCAATTATTCATATACACATTAAACCATTCATATACACTAAATTCACAGATACATTAAATCATACAATTCTTTCCAGCATATAAATAATTCACACGGATAATAATTAAGTGCACGTAATTAATGTATTAATTTCATCCAGTTAAGTTGATGAGTGCACACCGTTTACTCAGTCAGTTCGCGCAGTCCTTTCTTGTTTATGTGTACACAGTTTTTCTCACAATTCAACACTAGTAGAAGTCGTTGTCCCTTTCTGAGGACGTCACTCGACTCTACACTTTTGCATTAGCATCGACACGAACATTGCACTTCGATGACTTGGATATTTTTAAATTTCACAGTTTCTATTTAGGCCTACTGACCGTATTCGCGGATCAAACACTCCCGGCGCGGTATTCACAGCCGACGCTGGGGTCACAGCCACACACTGAAGACGCTGCAGTTGTCTTCGTGGCGTTGATCCGGACATTCACTTCGGCACCGTTGTTGCAATTCTGCACCAGTGATGGTATCCGAAGGAGAGCTACGGCGATGATGGTGTCCACATCAGGTCAAGCCAGTGATGTCATGGGGACCAGATCCATCCGCCGCACATCAGGGGTCCTTTGCTCCGTAACCGCTCCGCTGTATACAACATGTACACAATCGTAAATTTTTTGCTCTTATCCTTAAAGAGACTGTATGTCTTTATAGCTCACATTGAGCAAGGATCATTTCCCTTTGTAGAATGTCTCTACACGCCACCACAATCACTACAATCACTACTGTCACCATTCCTGTGACAATACCTAGTATAGCCACTTTACACACATTGCATAGGCTACACACAAGGGACTATGAGCCAAATATTACAAACACAGCTCACCTTCATTTTATAACATATTTATACCCATTCATTCATCAATAGATATACAAATTACACAACTGAAATACGTTCCTATTTCAGCCCCATATCTTCACATATGAATGAATATAAGAATGGCATCATAATTACAAACTGAGTCACACATACATGTATACATACACATGATCAAATAAATATTGACACGAGTTATCGAACTTTGTTTTCAAACATGGGTTCTTCTGTACCCTAAACGTACTAATTTACAAAAAGCAATACTCTTCCTTTTTCGTAAGAATAGCTTAGCAGTTCATTATAAATACCACTAATAGTAATAATAACAATAAATACCTGTATTCTTTATACAGCAAAAGTAATTCCTAAAGAATCAGGTCTTTCTAGAGCACCCCACGTCCTGTCACTAAGGCTGATGTATAGTCTCTGCTCTAACAACAGTTCACAAACTATTCGAAAAATTATGCAGTGACGTCATACCGTCTTCCTACAGAAAAGTGTACGAACTGCGTCCGTTACATTGTGGTTGTTGTTGTTGTTGATTATCCTCCCTCATTACATTATAAATCTCCCCCGTTGGGGTGCCGGGGGTTTCAGTATAAATAGTATCCCCACTTTCTGGAAATTTAGTGCTTTAAATTCCCACTGTCGCTGTCTTTCTCATTTGCTCTTTCTTATTCCTGATCTGTTCTATCAATCTGCTATACTATCTTCTTCTTCGTTAGACCAGTCACCTACCTTTTTTCTTGAAAACTCTTCCGGGACAAGACTCCTTGTTTGTGTATGAGGTCTGTTGGATCAGCTTGGGAATATTGGACGCTTTCTGCCAGGTGGTCACTAGGGCTTCCTATGATGTTATTATTTAGCAATATAGGCATTTTATATATGTGTTTTGTTGATAATTTATAATGATGTTTGTATTCTATTTTGTTTTTGTAAACGGGGGTTCGATAAGTTGGGGTGAAGCCTCAGCCGTCCCCTGCGTGGGATGTTTTTATTGTAAAGTGACTGGCTGGTGGAGGGCGTTCAGTTTTCCCACTAGGGTTGTTTCGGCAGATCTTTTATGCGGATTGGGGGTTGTCCGGTCCTGATTTGGCTCGGAAGAGTCCGCTGGACCTAAAGCAACAATTAGGCCTATGTAATGTAATGTTATAAATCTATTGTCAGTTATTATCATCGTTGTTATCAACTTATTGTTATCATTATAGTCGTTGTTGTCATATTCCTCAACAGCGTCCGAATCAGGTTCGTCGTTGACATCGAAATCGTTAACACTATTATTATCGTCGTCGTCGTCGTCGCCGTGGTTGTTGTCCTTGTTATCGTCTTCATCCTTGAAGCCTTAAACTTCATTGTTGAAGTTGAAGACTTGATCGTGTCGTTGTCACAGTCATCTGAAGCAGTAAGCTTACCACCACTAGCAGTAGCACCATCATCTCCCCCCACCCCACTCTCTCAATCTCTCTCTCTCTCTCTCTCTCTCTCTCTCTCTCTCTCTCTCTCTGTCCAATAACCCTCTCTCTGTCTCTGTATCTGTCTGTTTCTCTCTTTCTCTCTCTCTGGAGGTTCGTTCACAGTGAATGCTTTAAAATGCTCTTACAGAACACAGAATGTATACAGCTAAAAATGACAGCAGAACGCTGCAAATGAAAATTGCGGATATTGGTTAACCGTCACACAAACAAATCCGTGATCATGACTACTGTCGTGAAGTCAATCATACACAAAACTTTTGATAAAATTCAGACACATTAGCTGATTTTACAAAGAATTTATTGAAATAAGTAGGTGCTTCCTTGTGTGCAATTGTAAACATAAACACTGCAGTATGGAAGAAAAGTTGTTGTAGTGAAAGATTTGAACATTGAAGACAAGTTTGTGTAGAACGCGACATGTAAACACTGAACCGTTCATTCTCCAAAGCCTTAAGCCCCGGTCACACAGCCCTTTACGACTGAATCACGGCCAAAGCGCGTCCAAAATTTGTTACCCGTGGAGTGGACGTTGTTGTTCGCGTTGATGTCGAGGTTAAGACGAGCTACGGTCGAGGTATAGACGTGGCAGGACGCGGGGAGAAATTTGAACGGCATCGGACGCGGCAAAGATCTTGCCTCGGTCACACAGCACTCCACGTCTTAATCACGTACAAAAAGTTCGGAAAATGTGGTGGACGTGGTCGTACGTGGTAATTTTCGGTCAATTTTGGTTTGGCCTTGCTTTGGACGGGGTATTGCCGTCGGCGGCTGTTCCACTGCTGAAGCACTGCAACCACGTCCAGCCACGTGTAAGCCTAAAAATAAATTTGCACATGTTCACGAGAGGGAAAAAGGCGACACTGCACGTGCCGAGGTCTAAGAAAATTACGGTATTTATATGCCGCAAATCAGAAGTGATACAGAAGTGATTAGGCAGTGTGTTACACTCAGTTCGATGTTGGTGTTTTCCTTTCTCAGTATCCGATTCAGCCCCAATGCTGAATTCCTGATAAGGTGTAACTCAGATTCGTTTATCCACGCAACCCGTCCAAACAGCATACAAGTCACAAAGTCGACGTATGAAGTTTTCCACTTTTATTCAGCACACACCAACAACTGCATACAATTCTCAACTCAACTCAACAACTTTCACAGCAACAACTATCACAGCTTCACTATCAACAACAATAACTCTCTCAACAACAGTGCGGCACACAATTTTATAATCTCTCTCTTTTCCGGAAAGATTTCGAATACAGTAGAAATGACGCACTGCCACCAATCGAATAAAAGATCGTCATCACTGACTTACGTCATTCATCTCTCCACACATACCCCGAACCTTCTCTTACTTCGACAATCGTCCCGAACCTTCGATCGATGGTAAACAAGGAAATCCAGAGTATTCTCCGACAATATCGACCAACGAAAATTATCAACGTTATACAAAGCCTCTCCTAACAACAATGCAAACTCAAATCAAAGGTAAATAAACTCCATTATTGAATACTTTGCAAATCGAAACGATTATATCTATCGTACACGCTTCCGACATACTTTCGTTCGCGTTTCAACGTAACACAGTGATCAGGACGTCTTTCGAACGTGTTCGAGACGTCGTTAGGTAGTGCTATGTACGTGGAAAAATCCATTTGTCAGTGATAAGCCGCTAAACACACGCTATTTCCCCTGATTCCAACGCGGTACACGCGTCCAATGACCGTGCTCTGGTCGTGACTGAACGCTAAATTTTCGCGTCTTACCGCGTCTCCCCAAGTTTTAATCACTGCCGTAACACGGATTACTACGCGTGTTTCACGTGTGTTGCACGTCTTTACCGCGTGTGTTACCCGTGGTTGTGCGCGGGCTAAAATTTTGAGCAGTTCAAAACTTTTTGCCGCGTCCGATGCCGTTCAGATTTTTCCCCGCGTCCTGCCACGTCTATACCTCGACCGTAGCTCGTCTTAACCTCGACATCAACGCGAACTACAACGTCCACTCCACGGGTAACAAATTTTGGACGCGCTTTGGCCGTGATTCAGCCGTCCAAAGCACGGCCAAACCAAAATTGACCGAAAATTACCACGTACGACCACGTCCACCAGATTTTCCGAACTTGTTGTACGTGATTAAGACGTGGAGTGCTGTGTGACCATGGCTTTAGAGTCATACAAACCATCCTACGTGACAATTATTATTATTATTATTATTATTATTATTATTATTATTATTATTATTATTATTATTATTATTATTATTATTATTATTGAGGATTTTTTATAGCGCACTTATCTCGCCGTACTTGACCAGACTCTAGGCGCTGGCCGATACACAATCTAACTCAAACCGCCCGAGACGCCCACCCGCTGCCTTTGGGCGCATGGTCTGACGCCCGGACAACTGAGCACTATCCTAGCCAGGTATGGGGGAGAAGGACCAAGTGCATGCTGGGTGTGTTCTTGTTACCGGCACTCACTCGTCTAGGACATGAGCGTCAGGATCTTTAAAGTCCGTTATGATGGAATGTATGCGACACACAGACTAAACCTCGGTTTATACTCTCATCCGAAGGAGTAGGAAACGGGAGTAAAGTGTCTTTCCCAGGGACACAACACAATGACCCGGACAGGGCTCGAACCCGGGACCTTCAGATCCGCAAGCCAAAGCACTACTATTAGACCACCGTGCACAAATGGGGCGAACCACGGTCAGAACAACGAGATGGAGGGGGGATAAGGAGGGGGTCATGAACACTTTTTATAACCTTATTTCCGGGATGGTCAAACTAATGAGCTTTGGTAGGCAGCGGCAATCAAACAATTGTCAAAAGCTGTAATCGAACTTTTTGCTTCTTATTCTTCTTTTTTTGGGGGGGTTGGGTGGGTGGGATGGTGGGGTGTGGAGGTGGGGAGGAATGGGTGCACATACACCCAGTGTACCCCTTCTCCTCTTCCACCCCACCCCCCACCCCCCTCGTCCGCCACTATACAAATCTAACATGTAACAATGGGAAGAGAAACAATAAACTGAAGAAATAAAATAATGCTAAATAAAATATCGCTGCATCTTTCCAAAACTACTGTCAAGACGTACTCTTATAGGAATAATGTAAAATGGTTCCAGAGCCTTCTTTTAACTGAGAGAGAGAGAGAGAGAGAGAGATAGAGAGAGAGAGAGAGAGAGAGAGATCGTCCTGGAGTTGCGTTCTCTTTGCGCGCCTATTTTGGGTTGTAAAAACATGGCCTACCCAATGATGAGTTTTTTATCGTTGCTCTGTATAAACAATACTGCAAAACACAAAAGGAGGCAGTACTGAGTGAAACCTTGGCTGGCTACTTCTCTTCGACTGCGTATTTCGCGAAATGTATGCATTCTGACCGGCTACAACAAATGTTGCAACACAAATTTAGTGCAGGTTCTAAATCGCCAAACATTTTTTTCAAAACAGTTGCACAAAAGAATACAGAATCCTTTATTATCCACATAAATATTAACAATGAGTATATTTCGTGCAGTGTCCATCAAGGGGCGGATTAGGCTCTTGGTAAGAGAGGGAGGGAGGTGGGGGTAGCGAACCAAAAATGTTAAATCACCTAGTATCTGAATATTTTGTATTTCCTATCCTATCCCTATCCTATCCCATAACTCGGAGGTCGTAGGGGCACCACAGATGATCGTTTAACCAGCGTACTCCATCTTTCCCTGTGAAACGTTCTCGTGGTTCGGGTTATTCGGCGAACTGCTTTCTGTTCCTTAATTGGTCTATGTTTAGTGACCCCGAAACCGCCGGAAGTGACGGTAACGTCAAATTTTCTTTAATGGCGGCGGTCATGCACGAGGAAGAGGAAGATTTTGCTGTTGTTTTGGCATTACATGCATTAGTTGACGATGAACAAGAAGAAGGTGAAAGACCTAGAAAACGCAGAGCTACTTTGCCCTACGTGCTGCAAAGACATCAGTATGGGGCTTTTCACTCGCTGGTACAGGAATTGGCAGAACAGGTTGGTCGTAGTCGTAGAACTAGTAGTACCACTAGACCTAGTAGTAGAACTAGTTACTAATAACTATACAATAAGTAGTATAAAATAATTACTGAAAATTAGTCTACCTTTTCGCGGTAGACTTGGTAAAAGTGAATTTAGCTACCCCACACATTTTACTCACTGGTTTAGAAAGGATTTTACTATTTTTAGGGAGGGGATATTGCCACTAGTATCAATTATTGGGGTTCAGAATCAAACCAATCAAAAACAAAAATAAATAAAATGTTTGGTGGCATTAATTAACCTCTGAGATGTACATATCTGGTTTGATCTGATCCGCTTTATCAAGGTACAAGACAATATAAAACCTCAATCCATTTCACAAATGTGTAGGTATTAGGTAATGAGAGTGATGTAGGCCTACATCTTTCTTGGTATTTTAATAATGAATAATGACCATGGATCCCAATTAATTATTAAGCACTTTGCCTCACTGGCAGGTGGTCTCCATTTTAGCACTTACAGTACATTCTACACTCACATATTCATGAGAGTATAAACCGAGGTGTAGTCTGTGTACGCATGCATTCCATCGCATAGACTTTAAAGATACTGACACTCATCATGACTCATGTCCTCCGACGAGTGAATGCCAGAAACACCAATACACTAATTATGCACTAGGTCCCTTCTCCTCCTTCCCTGGCTGCCCAGGAGTATGCTTAGTTGTCTGGGGGAGGGGGGGTGGTATATAATGTGCCCAAAGGCAGCAATTTAGCGCCTTGGGTGGCTCGAGTTAGATCCCATCAGCGCCTTGAGCCGCCAAGTATGGCAAGATATGTGCGCTATATAAATTCTCGATTATAATAATAAAAATCAAATATATATAGTTTGTTTTGGGCAGATCACATGATGATCAATTGATTGTTCTTTGAATATAATATATTTCACACTTTATCAGTCATTTGAATTGTGCAGGATCCGAAACACCTCTACAAGTTTCTGCGGATGAGTGGGGAGACTTTTGATGAGCTGCTGCACAAGGTTGGACCACTCATCCAGAAGCAAGATACAAACTTCAGGATGTCGATAGCACCAGAGGAGCGACTTGCGGTCACTCTCCGTTTCCTTGCTGGAGGTGTGTGATTTGAGCAACACTGATTTGTGTGACTGTTAATTTTGTTAATGTCAATTTGCCTTCCACACCCACTATAAAGTACATTGGATCCTAGGATGATTTTTACTACCACAACAAGAGTCCACTTGGCACTCTGTAGGGTGTGACCATGCTCTTCCCAACAAAGACATGACACCACCTCTTATGTATTGTACGACCACGTTAGAATTGGAGTGACACAAAGAATTAATTACACGGTTCACCGTAATGCTTAGCTATAAAAAATTTATACATACGTAAATAAATAATAACCTAATAGTAATATAGTTATACCTGTGTTTGTTTATAGGTGTTTCCTCTGAGTTTAAATTTACATTCAACGAAGTGCTGATTTTCAAACATTTTAGACTCTCAGTGGAATGTGAATATTGTCTGATCGAATATATTGTTGTTCATTTACAGGTGGATCATACCATTCCATGTTTTATCTGTTTCGAATCCCGATATCGACCTTGGGCTATCTCATACCTGACACATGTGCAGCAATCTACAATGCCTTGAAAGGAGAACATTTGAAGGTACAAATACAATTGGACTCTACCCAAAATATGTCTGTTTACTGTTTCCCAGTGTTCAATAAGCTATTTTTGTTAAAAATAATAATTATCAGATTTCAAAAGGTGCTTTTTCTACACAAAAATAGTTCAAACCATTCCCTCAGGCATTTACACACTCATTAAACAATACAGTTCTATACATGTAGGGAGGTATGGTGGGTAGGGAAATACATTCTTTGCTCATTCACACATTCCGAAAACATAAAAAATAAAAGGATTATGGAGTGGAAATTGTGACCAAAAAGTGGAGGTTTTTTGGTTCCACAAGTTGAAAAGTGCTAAGATCGGCAGGGAAAAAACCCAAAAACCTTGTTTTTTGGTGTTTTTTTGTGTGTGCCCCAATTCTTTTCAAACACTGTGTATGGTCACCTTTGCCAAAAATAAATATATACATGTATGTGATCTTTTTGTGTCTTTGTTTTAGACACCAATGACACAAGCTACTTGGAAAGATATCCAGACCAAGTTCCAGCAAAAGTGGAATTTTCCCCAGTGCCTTGGAGCAATGGACGGGAAGCATGTCAGGATCAAGTGTCATAGAAATGGTGGATCTGCGTATTTTAACTATCAGCGCTACCACAGTTTGGTGTTGTTTGCCATTGTAGATGGCGACTACAAATTTATTTTTCATGAAGTTGGGGCAGAGGGACGTGTGGGTGATGCCACAATTTGGAATGCTTCCAACTTCAAGAGATGTATGGAAAGGGGATTGTGGGACACCCCACCACCACTAGTCACGCCGCGCACCAACATACCCATTCCAAGTCTCATTGTGGCAGACTCTGCTTTTGCCTTGTCGCCCCTGTTGATGAAGCCATTTCCAGGCCGTGACCTCACCTTCCCCAGGAGGGTCTTCAACTACAGGCTGAGCAGAG
This sequence comes from Oncomelania hupensis, assembly GCA_036898135.1. Lineage (NCBI taxonomy): Eukaryota > Metazoa > Mollusca > Gastropoda > Littorinimorpha > Pomatiopsidae > Oncomelania > Oncomelania hupensis. The sequence goes on from CM072520.1 coordinate 18,931,734, forward strand.
CTCGTCGCATTGTGGAGAATGCCTTTGGCATTTTGGCTAGCCGTTTTCGTATGTATCAGACCACCTTTGTGCAAGAACCAGAATCGGTTAAAAAGTGTGTGTTGGCATCACTTACCTTGCACAACTTCCTGCGGGATTGCAATGACCAGCGCTACTGCGGCCCGGGGTACGTTGACAATGAACAGGGCATGGACCATGCATATGTACCTGGACAGTGGAGAGAGGCTGCCCGGGCAAACTTGGATGGGCTACAGAATGTGATTGGTGGGGCGCACCCACAGCATGCTACAGGTACAGAGGTCAGAGACGCTCTGACCGAGTACTTTATGAATGAAGGTGCTGTGCCATGGCAGAATACCAGAGCATATGACTGCTAGAATGACATTATTGTGTAATAGCAGTTGTTTGTTGCATCAATTTTTATTCATCAGATTAACACAAGTTGTACTGATAAATTATTAAAAATATTTATTATAATAATAAATAATTATAATAATAATTATTATTATTATTAAAAATAGCAGTTATGAGTCTCATTTATAGTGAATAAGCCAGATTGGGTGTTTTTTTTACCTGCAACGACGTACGTTTCATAAAAACATTAAACGTTTTGTAATGTAAACAGAGTATCTAGACAAAGTAGGTACTGCTATTAGAAGTTGCACAAATGTTAATAATTTATGTTTAGATGTTTTTGATGCTTATTATGAATTTGGCAGCAAGATTAATTATGATACAGTAGATGATACTGTTTTTGAACCATTTATGTGTCGGGATAAAATAATTGGTTAAGATAAAAGATACTTTTTTATTCTAAAAATTTATTAGTCAGGGAGTTTGTGCAGTAAAACATTTGCTGGGCCAGAATGGACATTTTCTCATTTACCATGCATTTAAAACTAAATACAACATTCCTACAGGCTTTGTTTATAATGGCTGTTTACATGCACATCCTCAGAAAAAACTGCTGAAAGTTCTGCGTCAAAACCTCAAAACTGCTGGCGAGCATGGTTTTAGTTTCACTGCGCCATCTCTTTGAAACGCACTTCCTGCCGATGGGAGGAAATGGGAAGATATTAATAAATTTAAGGCAGAATTGAAGTATATGTATTTTTGCTGAGCATTTGGTTAGATGAGGATTGACAGCATATAATCTTTTTATTTCTTTTTTTTTCCTTTTCCATGTATTTGCATACTATGTTATGTATTTTATGAAATGGATATTGAATGAATGCGCGAGTACGCGCATTGAACCTTTTTTTTTTTAATTAAAAAGGCTCTATATAAATGTAATCCATTATTATTAGGCCTATTCATAAAATGGGTTTTATACTGACAAATGATGGTTTTCTTCAATTTGATAAAAGTCCAGTTAGAGGTGTGTGTCCCAACGACTTTCGAGTTATGGGATAGGATACATGAGCATTGCGAATGCTCCTGTAACTTGTTTGTGTAGACAAAAATTAAATAAACCAAACATTTTTTTTTTGAAAAAGATACATTTATAGAACATGAGCATTTTAATAATGAAATGTTAATAAGATATTAACAATTGATTATGAATTGTGCATTAATTCGCTATACATAATGAACAAGTGTCTGGGACTGTTATTAGAGATGGTAGAGGTACTGGCTCCTTGGAGTCACCCGCTAAAAATGTTTAATTACCTACCTTGAAACTGTAATTAGCAGAAGTTAAAAATAAATTAATAATATATGGTTATTCGATTGCACCTATTGTGACAAATCACTGGATGTATTCGCACGTTTTTGATTGAAGTTTTATTAAGATTTGTAATTCATTAGAAAATATTTAATATAATCAAAGAATCTTTCAAATGCTTGTGATTAACATAAAATTGAATTCTTTTATCAAAGAAGATATGATTATCTGCCCCCAAAATAACTTAATTATTATCATCAACATTGTAATCAACAAGATGAAGATAAAATTATCTGCCCAAAAAACAATTATTATCATCAACATTGTAATCAATCTCACCTCGACTCACCTGATCGTGTGTCATTGCTATGTTGTTATTAATAGTTACGTACTTGATTGGTCTTTAACAAAAATTACCAGTTGTTATTGCTTCATGTGACTGTGTATCGACTCATGATTTCATTTTGGCAGAGTGTGTGTATTTACTCTGTCTCTGGTCATATGTGGATGTTTGTTCTGTTGTACTAGAATTGACATAAATAAAAAATTTAAGAATGTGTCAGAAACCTTTGTGTTTAAGTTTTATTATGTTCCCAATTCTACATTTCAATTACTCGCAAACATTTTACAGGCAGACAATATTCTTATTTTCCTTGTGAACACTTTCAGCTTTTCACTTTAATCTTGGCACTAGAAGACAAATGCAGTCATTGGCATTGTTATTAACATTTAACAAAACAAAAACAATAGCACAGCTTTTAATACTTTTAAGAGATATCCTATCCTATCCTATCCTGTCCCGTAACCCGGAGGTCGTAGGGGCACCACAGATGATCGTTTAACCAACATACTCCATCTTTCTCTGTCCTCAGCAGCCCTGATGGCTTAGCTCACTGTCAAACCAGTCCATTCTCGAATGTTGTCCTCCCACCTCTTTTTCGGTCTCCCTCTTCTTCTACCTCCTTGCACTGTGCCTTGCAGAATAGTCTTTGAAAGGCCTGATGATCTGGTGACGTGGCCATACCATCGGAGTTTCCGTTTCTTCACCACTGTTAGCAGGTCATCGTGTTGTCCAATGGCTTGTGTGATGGTCTGTCGGACTTAGTCGTTGGTGATGTGTTGGGTATAGGAAATGCCCAGAAGTCTTCTGTAGCACCTCATCTCCATGCTTTGTATTCTTCGTTGGAGATCTGCTGTGAGGGTACATGCTTCGCAAGCATATAGGAAGATGGAGATGACAAGGGAGCGAAGCAGTCTTACTTTGGAATGTAGACTGATGGTCCTGTCTTTCCAAATGGGCTTCAACCTTGTCAGGGCAGCAGTTGTTTGTGCGATCCTGGAGAGGACTTCCTGTCGGGACCCATTGTCTGATACACTGGCTCCTAAATATTTGAAGCTATGCACTGTGTTGAGGGATTGGCCTTGGACTTTGATGTCCATGTTGATGCCATTGGTGTTGTTGGTCATCATTTTGGTCTTCTCTGCACTTATTTCCATTCCATAGGCTCTGGAGGTGGTGTCAAGCCTCTGTACCAGCTGTTCAAATTCTTGTTCCTCTCCAGCCAATCCATCAATGTCATCTGCAAAACGAAGATTGGAGATTGCTCTACCCCCTATGCTGACTGTGCCTTCATGGTCTGCAAGAGCATCTGACATGATGCGCTCTAGAAAGATGTTGAAGAGTGTTGGAGAGAGTAGGCATCCTTGACGCACACCGATTGTTGTTCTGAACCAGTTCCCGATGGCGCTGTTGTGGAGGACTGCACTGGTAGCCTTGTTATACAGGCTTTTGATGACTTCAATAATTTTAGGGCTGATGTTGTACACTTTCATTGTTGCCCATAGATCTGCATGCCAGACTCGGTCAAACGCCTTCTTGAAGTCTATGAACACATGATATAGATGTTGTTGGTGCTGTAGGTATTTCTCACAAATTATTCTGAGGTTGAAAATCTGCTCAGTGGTACTTCGCCCTGCCCTGAATCCTGCTTGTTCTTCAGCTATGATCTGTTCAGCTTGGGGTTTCAACCTGTTGAGTATTATTTTCAGGAGGACCTTGCTGGGATGGCTGATGAGGCTGATGGTCCGGTAATTTTCACACTCCTGAAGGTTACCTTTTTTGGGAAGAGTGATGACAAGCGACTGGGTCCATGGTATAGGCCACTCCCCACTCTGCTAGATCTTGTTACAGATAATGGTGAGGGCATCAATCATCGCTTCTCCTCCTGCTTGTAGCAGTTCCGCGGGTATGTTGTCCACTCCCGCTGACTTCCCTTTCTTTAGCGCTTGCACTGCTGCCTCAACTTCTTCCCGGAGAATTAGGAGGATTTCTTCTTCTCTGTTCTCGGGACATGCTAGAACTGATGGGTCTCCATTTGGTGTATGGTTGTAAAGGTCAGAGCAGTACTCTGTCCATCTGTCCAAGACTTCTTGTTCTTCTGTAAGGCATATGCCAGACTTGTTTTGGATCGTGGAGACTTTGGGCTGTTTAACACTTGTCAGCCGCTTCACTGTCTGGTAGGCCTTCTTGCTGTTGTTCTTGTTCAGACTGTTCTCTATTTCCTGGCATTGATCTTCTATCCAGTTCTCCTTTGCTGTGCGCATGCCTTTTCGGATGTCATTGTTGATTTTTCGGTAGACATCAGCTCCTTGTGAGGTGTTCTTTTTCTTTTTCATCTCTCTTCGTTTATCACACAGATCCAAAAGTTCAGGTGTGATCCACGGCTTCTTCTTTGGTCGGTGCTTGCCAAGGATCTCAGTGGCGGCATCTGTCACAGCTGAGTTGAAGGTGGTGGTCATGGTGTTGACATCTACTTCACCAGCCCCCAAAATGAGCAGTGGTGCAAATTTCCCTCCAATTGTGGCCTGAAATAGTTCTGCCACCTCCGGGTCTTGCAGTTTGTCCAGGTCGAACTTCAGTCTAGTGCAGTATTTACTCTCTTCAAGTGGAGCCGGAAAGACATCATCAAGAGATCGTGGTCACTTCCGATGTCTGACCTGGAAAAATGCGTGTCCTGCGAATGTTGATGCGTTGCGTGGCCATGATGTAGTCTATTTGGTTGTGATGCTCCACCCCCCCCCCCACCCCCCGGGACTGTGCCATGTCCATCGTCTGGAGTTTTTGTGGAGATCAAGCGTGTTTGCCAGTACCAGATTGTTGTATCTGGCAAACTCCAAGAATCTCAGACCCCTGTCATTTGTCTCGTTGTTGCAGTGGGGTCCACATGTGTCTCCCCAGTTGTGGTGCGCATCTTGGCCAACCTTGGCATTCCAGTCGCCTTGCACTATGACTATGTCCTTTTTCGGCATTTGGTCAAGGACCGCCTGTAGATTTTCATAAAAATCCTCCACTTCGCTGTCGTCATAGTCTGATGATGGTGATGTTGAAAGGGGCTGCTCTCAGGCGGATGGTAATGAGTCTACTGGAGACTGGGCGGCAACCCATGACAGTGGCTAGAATGTTCTTGTGGACCAAGAATCCAACGCCGTGTTCGTGCCTGTCATCTCTACCACTGAAATAGAGCTTGTGGCCTTTGTCGGTCGTTGTTTCACCTAGGCCTTTCCAGCGCAGTTCGCTAATGCCTAGAACGTTCCATCGATAGTGGTCCAACTCGTGGGCCAGTTCTTCTAATTTTCCTTCCGCAGTTAGGGTCCTGACAGTCCAGGTTTCTATGACGATGTTGTTTCTCGTGCGGATCTTGCTAAATTGTTAATCAGTAGCATACTTAACACCTCCGTCCTGGTGGCCAACGGAAGGCGCAGTCCTTGAGCCGGGCGACGACCGATCCGGTATGGAATTAGTGGATATTGTCATCATGCATGTAGTGTGTCTTGGGCAAAAAAGGACCTGGCGGTGCCCGATCCTCTCCAGGCTGTTGGCCAAAGCCGAAATCCACGAATACAGTGTGGCTCGCCTTGGCCCCGAGCACGTGGTCGTTGAACCTGTATCAACGTGAGGTTCCTCGCCCTGGCCGGTGACTTCTGTGTAGAAGACTTTCGCCCAGTGATGCCGTGCTAACATTACCCCTGTTAGTCGCCTCTTACGACACGCCGGGAAACGTTTGGGCCTATTCTTCAATAATGGTACAGGACGCAGTCAATATAAAAATTTCAAAAATAAAAATTAGATTTTCTTTCCGTCTTCTAATAAGGATCTCCCTGCCTTTACACCACCTGTTTGAGTGAAGGATGTGTATTTGGTGTGTGTGAGGGTGCATGAGACAGGTGAGGGTGTATGTTGGTATAGATCGTCGCGCTTTGAGCCTGATTGATTTGGGGAAAGGCGCGTATAGCATCCTGTATTATTATTCAGTGCCCGAACCCACAAACAAACAGCAACAAATATATTACAGACACATAACAAGGGCAACAAAATACAAGACATACACGTGGTGTAAAGGCAGGAAGATCGCTACAATAGGAAACTGAAAGGAAAATAGTTTTGTATTTTTAAAATTAAATTGGCTGCATCTAATATTATTTTGAAGGGAGAGCAAAAAAACCCATGACTCCTGCATACCAACCCAGGAAGAATGGCTAAAAACAATAAACAGGCACACATATACACCCACTGTAACTGCCGCACCCACATCTTACAAAACCCAACTTATGTGACTCATCTCGTCAGACTTTTTAACAAAGAAACGAAACGGCCTATGGGACTTACTTGGTTTGGTGAATTTTGAAAACAAGGATTTACTTAATAACACTATGTAACAAATTTTTACTTTTGTTCTGTTCCTGGGTTGAAAGTGTGTTTTCCTAACCCGTTAGGTCTAGAACAGAAAGGAAATCGCTGTTATTCCAGAAAAACTTTGCTTCTGTGACCGGGACAATGAAATTTGGAAAATCGCGTGTGTTCGAGAAAATTATCGATTTGCTTTCAATGCCGAGCTTCCTCCCTGAACTGCTAGAGTTGTCCACATGTTTCTACAATTCTCCTGAACACTCTAGAACGTTCAAGAAACTTCCAGAACTTTCGAGAAACTCTCAGAACTTTCTAGAACGTTCTTGAACGTTCCAAAAGTAGCTGTACAAGTATCAAAACACACGACTACTGTGTCCTTGGGTGTCTGGCCCTGGAGCCTGACTTCTCCGCGGTTAGGATTGCCTGCCGCGAAATGCATCTGAACTCCATGGCCGACCTGGTAGCCTACTCCTTGTCGACTAACTTTGGACTGCTGTTCATGACCGCGGTGTGCACCTACCGCTCACGAGTGTCTGTACACCTTTAGAACCAACCGCCTGGCCGGTTCTCTCCCCGGAACTCGTCTTGGGTTCCTTTGTCTTACAACTACTAATGATGACTATCCCCACTCAGTTACCTGTTTGTAACTTATTCCCCCACCTGGCCCATGGGCCTTGGGTTCGACTCTACCTTCTCGGGTCCTGGGTATGCTCTACTTAAGTGACATGTTCCCACTCAGCTACTACTACACGGATTGTACCCTCAGCTGACCCATTGGGTCCTGGGTATTACTACCAGGTACTGACTTATACCACTCGGCTACCTTGCTCTCATACTACATGGCTCATTTAGCCAGTCGACCCCATGGGTCCTGGGTATCCGTTTCCATGACTGACCACCCCCCTCACATGACTCATGCCTTCAGTTGATCCTTGTGTCCTGGGTATTAGATACCACTACTGACATTTCTCACCACATGACTTATACCTCAGTTGATCCCTTGGATCCTGGGTATTCGTTTTCATGATTGACATCCCATACCACATGGCTCATACCTTCAGTCGACCCCTGTGTCCTGGGTATCCGTTTTCTTGAATGACTTTCCCTACCTCACGATCTGTACCTTTTTTTTTCCTTCCTTGTTTTATGGGTCCATCCTTGATTGTTTATAGCTTTTACCCGGCCCTCCTCGACTTTTAATGTGGTCCTGAAGTATTTTTATCTAAGTAGGTACGTCCCCCCCCCCCTCCTGGTCACTGCTAGGCCCTCCACCCTTCCTTCTCTGTGCTTGCCCTCCCTTGGCCTTGGCGGCCTCCCTGGCACCCCGGTCCTACCCCTGCCGCCGTTCGTTCGTACTCCTTCCCCTCATGCCTGCCATCGATCCATCTCCGTCTTCTTCCGGACGTCGTAGCAGCGTCCCGCGCTCCCTCTTCATATGACCTCTTACTGCAGCACGACCTCTTATATCAATGGACATCATAATACCAAAGTCTCCTATACGCACACTGTGTTAAGGACTATAAATTTATAAACTGAACTGAGAGATTCACAGTACAATCGTCAATCTAGAAAATCTACACATTTCTGAACATTGTTGAGTGGTTTCCGACTGTGTTTGTCTATTCCTTGTGCAATTTTTGTTTTTACCTGATCATAATGACGAAAATGAAAAAAAATCGTTCAATTTTCACCAAAAAACGAGTTTTCTTCGTGCTGTTGTCGTGAAAGCAAAGTTTGTGCTTAATTAAATCATTTTTTTCACGTACTTTAGACATAAGCAATTGAAATATAACACTTAGAAGCCAGGAACAAAAATTGTGTAACATAGTGTAATAAACTGACAAAACCAAGCGGATTTGACTTACTTGGTTTTTGTGAATTTTTTTAACAAGGATTTAATTCAATAATAAACTGACAAAACCAAGCGGGTGACTTGCTTGGTTTTGTCATGTTCTCAAGAAAGACCTATCTCAAGAATAATCTGACAAAACAAAGCAAGTCCACAAATAGTCTTAAAACATCAAATCTATCAAACATTTCTTTAACATTCAAGGTATGCACTCTTAAATCGAGGAATTGCATTATAATATGCCCTTAAACTTCCAGAAACGATCGCGTAATATAGCGCAACACAAAACGTCGATTTTCTCGAAAGTAGGTTTTGTGGACTTCCTCGGTTTTGTCAGTTCACGGCAGAACGCAACTCCCGGACTCTCTCTCTCTCTCTCTCTCTCTCTCTCTCTCTCTCTCTCTCTCTCTCTCTCTCTCTCTCTCTCTCTCTCTCTCTCTCTCTCTCTCTCTCTCTCTCTCTCTCTCATTTAAAAGAAGTCTCTGGAACCATTTTACATAATTCCTGTAAGAGTACGTCTTGACAGTAGTTTTGGAAAGATGCAGCGATATTTTATTTAGCATTATTTTATTTCTTCAGTTTATTGTTTTTCTTCCCATTGTTACATGTTAGATTTGTATAGTGGCGGACGAGTGGGGGGTGGGGTGTGGGGGGGTGGAAGAGGAGAAGGGTGCACTGGGTGTATGTGCACCCATTCCTCCCCACCTCCACACCCCACCCACCCACCCCCCAAAAAAAGAAGAAGAAGCAAAAAGTTCGATTACAGCTTTTGACAATTGTTTGACTGCCGCTGCCTACCAAAGCTCATTAGTTTGACCATCCCGGAAATTAGGTTATAAAAAGTGTTCATGACCCCCCTTCTTATCCCCCCTCCATCTCGTTATTCTGACCGTGGTTCGCCCCATTTGTGCACGGTGGTCTAATAGTAGTGCTTTGGCTTGCGGATCTGAAGGTCCCGGGTTCGAGCCCTGTCCGGGCCATTGTGTTGTGTCCCTGGGAAAGACACTTTACTCCCGTTTCCTACTCCTTCGGATGAGAGTATAAACCGAGGTTTAGTCTGTGTGTCGCATACATTCCATCATAACGGACTTTAAAGATCCTGACGCTCATGTCCTAGACGGGTGAGTGCCGGTAACAAGAACACACCCAGCATGCACTTGGTCCTTCTCCCCCATCCCTGGCTAGGATAGTGCTCAGTTGTCCGGGCGTCAGACCATGCGCCCAAAGGCTGCGGGTGGGCGTCTCGGGCGGTTTGAGTTAGATTGTGCATCGGCCAGCGCCTTGAGTCTGGTCAAGTACGGCGAGATAAGTGCGCTATAAAAAAATCCTCAATAATAATAATAATAATAATAATAATAATAATAATAATAATAATAATTAATTGTCACATAGGATGGTTTGTAGGACTCTAAGGCTTTGGAGAATGAACGGTTCAGTGTTTAAATGTTGCGTTCTACACAAACTTGTCTTCAATGTTCAAATCTTTCACTACAACAACAACTTTTCTTCTATACTGCGGTGTTTTTGTTTACAATTGCACACAAGGAAGCACCTACTTATTTCAATAAATTCTTTGTAAAATCAGCTAATAATATGTCTATATTTTATCGAATGTTTTGTGTATGATTGACTTCACGACAGCTGTCATGATCATGGATTTGTTTGTGTGACGGTTAACCAATATCCGCAATTTTCATTTGCAGCGTTCTGCTGTCATTTTTAGCTGTATACATTCTGTGTTCTGTAAGAGCATTTTAAAGCATTCACTGTGGACGAACCTCCAGAAAGAGAGAAACAGACAGACACAGAGAGAGGGTTATTGGACAGAGAGAGAGAGAGAGAGAGAGAGAGAGAGAGAGAGAGAGAGAGAGAGAGAGAGAGATTGAGAGAGTGGGGGGGGGGGGGAGGGAGAGATGATGGTGCTACTGCTAGTGGTGGTAAGCTTACTGCTTCAGATGACTGTGACAACGACACGATCAAGTCTTCAACTTCAACAATGAAGTTTAAGGCTTCAAGGATGAAGACGATAACAAGGACAACAATCACGGCGACGACGACGACGACAATAATAATAGTGTTAACGATGTCGATGTCAACGACGAACCTGATTCGGACGCTGTTGAGGAATATGACAACAACGACTATAATGATAACAATAAGTTTATAACAACGATGATAATAACTTACAATTAGATTTATAATGTAATGAGGGAGGATAATCAACAACAACAACAACAACAACCACAACCACAAGCATTAAGTTTTGACAGCAAAATCATATACGCCGCTTTCTGTTTAAACACACAGTGTTTTATTCGAGTTCTCAACTATAATGTAAAATAATTATACTTTTCATGCATACAAATGCATACAATGTTGCAAAACATTGCTACAACGACGATCGGTTCGACTGAAAAAACAAAACAAGCTGGTGATCCGAGAGTAAGCAGTGAGAATAAATAAATATGCTCCGTCTTGGAGCCGAAAATCAGGGTGGCACATCAGCGTAGTGGGTGATCCGCACGCTATAAATGTTTTACGTTGCGCGATGTCGAGCAGGCAGGGTTAGTAGTTAGGCCTACTTGAATGTGAGAACCGGTGAATGTTGAACGATAAATATGCATGCAGGTTGTGGAAAAACACACATACACACGCACACGCACACACACACAAAACACACACGCACGCACACCCCAACCCACGAAAACCAAACATTACCGTGATTCTCTGGCAAGCGATTCCTACTCCTTCGGATGAGAGCATAAACCGAGGTCTAGTCTGTGCGCGCACGCATTTCGCAGCACGGACCAGCAAAGATCCTGACGTTCATGTTCTAGAGCGGGGTGAGAGCCAGCTACACACATTCGCCCAGCATGCACTAATAGATCCTTTCTTTCTTTATCATCCCCTGGGGCCCAGAATCGTGCTCAGTCGTCTGGGTGGTCAGACGGAATCGCTAAGGCAACAAGTTGGCGACTCTGAATCAGATCCTATACCCGCCAGCCTCTTGAGCGGTTCTTGAATTCAAAGCGCGCTATATAAAAACGGTAAAATAACTATTAATTGATTGATTAAAAAAAACGTTAAAAAAATTGAAAGAAAGAAGGGGAAAAACAACATCAACATGGATCAAGGCATAGTTTGAAACACAGGCGCTTGTATCTGGACACGCGAGCGCCTATGACTGTGACGCGTCTCCCTTTGGTTACCTTGTATCTGGACACGCGAGCGCATGTGGTTTCAAACTATGGAATATTCGATTAAAATAGAACCTCTTGAATAAAACCGATTTGCGTTTTAAATTTAATAAAGACAAACAATAACTTTGACAACGGTAAAGTTTACACAGAAGCGATATTTGAATGCAAATAGAATTGAATATATGCGCGCGATCTTCGTTGCAATATAGTAATTTGTTCAGTATCCTATCCTATCCCGTAACTCGGAAGTCGTAGGGGCACCACAGATAATCGTTTAACCAGCGTACTCCATCTTTCTCTGTCCTCAGCAACCCATTACAGTGCAATTGTCATATTTAAATTTAAAATGAAATATTAATGTAATATTTTATAACATTTTATGCCAGTAGACGTAGCAGTAGTAGTTTGTTATTGTGTTATAGCAGTAGAAGAGATAGTAGTTAGTTGTTCATTGCTTACAGGGTCCAGCGGACTGCAAAGAGCCGAATCAGGACCACAAAATCAGGACAACAACTTGGTTGAAAGAGGACGCATTCCTAAAAGATCTGCTGAAACAACCCTCATAGTAACGCTGAAGTCACTCCACCAACCGGTCACTTTACAATAAAGGCATCCCAAGCAGAAAACGCTGAGGCTATACTCTAATTTATCGAACCCCTGTTTACAAAAACAAAGTACAATATAAACATCATTATAAAATATTAACAAAACACATACATATAAAACGCCTACATTGCTAAATAATAATAATATCATAGGAAGCCCTAGTGACCATTTGGCAGAAAGCGTCCAATATTCCCAAGCTGACCAAACAGACCTCATATACAAATGAGAAGTTTTGGAAGAGTTTTCAAGAAATAAGGTAGGTGTCTGGTCTAGCGAAGAAGACAATACAGTAAAAGGATAGAAAGAGCAGGAATGAGAAAGAACAAATGAGAAAGGCTGCGACAGTGGGAATTTAAAGCACACAAATTTCCCGAAAGTGGGGATACTATTTATATAGGCACCGGCACCCTCACGGGGGAACGTGGAGATAGTAGTAGTAGTAGTAGTAGTAGTAGTAGTAGTAGTAGTAATAGTAGCAGTAGTAGAAGTAGAGTAGTAGTAGTAATAGTAGTAGTAGTTGTTGTTGTATCAGCAATATCATAATGAAAAAAATGCTAGAGTGCAAAATGTGTTCTTTTTGTTTTTTTATTGCAATAAACATGTTATTGTTTCAGTCAACGGGTCCGGACAGGATAGCACAAACAACTGCGGCCCTGACAAGGTTGAAGCTCATTTGGAAAGACAGGACCATCAGTCTACACTCCAAGGTAAGGTTGCTGCGCTCCCTTGTTATATCCCTCTTCCTATACTCTTTCGAAACATGGACCCTCAAAGCAGATCTACAACGAAGAATACAAAGCAAGAAGATGAGGTGCTACAGAAGACTTCTGGGTATTTCCTATACCCAGCACATCACCAACGACAAAGTCCGACAGACCATCACACAAGCCATTGAAGAACACGATAACATGCTAACAGTAGTGAAGAACGGAAACTCCGATGGTATGGCCGCGTGACCAGAGCATCAGGCCTTACAAAAGACCATCCTGCAAGGCACGGTGCAAGGAGGCAGAAAAAGAGGGAGACAGAAAAAGAGGTGAGAAGACAACATTCGAGAACGGCCTCCTTGACACTGAGCGAAGCCATGAGGACAGCTGACGACAGAGAAAGATGGAGTACGCTGGTTACACGATCATCTGTGGTGCCCCAACGACTTTCCAACTACGGGATAGGATAGGGCAGGATAGGATAGGATACAGGTTAGTTCTGAGTGACTTTATTGCACACTCCACTCGGACCCACCCCTAACCTCACCTCCACAAACATCGCACAACGAACCACAATAATAATTTTAAAAAAGTAACCGTACATTATTGTGTATGTGTGCTACGTTGAAACGCGTACGAAAGTATGTCGGAAACGTGTACGATAGATCTAATCGTTTCGATTTGCAAAGTATTCAATAATGGAGTTTATTTACCTTTGATTTGAGTTTGCATTGTTGTTAGGAGAGGCTTTGTATAACGTTGATAATTTGCTTTGGTCGATATTACTGTAGAAGTTTCTGGATCTGAGTGTTTACTTTCTATAGAAACTTCCCGATACATGTCGAAGCAAGAGGTCGTTCCAGAAGGAGAAATAATAATGTATGACGTAAGTCAGTGATGACGATCTTTTATTCGATTGGTGGCAGTGCGTCATTTCTACATTGTTCGAAATTCTTCCGGAAGAGAGAGAGGTTATTTAATCGTGAGCCGAATTGCTGTTGAGAGAGAAAAGTTGTTGATAGTGATTTGGAAAGTTGCTGTGAAAGTTGTTGAGTTGAATTGAGAATTGTATGCAGTTGTTGGTGTGTGCTGAATAAAAGTGGAAAACTTCATACGTCGACTTTGTGACTTGTATGCTGTTTGGACGGGCTGTGTGAATAAACGAATCTGAGTTACACAACTATCAGGAATTCAAGCATCGGGGCTGAATCAGATACTGATAGAAAACACCAACATCGAACTTGAGTGTAACATTTTGGGGGTCAAGCCGCGATTCACGCCATAGCCAAGGGTTCAACTGCTACAACAAGCGAGTCAACGTTACGAGAGGCAGTCATCGAGGGTAGCCGCCAACGAGTTGCGTCGAGAGGGGCCAACATACTGGGACTACATCACCGATAGGTTCGGGTTGACTGCAAGGGCGTGTAGTCGCTGAAGAGTTGCTTCGTGAGCGAACAACAGATCGGGACTACGTGGCTGCCGTAAGACTACGTCGAGGGACAGTCTCGGAGCTACATCGCCAGTATTACAGCGAGCGTCGAGCGGACGTCGCGTCTACTTCAGCACAGGAGCGTATACATCAACACCAGCGTGGTGCAGCGTCGCATACGACGAGGACAGCGGGGCCTGCGTCAGCGAAAGCGACTAGTGGCAAGCATCAGCGCTACTGCAGAAAGCGTGCTGTTCTAGAACAGTCTAGAAAGGTACAGCACAGTCAAGAACTTTCCAGAAAAGAACTTTATAGAAAAGAACTTTCCAGAAGCATCAAGATGGCTGACTTCTGGCAGAGAGGGATTGAATTGAATCTAAAAGGCAAGCAGCTGACGGAGTACGTCAAATCCCAGGAGAGAATACAAGAACGAGAATTAGAAGAGCAGCGTCGCCGTGAAGAAAGAGAATTAGAGAAACAGCGACGGCGCGAAGAAAGAGAACTAGAACAGAAGCGTCTAGAAATTGAACAGCAGCGGCAAGAAAAAGAAGAGCAACGACGCCGAGAAGAAAGAGAGTTCGAGCTGAAGCGTCTTGAAGGTGAGCGTCAGTACCAGCTAGAGTTGGCGCGTATCCAGAACAATCAGCATGCGCCACAAGTCACCAACGACCATACGGCTCCAAAATTGCCAGCTTTCGTCGACGGGAAGGACCAGATCGACAGCTATCTGGCGAGATTCGAAAGGTTCGCCGAAAGCTCCAACTGGCAACCTCGAGACTGGGCGATTCGACTAAGTGCACTTCTGACAGGGCAAGCGCTCGAAGTTTACACCAGACTGTCGAACGATGACGCCAAAAACTACGACGTCTTGAAAGAGGCCCTGTTGCAGTGCTACAACTTTACAGAGAAGGGCTACCGTAAACGCTTCCGTGAATGCCGGCCTAAGTCAGACGAGACGCCAAAGCAGTTTGTGGAGCGCCTGTCGTCATATCTACACAAGTGGGTGGAGTTATCAGGCGAAAGGAAGTCTTACGACAGTCTCCATGACCTGATTGTGAAAGAACAATTTCTCAATGCCTGTCACAAGGACCTAGCGACCCACTTAGAAGAACAAAAGCTGCAGACGCTTAAAGATGTGACTGAGGCTGCTGAAAGATATCTCATCGCTCATGGGAAAACCCTGGGGCCACCCAGCGCGACGAAACATTTTCAGAAGACTGGAAACCATGGGAACCAGGTCCAAGGGAGCCAGACGAGCCAGAGACAGACTGACTCCACGCCACCTCCCAGGGAAGGGCATTCAAGAGGCTGTTTCACCTGCAACGCTACAGACCACAGGGCGGCTAACTGTCCTCAAAACAAAAGTAGCGGACAGCGGAGCAGTACGGACAACGCAGCGGCGGGCAACCGACAGAGACGTTTCTCCAATCAACGGCAAACCAGTAGATCTGACCATCAAGTGTGCGGCGGGGAGCGTCATTCTTCCGAGTGAGACCGAGCGCACAGCTACCCCTGCGGACGTGCAAGAGTGCATGACTGATGGCCAACTCCTCCTTGCCAACGGGAAATCCATCCCCGTCGTCGCCAGCGCAGCTGTGACCGTACAGAACATGCCTGTTTCCAAGGGACGCGTCGGAAATCATGAAGTGACTGTCTTAAGAGACTCTGGCTGTAGTGGGGTCATCGTCAGAGAAGACCTAATCGCTAAAGAACAGTTCACTGGCGATTCAAAATGGACACTTATGGCCGACAGCAAATGTGTGAGAGCGCCAGTTGCGAAGATTCATGTCAACACCCCTTTCTACATAGGCGAAGTCGAAGCGGTTTGCCTGAAGAAGCCGCTGTATGATTTGATGATCGGGAATATCGACGGCGCGAGACGACCCGACGACCCCGATCCAGAGTGGAGTCCTGCCTCAACTCAACACGTCGAAGTTGTGGAGGAGGATCCATTGCCGTTTCCCGATGGAGACCTTACAGAGCTGCTACGGGACAATGTGGTTACTCCGGCTCAGCCCTGCCGACCAGAGATCGTCGGTGCTGTCACTACCAGGGCCCAGGCCAAGAGAGACAAGACGTCTACGCCACTGAAGGTCGCCGACAACTCTAAAGCTGCCATCGTGGACAGAGATAAGCTGATTCAGCTCCAGGAAGCTGATAGCACTTTAAACAAGTACAGGAACCGCCAAGATCACGTGACCAAACGCAGTGGCACGGTCTATTTTGAGGTGAAGGCCAAGATCCTGTACCGAATCTTCCAGCACCCGAGGGTCAACGGAGGGAAACCACTACGTCAAGTCTTGGTACCGTTACCTCTAAGGCGCCAAGTGATGGAAGTAGCGCATGACTCAATCATGGGAGGTCACCTAGGCATCAAGAAGACGTCGGACAGAATCCAGGCGGTGTTCTACTGGCCAGGACTTCATGCGGACGTCAGCCGTTTCTGCCGATCATGTGACATTTGCCAGAAGACCATACCTCGAGGAAGGGTCCCGAAAGTGCCTATGCAGAGGATGCCTCTGATCGACCGACCTTTCAAGAGGGTGGCCTTAGACTTAATCGGCGAAATAAGACCTCCGAGTGAAGAAGGTCATCGGTGGGTACTGACTTTAGTGGACTATGCGACTCGGTACCCAGAAGCAGTGCCACTGAAGAAGATTGACACTGAAACTGTAGCAGAGGCACTGGTGGACATGTTCAGTAGACTTGGAGTGCCTGAAGAAATTCTGACAGACCTCGGGACGCAGTTCGTCTCTGACTGTATGAAGGAGGTCAACAGACTGCTGAGCATCCGGCATTTAACTACGACACCCTACCATCCAACGTGCAACGGGCTTGTCGAAAAGTTCAATGCTACGTTGAAGTCCACCTTGAAGAAACTGTGCAGCGAGCAGCCCAGACAATGGCATCGCTACATCAACGCCTTACTTTTCGCCTACAGAGAAGTACCGCAGGAGTCCACCGGTTTTTCTCCGTTCGAGCTGCTGTACGGAAGAACCATCCGAGGGCCGATGCACATCCTAAAAGAACTGTGGACGAAAGAATTAGACACCCCAGAGGTGAAGAACAGTTACCAGTACGTGTTTGAGCTACGGGAGAAGCTGGAGCAGACTCTCGAGATAGCCAGAGAAAACCTGAAGAAGTCCCAGGACTGTGGAAAGCACTACTATGATCGTAGGGCTGTGAACAGGAAGTTCAAACCTGGCAACAAAGTGCTGGTGCTGCTACCTACCGATCACAATAAGTTGCTGATGCAGTGGAAAGGCCCGTACGAAGTGGAGACCGTGGTGGGAATCAACGACTACAAGGTGAAGGTCGGCCAGCATTCCAAGATATACCACGCCAACCTCCTTAAGCTGTACGTGGAAAGGCCATCAGAGACTGTGCACGCAGCCACAGCAGCTGTGACCGACGACAGCTTTGACAGCGAGGAACTGTTGGAACATGGAGACTTCCACAGCAAAGAAGGCATCGATGACGTTAAGCTAGGACCAGGCTTGACGGAAGGTCAAAAGATGGAGCTCAAGGACCTTATGGGCGAGTTTCCCCATAACTTCAATGATGTCCCAGGCTCTACGACTTTAGTCGAACATGAAGTCCACACCCAGACCTGGAAGGAGCATCTGCAGACCTTGAGAGAGCCGTTCCACCGTCCTGCAGAAGCCAACCTGACAGTGAGACCCAGCGAATGCATTCTGGGAGCTGACAACGTCGACTGCGTCGGACATCCGACGGAAGAAGGAGACAACGGAGGATGCACTGACTCCAGGAAAGCCCACGTGATCATCGTCTTTGACCCTGGGCCGATGACAACCGCAACTGACGAGGGCGTCGTTTCCTTGCGGATGAAAAATCATTGACTGTGTAGATAAATGTGAACATTGACAGTATCCAGAAAGACTTGCAGATGAGAAACATTGATTCTGTGTATATGAACTGTGAACGTTGACAATATCCAGACAGATTTGAAGATGAAAACCACTGACTCTGTGTGAATGAACTGAGAACCTTGACAGTGTTCGGACAGACTGAAGTAAGTTTTAATTCTGTACATTGTTTGTGCATTACGTTTCAACGTTGTTGAAAGAAATTGGGTAAATTTCTTCTTGAGTGGGGGGTTATGCTACGTTGAAACGCGTACGAAAGTATGTCGGAAACGTGTACGATAGATCTAATCGTTTCGATTTGCAAAGTATTCAATAATGGAGTTTATTTACCTTTGATTTGAGTTTGCATTGTTGTTAGGAGAGGCTTTGTATAACGTTGATAATTTGCTTTGGTCGATATTACTGTAGAAGTTTCTGGATCTGAGTGTTTACTTTCTATAGAAACTTCCCGATACATGTCGAAGCAAGAGGTCGTTCCAGAAGGAGAAATAATAATGTATGACGTAAGTCAGTGATGACGATCTTTTATTCGATTGGTGGCAGTGCGTCATTTCTACATTGTTCGAAATTCTTCCGGAAGAGAGAGAGGTTATTTAATCGTGAGCCGAATTGCTGTTGAGAGAGAAAAGTTGTTGATAGTGATTTGGAAAGTTGCTGTGAAAGTTGTTGAGTTGAATTGAGAATTGTATGCAGTTGTTGGTGTGTGCTGAATAAAAGTGGAAAACTTCATACGTCGACTTTGTGACTTGTATGCTGTTTGGACGGGCTGTGTGAATAAACGAATCTGAGTTACACAACTATCAGGAATTCAAGCATCGGGGCTGAATCAGATACTGATAGAAAACACCAACATCGAACTTGAGTGTAACAATGTGCAAATTCAGACACTTACACACAAAATCGAAAACTAAGTGTCCCCTACTGAAAAAACAAAAACACACAAAAAAACAATTCCTTTCAGAGCCACACATAAAGAAAACATCTCCCTGCCCCAAACAAAAATGTCATCACAAAATATTGCCTACTAATATTTCAGTGATGTAGGCGGGTGTTTTGGACAATTGCATTAAAGAGGTGGTCAGGTGTATTTTGTGTGTGTGTGTGTTTTTTTTTTTTATTGCACCAAAATTCACAATTTTGATCACAATTTTAATTGTTTGAGGCTACGTATGATCGATTGTCTCTAGAAACGATGCGTCAATAAAAATGTCGCATCAACATTGCCCACAATTAGATTTTGATGGCGTGCATGCACATTGAGTGTGTCCGTAATGCCGGCAATAAAACATCGTAGACAATAAACCATTGGGGGTAAAACAAGATTAGTGGTTGACTTGCCTTAAAAATAATAATTTTAAAAACAAACCGGGAACTGGCGTGCAATGTCAAATATTCTGGATCGCTATTGAGTACAAACATCTGTAGGGCTTACATCCTGCGGACTAGCAAGAAATCTGGCAGGAAACTGCTGGCTTGGAGTAAAGGCACGTCCAGAGGGCAAGTTGCAGATTCGGGATCTCACCCCCTCCCTCTCCTCTTAATCCACCCCTAACATGCTGCAACGACAGCTTCATGGCCCAATGATTGTTTCGCCAATGGCCGGTTGCGTGAGGTGGCACATCAGGTCAACGTAGGAGAGGCTGACGTCTTGGGCAATGTAAACGCTAGTTATGAGAGACAAGCTGCCGTTGTAGTTGTAAGAAAACGTCATGTCCTCCTGCCCTTCGGTTTGTATGTACATCTACAACAGAGAGTTGATAAATGAAGGAGATAATGAATTAATCAATCAAGGAATGAACACACAACTACACACACACACACATACACACACACACGAACAAACGCGCGCGCATACGGACAGTGCTATCTATCGGCGAACACACGAAGAAAGATAAGCGCAGAAATCCAAAGAAATACATCTCTCCGCTGAGCTAACGACTCTATGGGTTGTCTCCTTGTGTTGTATTGATGAGAAGTGATTTTTATAAACTGTGATAGTTGTTTGCATGGCTGTATTTAAAACTAGATATGTTTTATGATTTTAGATCACAAAGGGTTCGTGGTGATGTTTGCCCACGTTGTTTGAACGAGGTATTTGAATGCTCGCTGCCCCCCCCCCCCTCCAACCCCCACCTTTGTTGGTTCTGGCATCGTTTGGCCTAGGAACATCAAAGAGGAGTTTAAAGAGCGCTAAATCGAAGATTTAGTTTGATTTTGTCGAAAATGGGTTTGTTTAATGTAATTTTACATACAATAAAAGTTTTAAAGTGGTCCCTTTTCGCCAAAATAAAACCCAAAACCTTCGACTTTGGCGCCCTTTCAACTTAAACAATACCATAAAGCGGAATAGGCATTATCCCTAAATAAACCGAAAGTAGGTTGCTTCCCCTGAAATGCGGTTACACAATACATGTTGACAGCATAAACCGAAAGTAGGTCAATGAGAGTTGCTTCCCCTGAAAAGCGGTACAAAATACATGTTGACAGCTATTTAGGAAGTACTCCTATTTCCGTGCTCAAACCAACCACTAACGTTGGAATTTTCCATGTCTTTTTCTGACAGGGATTTATTTCCCCTCGTTTAACGGTACACCGATACCATAGCCAAATGACCTTTGACCCCATTGCTAAAGGAACTACGCGCCTTCAAGAGTGCGTCCTTGGTGTCTGGGGTAGGATAGGGTCTATTGTGTGAACCTAAAAATAGAAACCTTACTGAGGAACCTTGTTATGAGTTCTCCCCCCTTACCGGATTTGGTAAACGATATTTTTAGAGCGTATAGAGCGGTTACATTACATTACATGATTATTGCTTTAGGTCATATAGAGCGGTAGCTATTAATAGGCAAACAAAAAAACTACGGAATTTATGGATTTAAAAATAGCTTAACTATTCTTTGGGGTTATTTTGGGGGCACACCAGCTCAATGCCTATGTGAGCAGCACTCTTAGGTTCTCCCACATTTTGCTGGCTGCGGGCTATTTATAGCTTGCCTACACTTTCCCTTCCAGTGAAAGGAAAGGAAAGAAGAGCACCGGCGAAGCTATTTATAGCTAGCCTGGCTGAACTAACTTCAAAACCTAAAAGCTTTGGTTGAGTCAGTGTGGGGGGTAGGGAGGGGGTGTCAGTTGTTGTTTTTCTGAGTGGGGCAACATTCTTTGTGAATGTTAAAAGGATGCGTCGCGGGCGCGAACTTGTTTTTTCCAAACTAGTTCGAGTCATTCGCCGAAAAAGGCAATGTGTAACTGTAGATTATAGTCACACGACACCGAAGCGTATAGGCGACTACTGGTCACATTATTCTGACACCAGCGAACCAGTTGATGGTAAGGAGAAAATAATATGGTCACACATTGGCCAATCCGGGATTCGAACCAGGTACCTTTCGGTTACTAGTAAGACGCTCTACCAACTGAGCTACCCGGCCCCTCCAAAAAAAAAGGCAATCGCCGAAGTCGAACGAAGCTCTCCGATGTGTTACGAAATGATGCTTGCATAACTATGACTAGTTAAACAGTAAAAATGGTCACAGTTGCTTCTGATTCTGTTCGATTTACAGATTAAATCTGTGTAAATCGAACAGATTCAGAAGCAACTCATTAGTATTTCGCAACGGTGTACTTTGTTAAGATGCGCATAATTATTATCGACCATATTTAATAGTTGCGTCCTTTGCTTTTGTTAGTTCTCAGCAGTAGGGTAATAATAACTAGCATTCCCCATTTCCTGCCTAGAATCAAGTAGTCACTGTTATATGCATAGGCCTAATCTCCATTATATAATATAAGTCATTCTCCGCGCAGCGAAGAAGCGTCACTAGCTGAATATAATTATTAGGCCTGTATTGTTTATTTTATACGTAAATAAATGTATCAACTATATCTATTCTAGTTAATAATATTTAGGCCTATACTACAAAATAAAAATGTCACTGTTTTTTGAGACCAATAAACTTGCTTTCCCTTGTTTTGTTGAAGGGACATCACCGTGTCCATCGCGCTTTGAAATTTTGTAATAGTTTTATTGTTGATATAGACGTGAAATATCGTTGTGTGTGTGTGTGTGTGTGTGTGTGTGCGTGTGCGTGGGAACGCACAAAAACGCACAAATGGGTAGCAGACCTTGTCTTTTCTAGTAACAAATGGGTTTATTTGCTTGGAACCCACTTTTTTCCAGGAACCCACTTTTTTCTAAGTGCGCGGGAGTGCTCTTTTAGTGCAAGGGAGTGCAGTTGTAGTGCACGAGAGTGTTTTAAGTACATAGGAGTGCACTATCCGGGACGGAGAAATTACAGTGAATTTTTGAAAAAGTTTGAAGCAAAATTCGACCTATTTCGTCGCCTATTAGAGACGAAATAGGTCAACTTTCTAGAGAAGGGTTAGGGTAAGGGCTAGTTGCAGCGCTGCAACTAACCCTTGCCCTAACCCTTTTCCATCAAAAAATGACTTTCCGATTCCTACATTCTTAAATGAACCCATTTCTGATGTATTGCAAGTATGTGGGTGTGTGTGTGTGTGTGTTATTTTTACATTTTATTACTAATTTTGTCAGTATGTTAATCATCATAAAATAATAATAATAACTGCTTCAAAATGCGAATCTCGACTTGACTTACAGCTTGAAGCAGAATTAGATCTAGAAGCAAGGATGTTTCACGTAGTCCTGCAAGCATTCGTTCGTAAAACATCGGAAAGCTTCGCTTGACTCAGATAGCTTCGTTCAACTTCGGTGATTGCCTTTTTCGGCGAATGACTGTAACGAGTTTGGAAAAAAAAGTTTGACGTCGCGGGGACGTGGTCAAAATGGGTTCCTTTAAGGTATTGAGTAATCTCGGAAGAGGAGAACGGGATGAGTAGGGGGAAGATCACAAGAGAACTAGGTATAGGAAGAGGAGTGGCGTGGCAAAAAAAAGGGAGAGAAGAGGGTGGGCATTGAATACTGAAACTGTTATACTCACAAAGACGGTGGTTTCACTGATAATATGAAAGGTGAAGTTGAAGCGCACTCCCGCGATGAACGGAAAGGGGCTCATAGTGACTATCGTCGCTTCGCTTGAAACAACACCGTTGGCCTTGGTATTAAAATAGGTTTGATTAATAGCAGGTGGAGGTCTGTCAAGGCGGTAGTCAAACAAGGCCCATTTGGCGCTGCTTTTAGTTTCTTGTAGATAGAAGGACACCCTGCACACATCAATTCAAGCCACATATATTATATTTCAAAATGACCTTGGCCTTCATGACAGATCAACAAATAAACAATTTGGCAAGCTGCAAGCCATTCAAATACATGTCAAGACACTCACAAACACAGCTGAATAAAAATTATCAAAAGTGCTAATTTTCTTTCCTTTGACTGTTTTGTCTCGGTGTTCAACAAACAGGAGCACGATAGGCATTCACTCCCTGAACCATTTGCATGCCAGATGTATCAACCTCGAGACAGTCAATTGTGAGATGCAGCCCAAAACATGTTTAGGAAATGTAGAACGTCAGCGACCTTGCTCTTTGAGAAAATGAAAATATGAATACCTTAAAACGCTGAGAAGTTATTAAAGTATCTGCATACTACACATCAAAATCGGTGGAGTCTTTTTAAAACTAATACTAAAACGCATCTCGAACAGAAAAGTCAAAATTCGGACTGCAGAGCGACGGACCGAACCTGAATGATTAGCCACGAGTTGAAGTTTGACCGAGTCTGGCATGCAGCTCTGTGGGCAATTATGAGAGTGTACAACATCAGCCCTAACATTATTGAAGTCATCAAAAGCCAGTATGACAAGGCTACCAGTGCAGTCCTCCACAACAGCGCCATCGGGAACTGGTTCAGAACAACAATCAGTATACGTCAAGGATGCCTACTCTCTCCAACACTTTTCAATATCTTCCTGGAACGTATCATGTCAGATGCCCTTGCAGATCACCAAGGCACAGTCAGCATAGGGGTAGAGCAATCTCCAACCTCCGTTGGATAACATTGATGGGTTGGCTGGAGAGGAACAAGAACTTGAACAGCTTGTACAGAGGCTATGGCATGGAAATACGTGCAGAGAAGACCAAAATGATTAACAACAAAACCAATGGCATCAACATTGACATCAAAGTCCAAGGCCAATCCCTCAACACAGTGCATAGCTTCAAATATTTAGGAGCCATTGTATAAGACAATGGGTCCACAGGAAATCCTCTCCAGGATCGCACAAATAACTGGTGCCCTGACAAGGTTGAAGCCAATTTGGAAAGACGGGACCATCAGTCTACATTCCAAGGTAAGGCTGCTGCGATCCCTTGTAATCTCTTTCTTCCTATACTCTTGCGAAACATGGACCCTCAAAGCAGATCTACAACGAAGAATACAAAGCATGAAGATGATGTGCTACAGAAGTCTTCTGGGCATTTCCTATACCCAGCACATCACCAACGTCAAAGTCAGACAGACCATCACACAAGCCATTGGACAACACTAGGACATGCTCATATTGGTGAAGAAACGGAAACTCCGATGGCATGGCCACATCACCCGAGCATCAGGCCTTGCAAAGACCATCCTGCAATGCACGGTTTAAGGAGGCAGAAGAAGAGGGAGACAGAAAAAGAGGCGGTAGGACAACATTCGAGAATGGACTAGCTTGACATCGACACTGAGCGAAGCCATGAAGATTGCTGAGGATAGAGAAAGATGGAGTACCTTGGTTAAACGATCATCTGTGGTGCCCCACCGACCTCCGAGTTACGGGATAGGATAGGAGAGGAAGGAACTGTATACCGCAAAAGCATCCAAATCGGTTCAACCTTTGTAATACTAATTACGCAGGCGTGCACTAAAAATAATATACAAATCCCTCCACCCCATTTTGAGAAAAGGCGCGGCCAGAGCGACAGACCAATGGGTTCCGGCAAATAAATGTATTGAGGCCATATAAACTATATAGCCCACATTAAACAAGTATAGTTGAAGTATAACAAGAAAAGAAAGCTTACTTTTCCTGGAAGTTGGCTGCTTGAACGACCACGCCACGTATGCAGGCTTTCCAGTGCGGTTCCATAGGTGCTGGAATATTCATGTCGAAACCTTTGGCCTGGAAAACGCAAGGCATTCGATTGTTGGATATTCCAGCGCCCACCCTCTGTTTGCTCGACTGTTTGGTTACATTACATTACATGATTATTGCTTTAGGTCAAGCGGACCCTTCCGAGCCAAATCAGGACCGGACAACCCCAGATCCGCATAAAAGATCTGCTGAAACAACCCTAGTGGTAAAACTAAATGCTCTCCACCAGCCGGTCACTTTACAATAAAGACATCCCACGCAGGGGACGCTGAGGCTATATTCTAATTTATCGAACCCCCGTTCACAAAAATAAAATAGAATACAAACATCATTATAAATAATCAACAAACACATACGTATAAAATGCCTACATTGCCAAATAATAACATCATAGGAAGCCCAAGTGACCACCTGGCAGAAAGCGTCCAATATTCCCAAGCTGATCCAACAGACCTCACACACAAATAAGGAGTCTTGTCCAGGAAGATTTTTTAAGAAAAAAGGTATGTAACTGGTCTAGCGAAGAAGAAGATAGTATAGCAGATTGATAGAACAGAGCAGGAATTAGAAAAAAAAAACAAATGAGAAAGACAGCGACAGTGGGAATTTAAAGCACTGAATTCCAGAAAGTGGGGATACTATTTATACTGAAACCCCCGGCACCCCAACGGGGGAGTCTGTTGGGTTGAGTCATTGATATTTTTTTAATTGCTTGTTGAAGATGTCGCAGACTCGTCAATGTCATCACTGCTTTTACCATATCTTTCTCATCATCACCGCCACCTTCCTCGGAATCATCACCAATTTTGGAATCATCACCACTACCTCCACCACCACCTCCACCATCACCATCATCATCATTCTCGGCATACTCGCCGCCAACATCACTACCACCGTCATCATCGTCGTCGTCGTCCTCTTCATCATCATCACTACTACTACAACTTACACAATTATCATTACCGCCATAAACATCAGCAGCAACTCCGTCGTCGTCGTCATCATCATCATCATCATCATCATCATCATCATCATCATCATCATCATCATCGTCATCATCATCATCATCATCATCATCATCATCATCATCATCATCATCATCATCGTCGTCGTCATCATCATCATCATCATCATCATCATCATCATCATCATCATCAGCACCATCATCATCATCATCATCATCATCAGCACCATCATCGTCATCATCAGCACCATCATCATCATCATCATCATCATCATCAGCACCATCATCATCATCATCATCATCATCATCATCATCATCATCACCATCATCATCATCAGCACCACCATCATCATCATCATCATCATCAACATCATCATCATCATCAGCACCATCATCATCATCATCATCATCATCATCATCATCATCATCATCATCATCACCATCATCATCATCATCAGCACCACCATCATCATCATCGTCATCATCATCATCATCATCATCATCGTCATCATCATCATCATCCTCATCATCATCATCATCATCATCATCATCATCGTCATCATCATCATCATCATCATCATCATCATCATCATCATCATCGTCATCATCATCATCATCATCATCATCATCATCGTCATCATCATCATCATCATCATCATCATCATCATCATCATCATCATCATCAACATCATCATCATCATCATCATCATCCAAAACCTCCGGGTTATTAAGCGGTTTGCCTCAAACACTCGGCTTCCCATCACAACCACCACCACCACCACTACAAACCATCATCATCATCATCATAGAAACTGACCGCATTATAATAAAACTGCCGCAGAAACCACCGCCGCCATTACCACCTCCATCACCACCACCACCACCGCAATCACAACCATCATCTTCTTCTTCGTCGTCTTCATTATTGCATTGACAATAAAGTGAGCCATGTGTCAATGTATTATTCGACAAGAAAGTTGCATTGCATTTGCACTATATTTGTATGGTGTTGTATTGTATTGTATTGTATGAAATCGTATTTGTGTTGTATTGTGTTCTGTCGTATTGTATTGTATTATATTGTATAGTATTGTACTCTATTGTATTATATTGCATTGAATTGTAGTGTGTTGCATTGTATAGTATTGTGTTGTATTGAATTGTATTGCATGGTACTGAATTGCATTCCACTGTGTTGTATTGTATTGAATTGTACTGTATTGCATAGTATTGCATTGAATTGTATTGCGTTGTATTGTATACTATTGTATTGTCAAACTCACCGGGTTAATATAGATTTGTTGGCGGCACTCCATCTCGTAGAACCACTGGTCGTTGATGCATCTCACGTCAAGGTTGTATGTCGGTGATGACGTCCAATTGCTTGACGTCAAGATGAAATTTTCGTCACAAGCCATAATCATCCCGTATAGAGAGTTAAGGTCAAAGTTATTGTCGCTCCCCTTTGGGAACCAGTCGATGGTGAGATTGAAGAGTGGACACGAGGACACTGGACAGACCTCAACTGGAGAAAAACACGAAATGGCGAGCCATTCAAAAGTATTCCAAGACACAGACGCCCACACACACATTTTAATAGTTTTAATAACAAAACTGTGCATGTTTTTGTTGCTGTTGACACATACACACCCACACTCAATAAAGAGTCACCCATTAAACTATTTGCTACGCTAAAATGTTCGAAATCACAGTGAGCACTCACACACACATACACATACACACACACACACACGCACATATGTATATGTATATATATATATATATAGAGAGAGAGAGAGAGAGAGAGAGAGAGAGAGAGAGAGAGAGAGAGAGAGAGAGAGAGAGAGAGAGAGAGAGAGAGAGAGAGAGAGAGAGATGTACATTAATATGACACAAATCAAGAGAATCAAATTTCTTCAAGTTTTACCATTACGCATTGCAATTATTTTATGGGTCTGGTAGCCAAAGTTACCTTTGAATATTTTAAACTATGTAAGTTGGCTGCTGCTTCTACTACTACTACTACTACTACTACTACTACTACTACTACTACTACTACTACCACTACTACTACTACTATTACTACTACCACTACTACTACCACTACTACTACTACCACTACTACTACTACTACTACTACTACTACTACTACTACTACTACTACTACCAATACATTGATTTATAACGAACACATCTCTTGCTGTTATGGTCTGTCTTAAGTGGAGGATTCGTGAAAGGATCGTGGAGGTTCGCGAACCTCTTTTCGAGGTTCTCAGACCCCGAACCTATGTTACTGGACCTTTTTTGTGTCCAAAAAGGCCGTAAGGACTCTCAGCTGCGGTGGGCGCTTTCTCGCGACTATTGAACTTTGTAAGCAAACACTGCAGTATAGTAGCCTAAACACTGTCACCGCTGTGGTTGCTGAAATACAAGATTGGCCTCTTATCTAACCCATGTAACGTTTCTATGAAGTGTGGACGAAATCGGATCCGTGTTGATCGCCTCTTTGGCGCACCATTTGCCAAACGAATCCCAGTAAACATCATCTATATATATAAATTGCTTAGCCGGAAGTCCTTCTTCGCCACTACTATAAAGTTTGTCCGGTATGGACGCTGATCTGGGCAGGTGCTGGCCGCTGGGAATCGGCCTGTTGTGTGCTCAAAACCAGCGAAATCGTTATAGCCGACATTTCCTTACCGAACGTTTAACCGTTTCTGAGATAAATAAATAAACAAAATGTCCTCAAACTGCAATAGCCTCATTCCGCGCGCTTCCATTAAAAATCAAATTGAGGTTTCAGCATGTTTTCCCATATAGACCAAAAAATTTATTGTTTTTGTATGAAGCATTGATAGCTCATATTATATCTTATATCAAATTTTCTTTTAAAACCTTGGTGTTTATGATTTCTATTTGTATTATTCTATATTCAATATTATTATTATTATTATTATTATTATTATTATTATTATTATTATTATTATTATTATTATTATTACCAAGGATCGGGATGGGGAGGTACGTTATTATTATTATTATTTTTATTATTATTTTTATTATTATTATTATTATTATTATTATTATTATTATTATTATTATTATTATTACTATTATTATTATTTATAAACTAATAATAATAATAATTATTATTATAATTATAATATCTTATATCAAATTTTATTTTAAAACCTTGGTGTTTTTTATGATTTCTATTTGTATTATTCAATATTATTATCATTATTATTATTATTATTATTATTATTATTATTATTATTATTGTTATTATTATTATTATTATTATTATTATCAAGGATCGGGATGAGGTGGTACGTGTAGGTAAAAGGGGGCTACGGGTAGGTTTAAAGGGGCATGGGTAGGCATAACGGGGATACGGGTATATATAAGGGGGTATGGTGATGGTCGATTCCTTTCATCCATACCTGCGAAACGATCAACGGGGAAGTATCAAGGAGGGTACAGGTAGGTTACAAGGGGGGTACGAAAGGTATCAAGGGGTTATGGGGAGGTATCAAGTGGGTTCGGGGAGGTATCAAGGGGGTATGATGAGGCATCATGGCTCAGTTGGTAACACTTTCGCCTACCGTATAGGGCGACCAAAGTTCGATTCCGACGCGGGCCATATTTTTTTTTATGTTTTTTTTCCCCCCACTACAATATGGATATTTTTCTTTTTAATTTAGGCTTTTTACCATTATTATTATTATTATTATTATTATTATTATTATTATTATTATTATTATTATTATTATTACTATTACTATTATTATTATTATTATTATTATTATTATTATTATTATTATTATTATTATTATTATTATTATTATTTATAATATTATATCTTATATCAAATTGCCTTTTAAAACCTTGGTGTTTATGATTTCTATTTGTATTATTATTATTATTATTATTATTATTATTATTATTATTACCAAGGATCGGGATGGGC
The DNA here is from genome assembly GCA_036898135.1 of Oncomelania hupensis. Lineage (NCBI taxonomy): Eukaryota > Metazoa > Mollusca > Gastropoda > Littorinimorpha > Pomatiopsidae > Oncomelania > Oncomelania hupensis. Next base: position 18,961,748 of record CM072520.1, read on the forward strand.
TGGTACATTATTATTATTATTATTATTATTATTATTATTATTATTATTATTATTATTATTATTATTATTATTTATAAACTAATAATAATAATAATTATTATTATTATTATAATATCTTATATCAAATTTTATTTTAAAACCTTGGTGTTTTTTATGATTTCTATTTGTATTATTATTATTATTATTATTATTATTATTATTATTATTATTATTATTATTATTATTATTATCAAGGATCGGGATGGGGTGGTACGTGTAGGTAAAAGGGGGCTACGGGTAGGTTTAAAGGGGCATGGGTAGGCATAACGGGGATACGGGTATATATAAGGAGGTATGGTGATGGTCGATTCCTTTGCTCAGGTGTCTGGGGACACTAATCTACCCAACAACAAGGTCGATTCCTTTCATCCATACCTGCGAAACGATCAACGGGAAAGTATCAAGGAGGGTACAGGTAGGTTACAAGGGGGGTACGAAAGGTATCAAGGGGTTATGGAGAGGTATCAAGTGGGTTCGGGGAGGTATCAAGGGGGTATGATGAGGCATCATGGGGGGGGGGACGGGGAGATATCGGAGGGGGGGTATGGTGAGGTATCAAGGGGGATATGGGGAGGTATCATCGTCCAAATGAAACTCGCAGACAACAGTTGTCTCTCTGTCTACATTTTAAACAGCAACCTGTGTACCCTGGCTTGCCAGGGTACAAAAACCACTAGTAAGATGATATAAAGCCAATGTGACGACACGAGTTTCAGCAGTAACAGAGAGAGCTATATTTTGTGCTAAGTTGCACTTCTCTACTGTGTAGTGTACATAGATAGCTTGACCGTTTTCTTTATTGCGTACGAAAGAATGCAGTAGCCGTAAGTCCCGTGCGTATCGTAGAAGATAGGGGTATGCAGAATAAAGAAAGAGGGGTACTGACGAAAACTCGACTGTTTTGCTTGTGGCCTGGGTGCGTTTGGTAAGGCAGAGTGATTTGGTGCTTTTTGCGAAAGGTCGGCTCTAGTCAGGCAGTATCCCTGTGACTGTGTGTCATATTAGAAAATAGGTGTTGTGCTTGGAAGGGTGTGTATTGTTGGTTCGAGCCACCCAAGGTCTTACGCCCTTGTCGGGGTAAGAATGCCTAGAGTCCGAAATTGAGGAGGATTGTAATTGCCATTTATAAGATAAATGTAGAATTCCTTCCTAAGGTTGTGTGGTTCTCTATTGGACACCTACCGAGGCTCAAGGTCTTTTGAAGAATTGAGATGTCCTTATCCTTATCATTGTTATTGTTGTGAGAATAACTAGCAAATAGCCAGACACGAAATTAACTCTCAGGACTAACTACTGTGTCACCTGTGTTGTGTTGTATCTGTGTTGGGGAAGGTGTGTCACAAGCCGAGACCTAAGACGGTGAGTAAAACCCTGTAATTCAGTTTCTTAGTGGCAAAGCGCTCCGAGACTGCGTACGCGAATGAATGGTGATGAATGAGGGGGAAAGGGATGTATTTTAATGAATAATGATGTATTGATTTTGTTTGATTTTCATATGATTTTATGTACATGAATGAGAAATGTCGTGCTGTTGTTGTTAAGCGGGTCAAAGGGGGACGATGAAGAATGCATGTTAGAGAGAGAGATAGAGAGGGAGAGGGTGTGTGTATGGGGAGAGAAATCGTACTATGCTGGAGAGAGATAAAGGAAGTGGTAGATATGAGGAGGGCATGTTTATATTATAGTACGATAAGATAGCACGGATGAAGGGAGATAATCGTGATGTATTTATAACAGTTGAGAGGGAAGGTGAAGTTGAAGATGAGGATGGAATGAATTAGGACTGTGTGATTGAAGTGTGGTCGTAATGATTATGTATATTTATATAAATGTCTGTACTTATGAAGAGATTAATTATTAGCATCAAGAGTTGCATTATATTATTGAAACGTATGCATAGCATCATGTATTATTATCATTGTTGTTATGCATAACCAGGTCAAGATGGCTGCCGGTGGCTGGCGTATTATGTTATGTAGTATTTGTGGTTTGTAGGCAGACTGTTAAGACTATATATTTGCTTACGGTTTGGGCTGTATCATCTTATTATGCTGTTTAATCCTCTGGTGATGTAGTTGCGTTTCCACTACACCTTTACCACTTTGCGCGGTCGTGCATCTGTGCTGTAACCCTTGCCTCTACAGTTGGGGAGCGTGGAAGTTAACTTCGCCACTACTGCCTTGTCTTGCCTCAGTATCGTGGGCGTCGCCATTTATTACAGGAACTAAACGCACCACACCTGCGCACACACAGACTTGCAGGCACCACACATAAAAACATACTTCATTTACTTAATAAAATTCATCCATCATATTGTGTAAATAACTGTTTAGCTCCTACTGAGCTATGGAAAATTGACCTTTTGAACAGTGCTACAGTTCTGCAAGTTAACTTGGACAGTGACTGTTGATAAAAGTTTTGCAGCTCCATTTCCTAGCTGGAATTTATAGTGTTTTGAATTATTTGAGTATTGCCATTTTGTTGTACATTTTGTGGAAAAAATCTGTTGATGTTTAGTTCTGTTTTGGGTTGAACAAGGGAGGTAATTGTTAGTTAATACTGGGGTGGGGGTCCTGATAGGGGTGGAGGGTGGTTAGTTCCCCATTGACCTGTGTATGTATGCTTAATTGTTGAATAAAAGAGTGTGACTGTTATTCTGGCATTTTTGTGTTAGTTTATTTTGTTTGAGTTTATCTTATTCACTCGTTGCATGTGCTGACATCACGGAACCCGCTCGGGTGACGTGACAGCCAAAAGTCAGAGTAACCGCCCTAAGATGTTATAACGCCGAAGTTCAGAATAACCAAACTTTATTCAAGTACAGTAGGCCTACCCAAAATGGAGCAGGATGTTACCTCGAAACGGTATAGTAGTTACCTGTGCAGCTCGTTCCTTTGTATCCGGTACCGGTACAGTTGCAGGAGCCATTTGTGGTGTTACATACCCCTCCATTCATACATGGGTTGGTGGGAGCGCACAGGAATTTGGGTGCTGAGCAGATACATAAATGCACGCATAATTAGAATGCACGTAAAAGAATAATCAGAATACTGAATAATAAGTGACATAAGCAGAATACGTACACAGACTGTACATATGCAGCACCATCTAAAATCTTACACAGAAAACATTGTTTCTGAAAAACGTCTTACCTGTAGATATCATCATCATCATCATCATCATCATCATTATCATTATCATAATCATAATCATCATAATCATCAACATCATAATCATCATCATCATAATCATCATCATCATTATCATCATTATCATCATCATCATCATCATTATCATCATCATTATCATAATCATCATAATCATTATCATCATCATCATTATCATTATCATCATCATCATATTCATCTTCATCATCATCATCATCATCATCATCATCATCATCATCATCATCACAGTTTGGAATTCTTTTCCTTTAACTCTGCACGCTGTTAAATCATCGCTTTCCTTTCGCTCTGGACTGAAAACACACATTTTCACAAATTTCTACCATTAAATCTCGATCCTGATCGTTTCTTCATTAAATATTTAAAACACAGTCATAGTCGTTGTGTTTGTTGGTATGGTTGTGTTTGTGTGTGTGGGGGTGTGTTTGTGTGTGTGTAGGTGTGTGTGTGCGTGTGTGTGTATGTTCTGATTTGGTATTTTATGATTTGCTTCTGCTTCCTTTACTTTTTTATGTATTTATTTATTATTTATTTATTTATTTTTCTTCTGTAAAGCGCTATGAGGAAGGGCGCTGTACAAATGTTAATTATTAGTCGTCAGAGCGCACGACTTATGTACGTGCGTTTCGGGCGACGTGGGTTCGAATCCTGACTTCAGCAAACTATTTTGTGATTGCTGGATAGTAGTGGCCAGCGCTTTGAGAAGCTCTCTGAGCTTGTAAGTGCGCTATATAAGAGTAATTTCTTTTTTATTTTTTTAATTTATTTAATAGTAGTAGTAGTAGTAGTAGTAGTAGTAGTAGTAGTAGTAGTAGTAGTAGTAGTAGTAGTAGTAGTAGTAGTAGTAGTAGTAGTGTCAACGTCTTGAAAGATTCAAACGTTTGGTGCCAATCAAGCTCAAGGTCAAGGCCAAGGTATTTACAGTTAGCCACAGGAACCCGCATAAATGGACTGCCATTTTGTTTACTCAAACGTAGCCATTTGTAAATGCGAGCCGTATATTAACTACACCTCGGTTGTCGGCCGCTGAGTCTCTCATAATACTGATCAATGTATTTATTCACAGCCGAGATGTATGCTTTTTGAGCCATAATAAACCATTTCCGATAACAATGGCCGCTTCCTTTTCTAAATCCATCTTGGTTATGTCCCTTAGGTTCTTTTCTTCAATGTCGTGAAGTTGACGTCTTTGGCGGCTTGAGTCAGCTCTTTTTTTTCTGCTCTCGCCTTGGGCAACTCTTTGAGCAGAAAAGTGAGTTATATTAAGAACCTTTTATTTAATTGTATTCCATTTGTTGAGACCAAGTGACAAGCCTTTCTTCCCCAGCTTTCTTCCCTCTGCTGCTTCTGTTCCTTTATCCGTCTCTTTAATTGTTTTTTTTTTTTTTTTTTTTTTTTTTTTTTTTTTTTTTTTTTGGTAAGTTTAATGTTGCCTGTATGACAGTGATAGGACTGTTTGAAATGTTGTGCACGTGTCTTGCGGCGAAATGTATTCCTTGTGCATCCTAAGTCACTTGGCAATACACTTTCTGAATTTGGAACTGAATAATAATTAGTCTGCTCGTTGTCGATCATCTTCGGCGCGTCTTGCTTTGTTAGTTGTGTACCGTTCCCCCGTTGGGGTGCCGGGGGTTTCAGTATAAATAGTATCCCCACTTTCTGGAAATGTAGTGCTTTAAATTCCCACTGTCGCTGTCTTCCTCATTTGTTCTTTCTCATTCCTGCTCTGTTCTATCAATCTACTATACTATCTTCTTCTTCGCTAGACCAGTCACTTACCATTTTTTCTTGAAAACTCTTCCGGGACAAGACTCCTTATTTGTGTGTGAGGTCTATTGGATCAGCTTGGGAATATTGGACGCTTTCTGCCAGGTGGTCACTATAGGGCTTCCTATGATGTTATTATTTAGCAATATAGGCATTTTATCTGTATGTGTTTTATTGATAATTTATAATGATGTTTGTATTCTATTTTGTTTTTGTGAACGGGGGTTCGATAAATTAGAGTATAGCCTCAGCGTCCCCTGAGTGGGATGTCTTTATTGTAAAGTGACTGGCTGGTGGAGAGCTTTCAGTTTTACCACTAGGTTTGTTTCAGCAGATCTTTTATGCGGATCGGGGGTTGTGCGGTGCTGATTTGGCTCGGAAGAGTCCGCTGGACCTAAAGCAATAATCATGTAATGTAATGTAAAAGTTGTGTACCGTTTTACCAAAACAGTTGTTTACCACATTGTTCTAGACAATTACATACATCTGTTTCGGTTCAAAACGCGCTGTAAGCAATGTTGTGTTTCATTCTTGTGTCACAATAATAATAATAATAATTAAAAAAAAAAAAAAAAAAAAAATAATAATAATAATAATAATAATAATAATAATAATAATAATAATAATAATAATAATAATAATAATAATAATAATTCAGGATGCTATCGCGCGCTTTTTCTTCAATCGAACTGAAATAGCGGCGATCTGAAAAAATCACTATTACAGAAGTCGAAACAAAAATCAAGTCATCCAGGTATCCAGGTTTAGTTCCACACAGAACAAAAACAATTATTTCAAACCAGATATCTGATGCAAAAACGAGGCCCCTTAACAAATGGTCCAGGACAGTGTTAGGGCCTAGTTGCCCTAGTCCAAAACGCCTTGCATTAAACGATCATCATTGGTTTTGATCCAGTTTAGACCCAACCTTCCCCGTTGTCCTTTACACTATGCATCACTATGCAACATCTCTTGTAGGACATTGAAAAAAAGAATTCCCTCAAATACCTAACATTTTCAATTAGTAAATGGATGGAACGACAAAACTTCCCGTAGTCATTTGTTCTTTGCATCGGTGTGCAACATCTTTTGTTGAACATTGAAAAGAAGGATTCCCTCAAATACCTAATAGTTTCAATTTGTAATTGGATAGAAAGGCAAAAAAAAATTAAAAAGAAACAACTTTAAAACCCACAATGCTTTTTCAGACTTTCGTGGAATAAATGCGGAATGATCACAAAGAGCTAAAAAGAAGTACACAAAAGACATTTTCCATGCAGCAATTATGTCCCTCTTATTAAAAGAATTACTCCAAAAACAACCCAGCGCTGTAGCAGACGTTTTGTTTCAAATGGTTAAAATGAATAAACTAAAGAACATGGCCTCCAAAGTCTTTCATGCCTCATTCAAAACGGATGACACGAGGGCCTATTTGAAAAGAATTAACCCAAACAAACAGCCTGGTAGAAAGGCTGCGGTCGATTACCCGAATGAATTGACATCACAACTTAAAAAATGGACTCCATTCAGCATTCATGTTGGAATTGTCTGGAAACAGTAACTTTCAATCCGACCCCCAAAACTACTGTCTCGATTTCAGTTCACAAAAAAGAATGAATTCCAAAAACTCCCGACAGGTCCTCGTTTTGCAACTGTTGGAGTAAATTATGCACAATAGCTACTTTCATCTTACATTCACAACGGCAATAACTATAAGAAAAAATAACTATTGAAAACCTACTTATTTCGCTTGGACTTTGATTAGCTTACTTGTTTGTATTTATGTTTTTGTTTGTTTTTATTCCTATCCTATCCTATCCTATCCTATACTATCCTACCCTATCCTATCCCGTAACTCGGAAGCCTTTGGGGCACCACAGATGATCGTTTAACCAGCGTACGTTTCATCATGCAGTGTGTCTTGGGCAAGAAAGACCTGGCAGGGCCAAAACCTCTCCAGGCTGTTGGCCACAGCCGATATCCACGGATACAGTGTGGCTCGTCTTGGCCCCGAGCACGTGATCATTGAACCTGCAGTAACGTGAGGTTCCTCCGTCCTGTGTAGATGCCTTTCGCCCAGTGACGCCGTGCTGACATCACCCCTGTTAGTTACGACACGCCGGGAAACGTTGCGTCTATTCTATTCAGTACCCGAACCCACAGGTTTTGGTATTCCTTCATCTTATAAGGAGTCTGCTTCCAGTGTGAAAGGTTTCCAATTTGTAAGTGTTGGTGTGGTTTGTTTGTTGTTGGCGATATGCGTGTTGTCTTTTGTACATCTGAACCTCAATGTATGCATGTTCTGTTTTGTAAAATGGATAGTTAGTAAGTCATTGTTCATATGGTCCAGCGGACCGCACAGAACCTAATCAGGACAACAACTTGGTTGAAAGAGTACTCACCCCTGATCCGTATAAAAGATCTGCTGAAACGACCCTAATGGTAACACTGAAGGCATTCCACCATACGGTCACTTTACAATAAAGGCATCCCATGCAGGGGACGCTGAGGCTGAACTCTAATTTTTCGAACCCGCGTTTACAAAAACAAAATAAAATATAAACATCATTATTAAATTATTATTATTATTATTATTATTATTATTATTATTATTATTATTATTATTATTATTATTATTATTATTGTTGTTGTTGTTGTTGTTGTTGTTGCTTTTATTATTATTATTATTATTATTATTATTATTATTATTATTATTATTATTATTATTATTATTATTATTATTATTATTATTATTATTATTATTAAAAGAATGAACCTAAAAACCCGACTAGCAGGACTCAGGGCAGAAAGCCTTGAATGAACCGAAAGAGAAAAAAAGAAAATATGGTAACCCGAACTTACAAATGTCAGTCGGAATTAATGCTAAAATTGATCATTAAAAGAATGACTTCAAATCCAATGCAACCCAAACCTCGATTTATTATTTCATGTCCAGATAGCCCTCCCCCCCCCCTCTTCCCCAGAAGACTTCTGGGCATTTCCTATACCCAACACATCACCAACGACGAAGTCCGACAGAC
>CM072520.1:18977279-18992279 GCA_036898135.1 Oncomelania hupensis
TGGCTGACCAAGGTAGTCATTCTCTGTCTAAATCTCAACCAAGAAGGACGCACACTGAAAGCTCTCTCTAGCAGTAGACTACGAAGGTGACGGGTGAAATTCAATTCATCGCAATATAGCCACAGCTTGACATTGTCAGAAGGGTAAATGATCAATCTTTTGTTTCATCATGATTTATTGATATTAGTGTTGGATTATGTTTGTGAAGTTTGCCATGTTTTATACTTGTGATTGTTAGTGAAACTTTGCTGGACCACGTGGCTGACACACGCGACCGATTTCGCCACCATGAAGTATCCCCTACTGTCCAACTGCTGGTTCTCCTATGTGTATTATTGCAGACCAGTGGCTGTACCAGAGAATGTGTACATTATTAATTAATTCTCCCTGTGTTTATTTTAGCCATGATGGGTAAATGTATAGGAATTATGTTGGAGATTCCAGTGGACCACGGACATAGAAGATTGTTCGTGGCTTAGATATATATAAGTGGAGCGATCACTGAGGGCTGTTTCTGCCAACAGTGAGACGCTCTGTACACCCTTTATAAACAAGGCGTTGCAGAAACTCGTCTTATGTTTTGCAGACGAGCAGGCTTGTTGGTCCGATGCAGGAGATAGACCACTGAGAGTCAACCCTGACATTCGGCCTGCTGTGGTGCATCGAGCACTGAGCTCCGATAGCCCAATAGTCAACAACCAAGGAGGAGACACCATCATCACACCTCAACGAATCAGCTAAGTGCTCGCGAATAAATGCACTAACACTGTTCTAGAAGGACTGTGCGGTAGTCCACTCTCTTGAAAACAAACATTAGGCCAACCAGAACAAATATCCCAATGATGAGACAGTAGCAAATATCGAGACCAGTAGCAGCATAGACTCATCAATGAGCATCCACTTGAAGTGAAATCTTGGACTGTTAAGTTAATCCCAGATATATTATGTGTTGAACATTTAAGCTAGTATAGTGTTTAGAGAATTATGTATAGAGTAGAGGAACAAAATGTGTGATATTTACTGTTAACAAGTGGCTGGACTACCTATGTTTTATAGCCATGTCAATGAATCTTTTACATGTTTCTCCCTATCTCTATAACCCTATCCTACCACAGACCGGGTCAAACATATAAATGTATTAAGATTAGTCATAGGGTGATTAAACTAGCCGATCCCCGCAGACAAAGACGAGTGGGTATTAGCATTCCATTGTGCAGAACCCAGTAACAATAGACCCACCGTCACATCTAGTACTAGTATTTGTTGTCAGCATGAGGATGTCATTGTGTTGTTAGTTAGTGTAAGTACTAAAGCATAGTAGTATTACTATGCCTACTTAAAACTGAATGTCTATTATTTTATTCCTAGTACTAGTATTTGTGTCAGCCAGACGCTTCCATAGTGTTGTTAATTAGGCATGTGTTTGAATCTTTGATGTTAGGTAGTTTTGATTATTGTCAGATGGTTATTTATTAATTAATTTATTTAACTCTTCACTTTAATTTGTAAGTGGTACTATATTTCAAGCGCACGCCACTTGTCAGGGCTTTATTAAATTGTATTGTGTTAATTTGTAAGCGCCATGAGCCTTCGTAGTAAGCTTATCTAGGCATACTCGTTTATACTTTTTAATCTATTGCTAGTACTACTAAGTATTTGTTGTCGGCAAGATATTGTCATTGTGTTATTAGTTAGCACTGTGTTTATTGTTAGTTTTGATTGTTGTCACCTGGTTCTTTATTAATTTATATATGTTAACTCTTGACATTATCTTGTAAGTGATACTATTTTTCAAGCACATGTCCATTTCATTTTATTGAAAACTGATACCAGCTTCTTGACTCAATTAAGGGTTCTATAATATGTCTGGCAGACATTCAAAACCTGGTAATACAAAATATTAAAATTGACGACACAATAAAATTAAAATCATCTACCGTGAACAGTGAAAGAAAATGCATTAAACAAAAATATGAAATCTACAATAACTTTTTAAAACACTTATTTAAGAATTATAATAGATACAATATAACTTTATTCATTTCAAAATTAGCAATTAAGCTTATAGTGGCAGCATTACATTACAAGACATGGTTATTACATGGTACATCGGACTCTTCCGAGCCAAATCAGGCCCAAGTGGCCTCATTAGCAAATTCGCATTACATAAACACAACGAACAATCACATCCAACAATAAAAATAACGATTAACTCCATTAAACTAATTTATGTGGTTTGACACTGAGCGAAACAATCAGGGTTGCTGAGGACATGGAAAGATGGAGTACGCTGGTTAAACGATCATCTGTGGTGCCCCTACGACCTCCGAGTTAAGGGATAGGATAGAGGTTAAAATTACAAATTACCCCAAATCGTACAGGTTGCATAACAATCAGACAATATCTCTCCTGCACCCACGCTCACACACCTGACTCTTCAATGACACATAAAATACGTTGGCTCACATACAAATAATGATACATACGCCCATTAATAATAATATATATACAGTGATGGAGAAAGTTTTTAAGCTAGGGGTATTTATAGCCTCAACCAAAACATGTGGGGGGTTTTATACCCTCATTGCAAACATAAGGGGGTTTTATACCCCCTTTCAGTTTTTTTAGGGGGTACACCAACATACGTAATAAACACTTTGTTTGCATAGCATAGAACCATTTTCTTTCAGTGTTAGCCACGGAAATTCCAGGAGCCATTTCTCCTGGAAAGTCTTTTCATCAGTTTGAGTTTCTTCAGCTGGGCCCGGTTGCGGCTCACCTTTTTCTTCTCTTACCGATCACACAAAGCCAAAGGCTGACAAAAAAGTTTGATTTTCTTTTCCTTCATCTTCTTTTAATTTTTTTGAGCAATTAGTTTTGCTTCGGCTTCTCCTCAGATCGCTGCTTCGTCGGCCATGTTTAATGTTGGGTTGTTGTCAGTCTTATATAGCCAATCAAAAGCGCCGAGAAAAAATAGTGAATATTAACGTGCATATGATTGGCTGTTTCTCGGAAGCGACAGAGAGGGGGAGAGAGGGTGGTAGGCGGTCGCGCAGGACGCACAGGCACACGATCCAAATCGAGCGAAAGCTGTACGCACGACCGAAATAGTTGTACCTGATGATACCTCCCAGCAACTGAGCTTTACGTTTTCATACCTCTTTGGCACTGACTTTGTGCGTGTTTATACCCTTTCATTACATTTTCGTTACGTGATTTCCCCAACTCAGTACTGTACGTGAAACACGTACGATTATACGTGATCTCCATCACTGATATAATTATATAGCCATACATAATATGTGAACACATACAATGATACACATGTTCAAACACATTTAACAGAAATACTAGTATCTAAGCTTGTTTTAGCAAACGTTTGCGTGTGAAGACACTGAAGAGCACGAAAGGGAGGTAGCAACTTTGTAGGGTTTAGGTCTGAAATCGTTCCATTTACGTATACCTCAGACGTGATATAAGAAAAAAAATATCCCAACCCGGACATAAACATTGATTGTGAGCACTGGCCATCTTACTGTTGCTATTAGTCTGATGATTGTTGTTACACTGTGTGTGGTTTTTTTAAAATCAGTAGTTGATTCAGCCCCGATGCTTGAATCTTGATAAGTGTTACTCAAATTCGTTTATCCACGCAACCTGTTCACTCAGCAACAAGGCAGGAGTCGTCGTATGAAGTTTTCCAACTTTATTCAGCGTACATCACCTATTGCATACAATCACTCAATCGCTTTTTCCACTTTCACGGTTACCACTCTTTGAACTTTTTTTTTAACTCCCCACTCTAGTTTAGTTTATATAGATTAACGTCCCGGACACATAAGCGTATAGGGAACGTATCCCCCACTCTGAAACAGTGCGGCACATATATAGTCTCTCTATACTCTAGAGAAGGTTCGAACATTCCAGCGTGACGCAATTACAACCAATCAGAATAAACTTCGTCATCACTGTCTTACGTCACACAACTTTCTTTAGGGTCCAACAATCTCTCAGCTACCAGTAGATCTATCTAGACGCTTCGATCGATAGTAAACAAGCAACCCTAGAAAATTCTCCAATAATATCGACCAACGAACATTATCAACATTTATACAAAGCTTTTTCTAACAACAACGCAAAATCAAATCAAAGGTAAATACACTCTGTTATTGCATGCTTTGCAAAACAAATCGATCGGATCTATCGTGCGCGTCTCACACGTACTATCGTGCGCGTCTCAAACGTAACAGTTGTTTTAGTGTATAGTTTTATCTTGTCCACCATCACCAGTCGCCTAGGATTGTGCTCAGCCATCTGAGCGTCCGACTAGAGTGAGTACCTGGGGCGGCTTGAGTTAGATCCTGTATCGGCCAGCGCCTTGAGCAGCTCGTGAGCTGGAAAAGCACTATATAAGAATTATAAGAATGATTTAGAATTTACCTTCCAAAGGCGATGAATGGAGGACGCAGTTAAAGTCGATCGCCTTATCCAGAGAATAGCTGTAGGCCGCGCACAGTTTCGTGTACCAACAGATTTTCCTACACTGGACTTCGTTCCTCATCAAATAGAATGCTATAGCATCCTTTCTGTCCTTCAAGGCCACTACTTGACCACTGACTGGACTCCAGATGGACAAACAGTGGACACAAACGAGTAGAAAGGAAAGCAGTTGACCCACAGATGCCAGCTGATAAGACGTGGGACTCGATCTGATACTCTGTGTTGGAGTTGCTGTTGCTTTCTTCATTGCTGTCGTTGTCGTCGTCATTGTTGTTGTTGTTGGCGGTAGTGTTGGTGGTGATAGTGGTGGCTTGTAGCTATTATTTTAGATGATGTTTTATAAGTTTGTTGATGATGTATAGCTGTGGTTTTGGAAGGAGATGTTGGGGTCGTTCCCGCCTTTGTCAATATTTTCTGCTTGACCAGTTGGTTTTGTGGTGTTCTTCTTCTGTGTCTTTGTCTTGATGTGGCGATCCGGTTCTTAATACTGCTACTATCGTCGTCGTCGTCGTCGTGGTTTGTTGCGCTGCTGCTGCTCGCAATGGTCTTTGACTTGACGGACTGAGTTTTCAAGCAGAATATCCGCTTGTGATCTGAAATATTGAAGTTATGACACTACATTGCTGATGAAGACCAATATGAAAACACAACATACAGGCAGACCAGGATCGGTAAAATGGATGAAGACGAAGAAGTGAAAAGGAAGATGGATCTGACGTCAAATTCTCTCTCTCTCTCTCTCTCTCTCTCTCTCTCTCTCTCTCTCTCTCTCTCTCTCTCTCTCTCTCTCTCTCTCTCTTTCTCTCTCTCTCTCTCTCTCTCTCTCTTTCTCTCTCTTTTTCTCTCTCGTGCACATATAATACACACTCATACTCGCACGCACACACACGCTTCACTCATACATCAAGAATAGTAAAACCGATAGCAGATATCCTTGCCTCATACCTTCTTAAAATGAAATGAACCACGCGCAACAAACATTTCAAATCTACGCGGTCAAATCATAGCAGTTGCAATATTTTGTAATCGAAAATCATGAATATCCACATACAAATTAAACTATTAATTTAATGTGTGATACATTTTTTCTATCATAAACTTTAACATAATCACTTGTTTTAGTACAGGACAGTTTTGTCCAACTGCTTCACGAAAATACGAATCGAATCGCTCGATAAAGAAATGAATGAATGAAGTTAAGAAGTCTCCAGTAGACTCATTACCATTTGTCTGAGAGCAGCCCCTTTCAACACCACCATTATCCGGGCCTATGCCCCAACATCAGACTATGACGACAGCGAAGTGGAGGTTTTCAATGAACATCTACAGGCTGTCCTTAATCAAGTGCCGAAGAAGGACATAGTCATTGTGCAAGGCGACTGGAATGCCAAGGTTGGCCAAGATGCGCACCTTAACTGGGGAGACACCTGTGAACCCCACTACAACAACGAGACAAATGACAGGGGTCTGAGATTCTTGGAGTTTGCCAGATATAACAATCTGGTACTGGCAAACACGCTTAGTCTCCACAAAAAATCCAGACGATGGACATGGCACAGTCCCGGCGGGGAGCATCACAACCAGATCGAGTATATCATGGTCAAGACACGCTTCAGTTCAAGCATCAACATTGGCAGAACACGCATATTTTCAGGAGCAGACAGCGGAAGTGACCACGATCTCGTGATGATGTACTTCCAGCTCCACTTGAAGAGAGTAAACACAGCAAAGTGCACTAGACTGAAGTTCGACATGGACAAACTGCAAGACCCGGAGGTGGCAGAAATATTTCAAGCCACAATTGGAGGGAAATTTGCTGCACTGCTCATTTTGGGAGCTGGTGAAGTAGATGTCAACACCATGACCACCGCCTTCAACACAGCAGTGTCAGATGCCGCCACCGAGATCCTTGGCAAGCACCGCCTAAAGAAGAAACCGTGGATCACACCTGAACTTTTGGATCTGTGTGATAAACGAAGAGAGATGAAAACGCAAAAGAACATCTCACAGGGAGCTGATGCCTACCGAAAAATTAACAATGGCATCCGAAAAAGCATGCGCACAGCAAAGGAAAACTGGATAGATGATCAATGCCAGGAAATAGATCATAGAGAACAGTCTGAACAAGAACAACAGCAAGAAGGCCTACCAGACTGTGAAGCGGCTAACGAGTGTTAAACAGCCCAAGATCTCCACGATCCAAAGCAAGTCTGGCATATGCCTAACCGAAGAACAAGAAGTCTTGAATAGATGGACAGAGTACTGCTCTGACTTTTACAACCAAACGGAGACCCATCAGTTCTAGCATATTCCCAGAACAGAAAAGAAAAAGAAACTCTCCCAATTCTCCAAGAAGAAGTTGACGCAGCAGTGCATTCACTGAAGAAGGGAAGTCAGCGGGAGTGGACAACATACCCGCTGAATTGGTTCAAGCAGAAGGGGAAGCGATGATTGAGGCCCTCACCATTATCTGTAACAAGATCTGGCAGAGTGGGGAGTGGCCTACACCATGGACCCAATCGCTTGTCATCATTCTTCCAAAAAAAAAAGGTAATCTTAAGTATTGTGAAAATTACCGCACCATCAGTCTCATCAGCCATCCCAGCAAGGTCCTCTTGAAAATAATACTCAACAGTTTGAAACCCCAAGCTAAACAAATCATAGCTGAAGAACAAGCAGGATTCAGGGCAGAGCGAAGTACCACTGAACAGATTTTCAACCTCCGAATAATCTACGAGAGATACCTACAACACCAAAAACATCTATATCAGGTGTTTCTAGACTTCAATAAAGCGTTCGATCGAGTCTGGCATGCAGCTCTGTAATTATTAAAGTCATCAAAAGCCTGTATTACATTACTTGTTTATTGCTTTAGGTCCAGCGGACTCTTCCGAGCCAAATCAGGACCACAAAAAAGCATGTATGACAAGGCTATCAGTGCAGTCCTCCACAACAGCGCCATCGAAAACTGGTTCAGAGCAAAAATAGGTATGTGTCAAGGATGCCTACTCTCTGCAGCACTCTTTAACATCTTCCTAGAGCGCATCATGTCATATGCCATTGCAGATCACGAAGGCACAGTCAGCATAGGAGGTAGAGCAATCTCCAACCTCCGTTTTGCGGATGACATTGATGGATTGGCTGGATAGGAACAAGAACTTGAACAGCTGGTACAGATGCTTGACACCACCTCGAGAGCCTATGGAATGGAAATAAGTGCAGAGAAGACCAAAATGATGACCAACAACACCAATGGCATCAACATGGACATCAAAGTCCAAGGCCAATACCTCAACACAGTACACGGCTTCAAATACTTAGGAGCCATTGTATCAGACAATGGGTCCCGACAGGAAGTCCTCTCCAGGATCGCACAAACAACTGCTGTCCTGACAAGGTTGCAGCCCATTTGGAAAGACAGGACACTCACAATCAGTCTATATTCCAAGGTAAGACTGCTGCGCTCCCTTGTCATCTCCATCTACCTATTACGAAACATGGACTCTCACAGTAGTTATACAACGAAGAATAGAGAGTATGGAGATGAGATGCTACAGAAGACCTCTGGGCACTTCCTATACACAGCACATCACCAACGACGAAGTCCGACAGACCATCACACAATCCATTGGACAACACGATGACCTGCTCACAGTGGTGAAGAAACGGAAACTCCGATGGTACGGACATGTCACCAGATCATCAGGCCTTGCAATGACCATTCTGCAAGGCACAGTGCAATAAAGCAGAAGGAGAGGGAGACATAAAAAGAGGTGTGAAGACAACATTCGAGAATGGACTGGCTTGACACTGATTGAAGCCTTGAGGGTTGCTGAGGACAGAGAAAGATGGAGTACGCTGGTTAAACGATCTTCTGTGGTGCCTCTACGACCTTCGAGTTACAGGATAGGATAGGATAGAATAGGAAGTTAAAAAATAAAGGAACGAACGAATAATTGGATGAGTGGAGAGATAGACTAAATGAATAAATAAATAATTAAATAAAGAGACTATGACACATATTAATATATGTGTAGCAGTGTAAACAAATAAAAATAAAAAAAAGACGAAGCGAGAGACGAAGCGAGAGACGAAGCTTTCAATAAACAAATGAAAGACTTAGATGAATGCAAAAACGAATACCGGTATATTAAATAAATAAATAAATAAATAAATAAATAAATAAATAAATAAATTCGTAATTTGCAGTCGGAGAAACTTATCCTCATCTCCGTCGATTTTTTTTTTTTAATATTAGTTTTTTTCCCTTTGTTTTCAATAAGTTCATGTTTGCACTATACAAAAGCCTAAATCGATCATTTTCTGAAAAATGTTAAATGTCATATTTACCTGTCATGTTTGTTTATGGCTGCCAAACTGTGTACATTACTTAAAACGGCCCAAGATAACATCTTAGCGATTGTTTTTAGAACAAAAACACAATATTGACATTCGGTGTATCGTACGTGAATGCTCCGTACAGAAATGAAGCACGGGGTAAGCAGACTCTCAGTTCCTGGTAAGGGTTTGATGAGTCCATCCTTAAAGTGAATAGATGTTAAAACAAAATATTGAGTTTGCGTGGAATTGAGAGTTCGGAGAGATCTATACAGCATGTCTATGGGACGTTTTAGCACTAATAAATTATGCCATTATAATAGTGTCAGCCTTTTGCTTGAGATTGCATGTGATAAGATGTGGTAGCAAAATAAACAAAGAAAGAAAGAAACAGAAACAAAAGAAAAGAACGTGGGAAACAAAGAGATGGTAAAGGAAGGAAGGAAGGAAGAGAGCAAGAAGGAAAAGAAGAAGTAGAGGAAGACGAATATGACATGGTGACATTTAAAGCTCTTGAAAATTCATACAGAATTGGAGAAAAGTCTGAATTTCACTTCTCTCTCTCTCTCTCTCTCTCTCTCTCTCTCTCTCTCTCTCTCTCTCTCTCTCTCTCTCTCTCTCTCTCTCTCTCTCTATATATATATATATATATATATATATATATATATATATATATATATATATATATATATATATATATATATATATATATATATATATATATATATATATATATATAATTAATACTCCAAATTTTCGCCCCTTATACCGGGCTTAATCAGACTGTCTTTCTTGAAAAGTTATTGCAAACTTATAAAACTAAACTAGAAATAAAATACAAATAAATAAAAGCGCGCAAAATGAAATACTAAAAAAACAAGCAAATGAAATTTATTTTAAAAAGGAAAAGAAAGAAATTAAAAAATACGTATTTAAATAAAAGGAAATTGAATAAAACCAAGACTATTAAACAAACAAATATACTAATAAACTTTCCAACCAATCAAAGGACTGTTTTAAAAAGTTAAACAAAATGTAATGTTCATATTTATTAGCGTAAAAATAGCTGTGTATGCGCATTGTGACAAATTATTTGTCGTTGAAAAAAATTCAACCACGAAAATCAACCTATTATTATTATGTACGTGTACATATGTACATTATTAATACATCAACACATCAAATAAAATACAGTTTAAAAAAATAAACAATTCATGGATTTAAAAAATAAAAATAAAATTAAAAAAAGAAATAAATACACTTGGAATTTTTAAGTCCTCTGAAACTCACCAGGGTTAAAAATATCAGAACGCAGCGTTTAGCATCGAAAGGCAAACGAGACTGAGCTCTCATCCTGACCTTCGTCTCAGCAGACTATCAGTTTGTAAGACAAACATCGATGCTCGATCAGTTTCAGATCAATGGCAAGAGAGAGGGCCCAGGGCGCAATACGCCGAAAGTCACAGAACATCGAATTGTTTTGAGCTGCACGCGGCAACACGGGTCACCGTAGGCATACTTTTAATGGACTTGTCTTGTGATGCCGATGCAATTACTGGCTAATGGGCAATTCACAATATATCGAATGTCACGGATACTCGAATTGTTTGAGCTTCAATGAGGCAGCTTGAAAAAAAAAACACCAACAAGTCTTCTCTGATCATAGAATGGGCTGGTCAGATGATTCGTGGAAAAAGATGAAGATTGAGAGAAGGATTGTACGTCACCTGCAGAAAATCGAATTGTTTGAGTTAGGAGGCGGCCAGACGAATCACACTGTATTAAAGGAGGATCAGTTTATAAAGACAAACATCGAAACCGATTAGGTCAATGGCTTAAGGGCACGATACATCGAATTTTTCCTCCCTCCTGTCAAGAGTGGTATTGGAGGCAGACAATCTAAAAATTTCAAAAATAAAAATGGATTTCTCTTCCGCGAACTCTTCAGATCGCCACGCTTTGAGTTCAATGGAAGAAAACGCGCATGGCAGTATTATTATGTCACAGAAAATCAAACTGTTAGCGCTAGAGGTGGCTTGCAAGATGTGCCACAAGAGCATCGAGGAGTTATCTGTGATGCCGACCAAGTCCATGGCTAAGTAAGAGAGAGAGAGAGAAAGAGAGAGAGAGAGAGAGAGAGAGAGAGAGAGAGAGAGAGAGAGAGAGAGAGAGAGAGAGAGAGAGAGAGAGAGAGATTAAGTAGTAGTTGTATCACCTAAAAAGGGGCGATTGGAGTGAAGGGACAGCACCTGGGACAACTACTACTTGAACTTGTTGCCTCCCTTGATTAATAATGCTAATAATACTGGATGCTATAGACACACCTTCCCCCAGATCACCAATCAGGCACAAAAGTCGGCGATCTGTACCAACATGTTTAACCCGCTCTCACACACAACAAACACATCTATCTCTCAAACCTGTGGTGTAAACGCAGGGAGATCGCTGTTAGTTAGTTAGTCATTGTATAAAGGGTCCGCGGATTGCAAAGAGCCGAATCAGGACCACAGCTTGGTTGAAAGAGTATTCACCTCTGATCTGTATGAAAGATCTGCTGAAACGAAACAACTCTAACGGTAACACTGTAGGCACTCCACCAGCCGGCCACGGTACAAAAAATAAAATAATTATAAAAAAATTCATTGCATCGGTTTGCTTTGACAAACTCTGATGGTGACTGGAATGGCTTAACACTAGTCGAAGAGCGGTGCATTAAATGGATATCGAATATATTGTGCCACAAGAATATCAACTGATTGTGCACGCTCTATAGGCAGCACTCTGAAAGTTATTGTTTTCTAATGCTGTTGCTAATCTTTTACTTTACCCTACAGTTGCTGTGCTCAAAGCATTAAGGCTGGGTGTGTCGGGTGGCATTTAAACATTTAAACATTCCTATCCTATCCTATCCTGTCCCGTAACCCGGAGGTCGTAGGGGCACCACAGATGATCGTTTAACCAGCATACTCCATCTTTCTCTGTCCTCAGCAGCCCTGATGGCTTCGCTCAGTGTCAAACCAGTCTATTCTCGAATGTTGTCCTCCCACCTTTGTGCCTTGCAGGATGGTCTTTGCAAGGCCTGATGATCTGGTGACGTGGCCATACCATCGGGGTATCCGTTTCTTCACCACTGTGAGCAGGTCATCGTGTTGTCCAATGGCTTATGTGATGGTCTGTCGGACTTCGTCGTTGGTGATGTGTTGGGTATAGGAAATGCCCAGAAGTCTTCTGTAGCACCTCATCTCCATGCTTTGTATTCTTCGTTGGAGATCTGCTGTTAGGGTCCATGTTTCGCAAGCATATAGGAAGATGGAGATGACAAGGGAACGCAGCAGTCTTACTTTGGAATGTAGACTGATGGTCCTCTCTTTCCAAATGGGCTTCAACCTTGTCAGGGCAGCAGTTAAAACATTAATTGTTCTCATTTTACACTTTACCCGAAATCCAATTGTTTAAGGGGAGGTAAATCATATCGTTTTAGAAGACAATTAATATGCTTTTCCATTTCGTAGACAAAGCCTGGCATTAATTATGAGAAAGGGAGGAAAGGGGAGGAGGGGGGGGGTGGAATGACAAAAAAGCAAAAAAAGAACAGATCACAACTGACAGAAAATCGAAATAGAGATAGAAATTGCAGTAGATAGTTATCCGGTTTCGGGAGACATATTCAACTCCTATGAAGCACCTCATCAGCCTTTTATTTATTCCTGCGTTTTTTCCTATTGTTCCCCCACCCCACCCTTAGTTTTTTTTTCTTTGTTTATTGTTTTGTTACAATATTATGCCATCAAGCGGAGCTGATTGAATATTTCACCGTTGTCTGGCCTTGCGTGCGTACTAGTCATAAAGTGCTTCCGCTGAATGGGTTATTTGAAAACGAAATTTCTATCTTTAATTCAACAAAGCAAAACTTCTGGGCAAAAATCCCCGAACTGAAGGTAATTTATTATTCAGTAGTGGTACTGGATGCAGTCTGTCTAAAAATCCCAAAAAACAGCATTCAATTTCCTGTCCGCCTTCTAAGAGCGACTTATGTTTGAGTGATGAATAGCCTACGTGTTTTGCTGTGTATGTAGGAGCGTCTTTAACATGTGAGCGTGTATGTTGGTTAAAGATCACCGCGCTTCGAGTTAGGAATATGAATAGAATTTATTATTATTATTATTATTATTATTATTATTATTATTATTATTATTATTATTATTATTGTTATTATTATTATTATTATTATTATTTTTATTTTTATTATTATTATTATTATTATTATTATTATTATTATTATTATTATTATTATTATTATTATTATCATTATTGTATGTAGGATGCGTCTTTAACATGTGAGCGTGTATGTTGGTTAAAGATCACCGCACTTCGAGTTAGGAATATGAATAGAATTTTTTTTAATTATTATTATTATTATTATTATTATTATTATTATTATTATTATTATTATTATTATTATTATTATTATTATTGTTATTATTATTATTATTATTATTTTTATTATTATTATTATTATTATTATTATTATTATTATTATTATTATTATTATTATTATTATTATTATTATTATTATTATTATTATTATCATTATTGTATGTAGGATGCGTCTTTAACATGTGAGCGTGTATGTTGGTTAAAGATCACCGCACTTCGAGTTAGGAATATGAATAGAATTTTTTTTTTTTTTTAATTATTATTATTATTATTATTATTATTATTATTATTATTATTATTATTATTATTATTGTTATTATTATTATTATTATTATTATTATTATTATTATTATTATTATTATTATTATTATTATTATTATTATTATCATTATTGTATGTAGGATGCGTCTTTAACATGTGAGCGTGTATGTTGGTTAAAGATCACCGCACTTCGAGTTAGGAATATGAATAGAATTTATTATTATTATTATTATTATTATTATTATTATTATTATTATTATTATTATTATTATTATTATTATTATTATCATTATTATTATCATTATTATCATTATTATTATCATTATTATTATTATTATTATTATTATTATTATTATTATTATTATTATTATTATTATTATCATTATTGTATGTAGGATGCGTCTTTAACATGTGAGCGTGTATGTTGGTTAAAGATCACCGCGCTTCGAGTTAGGAATATGAATAGAATTTATTATTATTATTATTATTATTATTATTATTATTATTATTATTATTATTATTATTATTATTATTATTATTATTATTATTATCATTATCATTATTATTATTATTATTATTATTATTATCATTATCATTATCATTATCATCATTATCATTATTATTATTATTATTATTATTATTATTATTATTATTATTATTATTATTATTATTATTATCTGATAGAGTTCGAGTCAAGTGAAAACCTTTGAAGAGAAACTGTCTTTTGTGTTTGCGACCAAGGAAAAAAAAATATTCGATCTATGACAACAGTCAAAATAATTGACATTCTGAGACTTGAAAGTCGTTCAAACTACAACAACTGGATTCTAGACCCAAAAAAAGTGTGTCCATTGTTTTAACATTACTATGACGGCACACTAGCGCCAAAACATGATAATTACAACTATCATGGGATAATTACAATTATCATTAAAAAAAATTACAAATATCTTCGCGTGATCCTGTTTAATGTTCAGTTTTGGCTCTAGCAATCCGCCTGGAAATGAGCCCAAACTAAAAATTGTAGTTATCACAATGTTATTACAATGTTGCCTTGGTAATTAAAATTTATACGTGATCAAGCTTAGTTCTGGCTAAAGGCGGATTCCTAGCGCCAAAATCTGCAGTTACATTTATCAGTAATAATGGTAATTAACACGTGTTCTGCGTAAGTCACGGAGATACCGGTAATTCACAGTGTTTATTGTTACTCTTTTGTTTTGGCCACGCTTTAGTAGTGCCAAAACCTAAAGTTTGCTGTGAACAGTGCCTGAGCACCCATCCTCATAAAGTTAACGCACTGTAGAAAATAATTAAAAATCACATCCAAAGCCCGCATTGCAAAAGCATTCTTTGCCTGAAATCACAAATAAAAAACCACATGGGTCCTTTAGAAGAAGAAGAAGAAGAAGAAGAAGAAGAAGAAGAAGAAGAAGAAGAAGAAGAAGAAGAAGAAGAAGAAGA
>CM072520.1:18997279-19199779 GCA_036898135.1 Oncomelania hupensis
GAGGTGGGGGGTGGGGGGGGGGGGCAGTCAAACCATTCATCATTCAGTCACCCAAACTACGATCTTTTACCAAAGTAATAATCACTCAGTAATTTCAGTTGAGTTCTTTTGATTGATCGATCAATCAAATAACAAGTAATTAAAAGATTGTTTAGGAAGAGAGAGAGAGAGAGAGAGAGAGAGAGAGAGAGAGAGAGAGAGAGAGAGAGAGAGAGAGAGAGAGAACGTGAGAGAAAGATGTATTAAAATAACAAAATACCAAAACAATCTTTAACATAGATAGGACCAGAAAAAAGGGAAAGGCTGGTTGGGGAAGAGAGGAAGGGGGAGAGAAGTTTCACAACAAAACCAACAAAAAAATAGAAAAAGAAGGCAAGGATAACAAAAAAAATGCATGAATGAATGAATGAATGGATCAATTAATCAATCAATCGGTAAAATAAAACTAAAAAGTGAAGCAAGTAGGAGATTTTAAAAATTACGATTCATGTCAAAACGGTCACTTTCGCGTCTTATTGACGTGTATGCCAATCAAGCCTTTCTAGCTTGGTAATAAAAGAATTTTTTTTAAATGAAAGTATTTCTTAAAGAGAAATAAAAGAACGAACGATAGAAAGAAAGAAAGAGTGAATGAATGACAGAAAGAAGAAAGCGAGACCATTATTGAAGCGGAAAGCAATAAATTCGACATAATATTATCTGTTGTCAAACCCCTTTTTTCTGCAACGCACACAAATAACGAGACAAATTTGTTTAAATGTTAACCCCCCCGGCGCCTTTTAGACAAAGTAACTCCTCTGTTAAGCAGTCTTAGATAAGCTCAAAGTAGCTCCTCTGTAAGACAGTCTCAGAGAAGCTCAAAGTAGCTCCTCTGTAAGACAGTCTCAGAGAAGTTCAAAGTAGCTCCTCTGTAAGACAGTCTCAGAGAAGTTCAAAGTAGCTCCTCTGTAAGACAGTCTCAGAGAAGTTCAAAGCAGCTCCTCTGTAAGACCGTCTCAGAGAAGTTCAATGTAGCTCCTCTGTAAAACAATCTCAGAGAAGTTCAAAGTAGCTCCTCTGTAAGACAGTCTCTGAGAAGTTCAAAGTAGCTCCTCTTTAAGACAGTCTCAGAGAAGTTCAAAGTAGCTCCTCTGTAAGACAGAGAAGTTCAAAGTAGCTCCTCTGTAAGACAGTCTCAGAGAAGTTCAAAGTAGCTCCTCTGTAAGACAGAGAAGTTCAAAGTAGCTCCTCTGTAAGACAGTCTCAGAGAAGTTCAAAGTAGCTCCTCTGTAAGACAGTCTCAGAGAATTTCAAAGTAGCTCCTCTGTAAGACCGTCTCAGAGAAGTTCAATGTAGCTCCTCTGTAAAACAGTCTCAGAGAAGTTCAAAGTAGCTCCTCTGTAAGACAGAGAAGTTCAAAGTAGCTCCTCTGTAAGACAGTCTCAGAGAAGTTCAAAGTAGCTCCTCGGTAAGGCAGTCTCAGAGAAGTTCAAAGTAGCTCCTCTTTAAGACAGTCTCAGATAAGTTCAAAGTAGCTCCTCTGTAAGACAGTCTCAGAGAAGTTCAAAGTAGCTCCTCTGTAAAACAGTCTCAGAGAAGTTCAAAGTAGCTCCTCTGTAAAACAGTCTCAGAGAAGTTCAAAGTAGCTCCTCTGTAAGACAGAGAAGTTCAAAGTAGCTCCTATGTAAGACAGTCTCAGAGAAGTTCAAAGTAGCTCCTCTTTAAGACAGTCTCAGAGAAGTTCAAAGTAGCTCCTCTGTAAGACAGTCTCAGAGAAGTTCAAATAGCTCCTCTGTAAGACAGAGAAGTTCAAAGTAGCTCCTCTGTAAGACAGTCCTCCTCTGTAAGACAGTCTCAGAGAAGTTCAAAATAGCTCCTCTGTAGGACAGTCTCAGAGAAGTTCAAAGTAAGATTAGTCTTAGAGACATTTAAAGAGCCACAATTCGAAGGCTGTTGTTTATTTTTGGCGAAAATGAATATATAAAGTCGTATTGTTTTTACATTAAACAACGATAAAGTGGGATTTTTAAAACAATCAAACCAGCCGCAAAAATGTGCATTTTCAATTTTATGTCCTGATAGGGATTGACTTCCCTTGCTTATCGGTGCACCAACATGCACTGCGATCTACTAGATGATATTATTTAGTAGTAAAGTCGCTGAGAAACATAATGAACATATCAACCTCCAAACGCAGTTTTTCTAACAAATGCGACATCACCTACAAGACCATGAAATGGAAATGTACTTGATACAGGAAGTTTCTTCAAAATTACATTTAGGTTTCTTTACATCTTCTTAATGTCTATTGATAAAGAAATCATTGATTAGTCAGTGGTGAAGAAACGGAAACTCCGATGGTGTGGCCACGCCACCAGAGCATCAGGCCTTGAAAAGACCATCCTGCAAGGCACGGGTGCAAGGAGGCAGAAAAAGAGGGAGACAGAAAAAGAAGTTAAAGGACAACATTCGAGTTACGGGATAGGATAGGATATGATATGATAGGAGTGGTCAGTTCTGTACCCGAGTTGTATGTCTGCATTTACGGAAAAATTCATAAGTGCTTCTAAAATAAGAAAAAAGTCTCATCTGCTTTGCTGAAGTGGGTTATCTCTTCTTTAAGTATATTGAGTTAATTCTGGATTTAATTATATCCATACAGCTATCAAATCTAGGTCTATCATTACTTCATTAACTTTCTCCTGAGCTTTAATATTATTATTATGTTTATAGTTAAGACAGTCAAGCGAAAATTGTGAACCAAATTCTAATGTACTATTTATGACACGTTGATCGTCTGAGTTTTGTCTACGATTACAAAATTGTGTAAGAAGAGAGTAATCATGTTTAGTATGATCTTCAACAGATTGAGCAGGCTGGCTAAAGTTTAGGTAATGTTGATTGCATGAATTAGTTATGGTTTGCTCACGATTACATGATTTAGATTTATTGGTGATTTCATTCATTGCCCGCCAAAGTTGAACAGTGTGCGAGTAATTGTTGATCATTTTTTCCAAAATATTCTTTTGTTTTGCATTTTTGCTCATAACCAAATTGCGGGACATCATAGGACTGCAATTCATATAATCACGTTAATATCGGAGATTGACGATGGACAGGCTTGGTAGATGTTTATGTGTGACAGATTAGCTGCGATGGCGAAGATGGTGGAGTCGCTTTTAATGATTGCTCAGAAGCTGTGCCTGTCACCACTTTGCTGGGTCGACCTACCTTGTGTAAAGAAGACGAGAACTGCATATAATGAAATAGAGAAGACGGGGAAAACTGTCTTTCAATTCTCTCTATTTATTCTCATGAATGAAATTCATAGCTCAGGCATCCTTGCTTAAATACCAGTCAACCTCTCATCATACGTTCACACAATTCAAACTCAACGTGATTACAAATCACTTCACATACTACTAAATTATCTTCAATAATCAATATCGACTAGTGTTCATAATATTACATCTCCCTTGTTATAAAGTTAAAGAAACAACTTTAAAAAACATGCACATATTCATTGATTTTTAACCAAATGGAAAGTTCTTACTCGCAACATATTTTTAGCCATTATCAGATCCTCCATCACGTATTCACAGACACCAAATGAAAAAAAAAAAAATAAATAAACACACCATTAATTACGTTCATAAAACATTATCGCAATCAGATACATATGTTTAGCTTAGAAAGTTTTTGCAGTTCACAAACACCATCGAACATGGCGCGACAAACTACCATATTATTGTGCAACTCATAACATGTATAAATGTTACATACTTTGTCCTTTTAAAATGAGACCATGGCGTCCTACTGGTGATATAAATTAACTGCAAACTACCATCAATAAAGTAGTAATACTGTCTTTCTTCTTGTTAATGAAATATAAAGTTCTTGATAGACAGCTTACTTTTCTTGCATAAAGCCTTGCGTATAATTAAGTCTCTGTGGGGCTCTCACGGGTCTCCCGTATCTGGTGGTGTAGGGGTTAAGTCCCGTGATTTGGGGCTCGGCTTGTGGCGGGGGCTCGGCTTTTTCTTGTTGGACCACCTCAGGCTGGAATATCTTAGTCTGGCGTGGCTGCTTTCGGATGAAACGCCGGTTGCGACGATACAGGCTGCCATCGTCAGTTCGCACGTGGTACGAACGCGGCGTCTTAGCGGCGGCAGTGACTCGGGCCGGTCTCCAGGTGTCGCCTGGGGTCAGCTGAACGAAGACCTCATCTCCAGTCTTCAGAGGGGGAAGTGGGCGGCTGGAGCGGTCATAGTATTTCTTCTGGTCCGCCTGGCACCGCTGACGTCGAGCCGTGACGACATGCGGGTTGATGGTCTTGGGCTGTAACTGGTTCGCGGTCGCTGGCAGAACGGACCGGAGCTGACGACCCATCAAAAGCTGCGCTGGGGACGCTAAGCCGTCTACTGGTGTGTTGCGGTACTCGAGGATGCTGAGTAGAGCGGAACCCTTGCTGGCTTTGGCCTTGTCCAAGATGTTTTTTACGGTCTGTACTGTCTTTTCGGCCAGGCCATTGGATTGCGCGTATCTGGGGCTAGAGGTAACGTGGGTGAAGTCCCATGTAGCGGAAAATCGGGCGAATTCATCGGACGCGAACTGGGGCCCGTTGTCACTGATCAAAGTTTCGGGGATGCCGTGTCTGCTAAAATGTGCCGACAGTTTTCTGATGACTGTGGCTGACGTGATGCTGGTCATCTCGTCCACCTCAAAATAGCGGCTGTAAAAGTCTACGGTGACCAGGTACTCCTTGCCATCCCATGTGAATAGGTCTGTAGCCAGTTTCTGCCAGGGTCGTGTGGGGATGTCGTGAGGCAGCATCGGCTCTTTACAGTTGTCCTTTTGTCTCTCATTGCAGACCGTGCAGTTGGCGACGGTTTCTTGTATATCGGTCGCCATTCTTGGCCAGAAGAGGACTTGCCGCGCTCGTTGTAGGCTTTTTTCTACCCCGAAGTGGCTGGAGTGAATCTTGGTCAGCATTTGGGGACGCAGGGCGGTAGGAATGAAGATTCTTTCGCCTTTAAGGATCATGCCATCGATGACGGACAGCTCGTCTCTAAAGTTCCATACGTCTAAGGCATGCTTGTGGCATTGTTGACGCGTTTCTGGCCAGCCGTTGTGGATGTAAGACTTCACGATGACGAGGTTCTGGTCTTCTTCCGTGGCTTTCTTGATCAGGGCCATCTTTTCGTCGCTGACCGGGAGGTTTTTCACGATGTAGTGAATCTGTGCGTCGAGGTCCTCCGTGACATCTCCGGGTTCTGCTGGCAATGACTTTCTTGAGAGCGTGTCGGCGACTGGGATCTGCTTTCCTGGTACGTGGATGACCTTGATGCTGTACTTCTGCAACCTCAACAGCATTCTTTGAAGACGGGGTGGCGCTGACGCAAGCGGTTTTTTTCATGATTGTCTCTAGCGGCTTATGGTCGGATTGTACGAGGACTTGTTCTTGCCCGTAGATATACTGGTGGAATCGCTCGCAGCCGAATACGATCGCGTACAACTCCTTCTCTATTTGGGCGTAATTTACTTCGGTCTTGTTAAGGGACTTGGAGGCATAGGCGATGGGCTTGTTGTCTTGAAAAATTGCCGCTCCAAGACCGTATTTGCTAGCGTCGACTTGCAGGATGGTCTTCTTGGTTGGGTCGTACAACGCTAGTACTGGCTGGCTTGCCAAAATGGACTTTATGTTGTCCCAGGCTGCTTGCTGTTGATAGTCCCATGCGAAGTCGCTGTCTTCTTTCAATAGGTCTCTGAGCGGTTTCGTTGTATCGGCAAGGTGCGGTGCGAATTTGGCCAAGTAGGTCACCATACCCAGCATGGTCTCCAGTTCCTTCTTGTCTGCTGGCGGTTTCATGTTGACTATAGCCTTCACCTTCGCTGGATCTGGCCTGACGCCTTCTGATGAGATGATGTGGCCGAAATATTCGATTTCTTGCACGCCGATAGTCAGTTTATCGGGATTGAGTTTCATGCGCTTCTCTGTAGCTCTGTCTAGCGCGGCCTTGAGGTTCTTGTCGTGTTCTTCTTTGGTTCGGCCGGCAATAAGAATGTCGTCGATCAGCCCGACGAGTCCCGGGATTCCCTCGAACGTCTCATCGACCTTGCGCTGAAACTCGTCTTGGGAGCTGACCAAGCCGAATGGTACGCGCAAAAAACGGTATCTGCCGAAAGGAGAGTTGAAGGTGGTGAGATATGATGACTCAGCCGAGAGGGACATTTGCCAGTAGCCCGCTTTAGCGTCCAACTTGCTGAAGTATTTGGCGCCGGGAATTTTTGCGAGAGCGTCTTCAAGCGTTGGCATGGCATAGTGTGGTCGCTTCACGGCCTGATTGAGGTCCTTTGGGTCAAGGCAGATGCGCAGCTTGTTGTTAGGCTTTTCGACAACGACGAGAGAGTTGACCCAGTCTGTAGGTTGCGTGACTTTGGCAATCACTCCAGCTGCTTCCATGGCGTCAATCTCTTCTTTCAGTCGATCTCGTAGTGCATGAGGTATGCGTCTGGGCGGATGTACCACAGGGATGGCGTTTTCGTGCAGATGGATAGTGACTTCTCCGTCCAGGTTTCCCAGGCCATCGTTGAAAAGGTGGCTGTATTCTCTGAGTACAGATTCTTTGGTCATTTCTAGGTGGGTGACAGTCAATACCATCTTGATGATCTGTAGTTGCAGGGACGCCTGGAGTCCGAGGACAGGCTGAGAGTGACCGGCTGTCTCGGCGACGTAGAATGTGCCCTGGTAGTTCTGAGCCTTGTAAGAACACTTGAGCTGCATGATCCCCTTGACGTCAATACGCTGACCCGCATAACCGTAGAGATTAATCTTTCCTTGTTTGAGTGGTGGTTGCACCGACATACGCCTGTAGATCTGGTACGGGATGACGTTTGCCTGTGCCCCGGTGTCGACTTTGAATCGTAGTACGTCGCCAGTGTTCAGGGTTATGTTGGCGTATGCAGTGTCTGGGTGGTCTTTTCCGTCGGCGATGACGTCAATGTTTAGGACAGAGCCGTCGTCTTCTTCGTCGTGCTCTTCTATGTCGTGGACAGTCTTCGTAGATCTTTTTGAGCGGCATACTTTGGCGAAGTGGTTGGGCTTATTACAGTTACTACAGCGTTTGCCGTAGGCTGGGCAGGCTCTCCGTCCGTGTCTCTTGCCGCAATTGTTGCAGTCGTATGCGTCGCTGTTCTGACTTCTTTCTTCTTGTAGTCTTATTTCTTGGCGTTGTTGTTGTTGCTGTCGTGGTAAAGTACATCTTTCTCTTGGGCTGTTGTCATAACGTCGTTTCTTTATGACTTCTACAGTCCCTTCTGCCTGCATTGTAGCCAGCTGCTGTTTCGTTGCTTCGTGAGTGACGACGATTTCAATGGCTTTCTCCATGGTCAGCTGATCTCCGACTTGAAGCAGCTTTTCTCGA
Organism: Oncomelania hupensis; assembly: GCA_036898135.1. NCBI lineage: Eukaryota > Metazoa > Mollusca > Gastropoda > Littorinimorpha > Pomatiopsidae > Oncomelania > Oncomelania hupensis. Next base: position 19,004,683 of record CM072520.1, read on the forward strand.
CATTCCTGTGAGGCTATACCGCATACTATTCGGTCTCGAACCATTTCGTCGGCGTCTTTATAAGAGCACTCTTTGACGAGTGTGCGAATATCTGTGATGAAAGCCTCAAAGGATTCACCGATCTGTTGTTTCCTGTTCAGGAAGAGATATCGGGCGAAAAGCGTGTTTTTCTTGGGAGTGGTGTGTTGTTCAAAGTTCTTATAAAGTACTTGCAGTTTCTTGTTCTCTTCGTCCGATAAACTCCAGGCATTGTATATTTCTCTTCCCCTTTCTCCCGCCCATATGAGGAGGTATGCGCACTTCTCGGGTTCCGCCGATTTGTGTAAGGGTCCAGCAAACATAAGTTCTGCATGCTGCTTGAATTTTCGCCATTCGTCTTGCAGGTTTCTGGAGTCCCAATTTATGGTTGGATTCTGCATGGATGAAGTCATTCTTGCTGTATAGAGTTCATATCCCTTTTCTGACACCATGTAAAGAAGACGAGAACTGCATATAATGAAATAGAGAAGACGGGGAAAACTGTCTTTCAATTCTCTCTATTTATTCTCATGAATGAAATTCATAGCTCAGGCATCCTTGCTTAAATACCAGTCAACCTCTCATCATACGTTCACACAATTCAAACTCAACGTGATTACAAATCACTTCACATACTACTAAATTATCTTCAATAATCAATATCGACTAGTGTTCATAATATTACACCTTGCAAGCTTCATGACCTCTTTTAAAACGACCCCGAGCCCTTTCTGGATAAATGGACTCCATCAGTTGCAATATGGCTTGCAGAAAGATGGGTCCACTAAAATCCAATCCCTGATTCTTGCAATGGGACGCTAGCTCTTTATTCAAATCTTCTATCTGTCTTTGAGCTGACTCCCTTGGTACAATACTGGTTAGAGCTATAGAGGCCCATGAGAAAACCTTATTCACTTTAACAATAAGGGCTTGAAATTTGTGCATAATTTTGTCATTGGTGTTCCTGTCAATATTGTTGGTGCACATGTGAAGAAAGAAACGAGAAAATAAAATAAGAACGAGCGAACGAACGAACGAAAGAAAAAAAGAAAGTAAAAAAGAAAGAAAGAAAGAAAGAAAGAAAGAAAGAAAGAAAACTAATAAAGAAAGAAAGAAAAAAAAAGAATTTAAAAAAAAAGAAATAACGAAAAAAGTTTTTCTAAAAATAAATAAATAAAATAAGTAAGAATGGATGAATACATGAATGAAAAAAGAGAGAAAGAGTGAATGAATGAGCGAAAGAAATAAAGAACAAAAGAAAGAGCTAAAGAAAAAAAATCTAATAGATTAGTAAGAAGACTTTTCCCCCCAACTCCGCACCCCGACCTCATCCCCTTCTCCCTTCTTCCCCCGTCCTTGCTTTTCTTCTACATCCCACTAGTTCATCATTGCGACAAATTAAGGTCAAAACTGTGGTCAAGTATGCCTAAAGGTTTTGACAGAAACGTCGTTAAAAGAATTATTATGACGCAGTCTATGATGAAACTTTTAAGCAATGGAACTGTTTTTAAACTGCTTGCTTCAATGATTTTCATTTTTGAATATCTCCCGTATTACGAAAAAAAAACAATTGCAAACCCTACTTGTTGTATTCCAGGTTTATCTGGAAATATTTTAAAATATACGGAGGGGGGGGGGGGGGGGGTGTATGTGTGCGTGTATAGGTGTGCATAAGTGTGTGTGTTACTCATTTATTGCCTATTAATTACCTAAATGGTTTAGACATTAAAAATAAGAAAATGAGCAAATTAATAAATAAATTTAAATAATTAACTATATCAAATAATCAACTCATAAACTAGAACAACTGATACAAAATAAATTAAATTAAATTAAATAACTCTCTCTCTCTCTCTCTCTCTCTCTCTCTCTCTCTCTCTCTCTCTCTCTCATACCCATATGATTTAATTTGCACAAGGATTGTTCTTACTATAGTCACTTAAAAAAATTATCTTAAAAAAAAAAACTACATAAATCTTCCAACAGATAAAGAAATAAAACATTTTGCAAGCTTTAAACAAACTGACAAATTTAAATCACTTAGTATCTTAATGTTTTTTCATTTCCACTGGTAGGAAAAAATCTAAATCATTGCCTTTAAACAGTATATGAACCAGTGAAACAGCACAATTACGTGAGCAAAACATATTTTAACAAAATTTAATTCGTAGTGAATTTAAAAGAATTCTATATGCTAATGTTACGACAGGTTTTGAAAAACCAAGATGTAACGAATATTGGAGTGAATAATAGAAATTTCTTTTAAATGCTTTTTCTATTCTGTTGATTGCTTCTTTGGTAGATAAAGATTTGTACATGTGAACAGTAACTGAATTCAAGTTCATACCACCGTTCTTTGCCTCTTGATCTGCCCAATCATTAAAGATAAAACCACAATGTGATGGTATCCAACAGAAATTAACTTGGGTCCAATTTATAATCAAACAATGAACAACATGTTTGATTTCATAAATTATTTCTAAATGTCCATATTCTGGTAGACAAACACATGATCTTAATGTTTTCCCAATTTTGCTTAGCGGTTACTGTTAACATTCACATAAGCGTAGGACCGCTTGGACCAAAATTACAACAAAAACAACTCTTTCGGAAGTATAGTTAGTTGATTTTATGTGTTAAAAATATGAACATCAATGTTCCAATTGTATGAGTCAATAATTACAACAAAACTCCTCTGTGTAAGTACATTACAAGTTGATAATTTTTTTTTTAAAACAATGTCTTGCATCGTTATTCTATGTGTAAAAAATGTTTTAAAACGCTTAACATTTTTAAAAACACTACACATCTTCGAACTGTTTATTTGTGTTTTTTACACTACATCAAGTACCATTTTTAATTAATTTTTTTTTTTAAATTCCAGACTGAATCGACAGTCTTGCAATTTTTGGTTTTTTAATGTTTTTTTATTTAAAAAAAATGTTTTAAACGCTTCTACTTGTTCAATCAATCTCCTACTTTTAACTCAGTGATCCCTCTGAAAGCTTCAAGTGAATAAGTACACTACTTTTTTGGAAGTATAATTATTTTTATTTAAAAAAAATTCCGTAGTAATTTAGAATATTATAGCTTTTTTCGCTAAAATATCATCTAGGATGGTATTTTGTATTGTTATTTAAATAAATCATCACTTTCAAAACAGCAATTCATTTCTTTAGTTCGCTTTTTAATGGTCTCTCCTACAGCGCTTTTCCATAGATATAGGATCTAATTCAAGCCGCTCGAGGCGCTAACTTGCAACCTTTGAGCGCATAGCTTGACACCCAGACGACTGAGTGAAAAAAAACACTGGGCGACCGGGTATTGGGAGGAGGGACCTAGTGCGTGCTGGGTATATTCCTGTAGCCGGCATGTTGTTGTTAGTAGATTATAGTCACACGACACTTTCGCATATAGGTGACTACTGGACCGATTTAGACTGACACCAGCGGGCCAGTTGTTGGTAAAGGGGAAAATAATATGATCACACGTTGACCAATCCGGGATTCGAACCAGCGACCTTTCGGTTACTAGCAAGACGCTCTTACCAACTGAGCTACCCGGCCCCTCTGAAGCCGGCATTCACCCCTCTAGGATGTTTAAAGTCCATGCGACGGAAGGGGAGCACCTGTCGCTGGTGGTCACCGTCGGTTTTGGTGATCTGCCCATGGGACAGGACCTCCCCCTTATAACTCAGCTGGCGATTGGTGTAGTGGAGGCGGCCGCAGGCACGCTTAGGGTCTTCACTAATGGCTCAGTGTGCGAGGGTGGCTAGACCGGCTTCGGATTTTACATTGATTGATAGGCGGCTCTTCCTATGGGGCCCCTCTTGCATGGCTCTAGTATCTTCACATGTGAATTACTCGCCATTCGTGAGGCACTTCGAGTTCCACCTCCCGCGAGGACTCATTGTATCAGTTTTAAAAACTGACTCCCAAGGTGGGGGAGGGGTGTAGGGAGGTTGAGGGTGTGAGGGGAGGGTTAAGGGGGGAATGGGGTTCTCTCCTGTCTTGAGAGGAGCCTCTCCGTGGACAAACCGGCTCTGATTTCCGACATTTTTGACCATGTCACCACTCGTGTTGGCATGGGAGTATCGGCTGCCATGCATTGGATTCTGTCCCACGTCAGCCTGCGATGCAACGAGTTGACGGATCGGGCCGCTGCGTGGGGCTCCAGACCAAGGGTGCACTCCTCCATCCTCGTGTGTCCTCGACAGCGGAAGGTGAGAGTAACAAACTGAAAGTTTTCATCGTCGTATAATGTAATAATTGCCCCAGACTGTATTTCTCCCTTTTACCGTTTTAATCCTTTTTAATCCGTCCCCGTTTCTATCAGGATCGCCTAGTCACGTTATCTTTTAATTCTTCTTGGCTTGTGCCGAGCCCTTCCCCTGAGATGAACGTATCAACACTAGATTTAGACGACACCCGTTGTTATCGGGTTTGTTGTTGTTGTTGTTGTTGTTGTTGTCTTGGTTGTTGTTTTCTTTATGTCCTGGAATAAAAGGTCTCCCTTTGCAAGGATTGCTCTCATTTAGCCTCATTTTAGTTACTTTTTACCGTGGTCATGCCAGGAGTCTCTCTTTGAATTCAAGTTGTATTCTCGACCTCTTAATAACTGAGTCCTGGTGTCCGGGGACTCCAATGTAAATACGCAAATAAGCGTGCGTGCCCAGTCTAGATCTCGGTTTAGCGTTTGGCCAGAGTAACGAAAGCCTACTTTATCATTGTTTTATGTCATAATAATGCGATTCGAATTTTAGGCTAAACTCATTTTCGCCCAAAGTAAACAAAGCCTTCGAACTGGGCCCCTTTAAAGTTGCTGTAGAATAGAAGCGAGCCAGCCTTGTGTCAACAGGCCTGTGATGCACGACAGGACTATAAAATAACACAGGCGCATTAACCAAGAAGAATGCATCCTCAATAGCTTAGGTAGCGGTACATGATACATATTGCTGCTACTGCTATGCTATCGACCCAGAATCCATTTTTCTTGGTTTAATAGGCCTGCGTAAAAAATTTTTTGGGGGGGTTTGTTTTAATGTTTTTTTCACCGAAATGATAACACACACACACAACAAATCATAATTATGATCAAACAACATCAATTCTCATAGATACTAACTAACTGAAGAACCATTACATGTTTCAGTAGTATATTAGGGAGCCTATGAGGGTGGGTCTTTTTTTAGCTGCTGACGTGATGCTGACATCATATGAGGTCATGTGAGGTCAGGGTCATGTGTGGGTCATGTGCAGGTCATGTGCGGGTCATGAGGTCATGTGTGCTGCCATGATGTTGGCGATGGTGTAAAGAGCGTGTATGATGGCTATCTGCAGGATGCCTCTTTTGATGTAGGGGGTGATCATTGATTTTATAGATGTAGAAAGCTATAGAAGAAAGTATGATTATGGGATATTAATGATTATTTATGAATAGTCTAAAGACTGTGAGCTTGTGTGGAACACACACACACACACACACACACACACACGCGCGTGTGCACGCTCGCTTGCACGCATAAATGTATTATTTTTTTATTTAGCAATGATTATGGTTATATCCTCTGGGTGAGATAAAAAATAGTCTTTGATGATAGGATGGACGATTCACGGTCACGCTCTTGACATGCTACATGTGAAATGGTATCAATTTGGAGTCAGAGGATAGGATGGCCAGAATCATTTTCACGATCACTAAGGATATGCCACATGTGAAATGGTATCAATTTCGAGAGGCGATGTAAATGAGAGAAAAGAAAGTATGATTATGGGATATTCATTATTATTTATGAAGATGGCAGATGATAGGATGGATGAAATCTTTCTCACGGTCACGCTCTTGACACGCCACATGTGAAATGGTATTAATTTCGAAAAAAAGTCTTTTGAGCAAAGAGACCCAAAAAATAGCTGATGCAATCATGATATCAATTCGGAGTCAGAGGATAGAATGGCCAGAATCATTCTCACGATCACTAGGGATATGCCACATGTGAAATGGTATCAATTTCGAGAGACAATGTAAATGAGAGAAAAGAAAGTATGATTATGGGATATTAATTATTATTTATGAAGATGGTAGATGATAGGATGGACGAAATCTTTCTCATGGTCACGCTCTTGACACGTCACATGTGAAATGGTATCAATTTCGAAAAAAAGTCAAGATGTATGACTTAAGCCAAAAGAGGGAAGGAATGAATCATCTAGTATGGTATAGGTGATGTAAATGAGAGAAAAGAAAATATGATTATGGGATATTAATTATTATTTATGAATAGTCTAATAACTGTGAGCTTGTGTGGGACATACACCCACTCGCGCTTGCACGCATAAATGTATTATTTTTAACATACACACACACACACACCCACCCCCCACACACACAGACACACAAATATATATCTTTAACAATGATTATGTTTATATCCTCTGGGTGAGATAAAAAATAGCCTCTGATGATAGGATGGACGAAATCTTTCTCACGGTCAGTGTGTGGAATGCTAATGTGGATTTATTATCAGGAAAAAAGATGACAGATGATAGGATGGATGAAATCTTTCTCACGATCACGCTCTTGACACGCCACATGTGAAATGGTATCAATTTTGGAGAACAAAAAAATAGCTGATGCAATCATGGTATCAATATCGAGAACCAAAAAATAGCTGATGCAATCATAGGGTATAGAGAGGTGGTAGCAGAGTAAAATTATAGCAGTTTGTGCAGCATTTTATTGTGAAAAGAATTATAAATTGGCAAACATTTTATCATGGGTGATTTTGAAGATAGCGACTTGGATCAAGTTTTGGTGAATAATAGTTCAGATGATGTTATTAACAGTCTTTTAGAGGAAGTGCATTTTATTGAAGACAACGATCCATTTTTACAGTGTTATGTGAATAATAGTAGATATATTGACAATTATATTTATCGTGGCCCTGTGTTGGAAAGATATAATTTTTCTTTTGAAGGTGGCTTATTGACACATGAACAATTAAATAACACTATTTATTCTAATCAGACATTTTGTTTTAGGATTAATGCTAGCTTGGGTGTGATATTGAAAAATCAAAGAACCAATGAGGTCAAATATTATTATTCATGTATTAACAACGCTGCTATATTTGAAAATCCAGTGTCTGTGAATAATCGTGAAGACTGGGAACAATTTTTAAGTGACCTTGACAATATCGACTACAATAACCTTGCTACTCTACAGAGAGAAAACACGTAAGTAAAAAAAGATTTATTAAACATTAATTATAGTAATTTTTTATATTGTATTTTATTTATTTTTGTTTTATGTTTTGTTTGAGATAATGAGGCGTGAGAAGTACTTACAGTTTGTTTTTTTTTATTTCGCAGAGAATGGACCCTGGAATGGTTCACGAATATTGAATTTTTTATATTTAAATGACAACATCGTCTTCTTGGAGCTCCACCAGCTGATTTTCCATTATTTTTAACTGAAAATCAAGGACTTATTTCTCTTGTGAACTGTGATCGTCGTTATCCTATTAAAGATAATTTGTGTTTATTTCGCTGTTTAGCAGTAAAAAGAGGAGCCCTTATACAAAATTGTGAACGAAGTGCAAAGACATTATTTACAATTTTTTTACCTGAGGGTGATGCAAAAACATTTGAAGGTGTAAATCTAGAAGACATTGATCGTTTTGAAAAACATTTTAAAATCAACGTGACAATTTTTAGTCTACAACAACAGAAAGATTCAGATTTACCCACAGCACAATTGGTTAGATGTTCATTAACTAGATATTCTGAGACATTATATATTAATCAGTTTGAAAATCATTTTTCTTATATCAAGAACTTGAATGTATATGCAAAGACTTATAGCTGCAGCAAATGTGATCGTCATTTTAGATTGGAGATTGTGTGATCATTTTGTGAAATGTAAAGATGCTCAAACTCATGAAGAATTTCCAGGGGGAATTTATAAACTTCCACCCACATTGAGAGAGCGCTTAGGCGATGAAAATATATATTTGCCGATAGAACTACAGTTTCATCCTTTTAGGATTGTTTATGACATAGAGAGTTATTTTCCAAACACCCCAAAAGTCAGTGATATTCCAACACAACTAACATTTTTAGAACATGTGCCTTTATCTATCAGTATTTGTAGCAATGTGCCTGGATTTAAGGATCCTCAATGTTTTATAACCACTGGAAACTCTGAAGAGTTGGTTAGTAAAACCATAGACACTCTATACACACCAGCTCAATGCCTATGTGAGCAGCACTCTTAGGTTCCCCCACATTTTGCTGGCTGCGGGCTATTTATAGCTTGCCTACACCCTCCCTTCCAGTGAAAGAAAAGGAAAGAAGCACTGGCGAAGCTATCGGCGAAGCTATTTATAGCTAGCCTGGCTGAACTAACCTCAAAACCTAAAAGCTTTGGTTGAGTCAGTGTGTATATACCATTCAAAAAGCCTCTCATTTAATCTTAAAAAAGATAGCTAAACCTGTATTTTAAAAAATCAACAAACGCTTAGAAGTTATTGCCGAAACCGATGAACATGTTGAATTTCATCCACTCAATGAACTGAAGACTCAATTATCTACATTTATCGAGAGCATTCCCGTGATTGGATTTTCTAGTGGAAAATATGATTTGATTGTTTTAAAACCCTATTTAGCCAAATATTTTTGTGAGACCGAGCTCGACCTTGGTGTGACCCTAAATAAAGAGACAGATAAAGAGGATGATGCTGAAGATGATGCTGAAGATAAAGACGAGGATGAAGAGGGAGAAGAGGAAGAAGAAGATGATGAAGAGGATAAAGAAGAAGAAGAAACATTTTCAGAAGGAAGAAAGAGAAAAAAAAGCTGTGTATATGAAAAACACTAAAAAAGAAAACAAAAACATCATCAGAGAACCATATGATCAAGAAAGGCAAGCAGTTTTTGATTCTATCAAACTCTAAATTAAAATTTCTGGACATCACCAATTATTTGGCGCCTGGATTTTCATATCACCAATATTTAGCAGCCTACAAGTGTTCTCGGCAAAAGTCTTTTTTTCCATATCAATACATCACCTTGCTAGACAAGTTGGAAGAACCTCAGCTACCTCCCAGAGAGGCCTTTTTTAGTGATCTCACAAAAAGTACAATAACAGAAGAAGAATACAAAAGCTGTGAACTTGAATGGAAAGCTCAAATGATGACCACCTTGCGAGATTGGCTTATTCATTATAACAACATGGACTGTGTACCTTTTCTTGAAGCCATCGAAAAACAAACTCATTTTTTTCAAGATTTGAATTTAGACATGTTTTATGATGGAGTAACTTTACCAGGACTGACCGATTGCTTTTTACACTCGAGCTGTAACAATTTTTTGCTCTATGTGATGAAAAGGACAAAGACATGTATTATACCATGCGTGATTCTGTGTGTGGTGGTCCAGCAATTGTGTTTCATCGTTATCATGAAAAAGATGTGACATATATCAGAGCTGCTGATCCCAACATCTCTTGTCCAAAACTCTGTAAAACTATCGAGGGCTATGATGCTAATAGTCTATATTTAAAATGTATGTCAGAGCCCATGCCAGTAGGATTTTATTTTAGAAGAAGAGCAGAGAGTGGATTTATTATAGATTGGAAAAAGAATCGACAGAGCAAGATTTGTTTAGAGTGGTTAAATTATATAGCTGCTAAAGAAATGAGAGCCATCCAACATCAATACAACAAAGGAACAGAAAAACGTCTTGGGGGAAGAAAACTTCCAGTGGATGGATGGGAACAAAAGTCCAACACGGCGTTTCAGTTTCATGGCTGCTATTGGCATGGTCATGATTGTCGACTGACACGGAATTTGGATCCCGACCTTAAAAAAAAGAGAGCCGACGACACACAAGAAAAAGACGCCTATTTACAAAAGATAGGGGTCAATCTATGCATCATGTAGGTGTGCGAGTGGCAAGACTATAGAAATAAAAACAAGAAAGAAGTGGCATATTGGGCTCCAGGATTTGAGCATGGACCAGCCTTTTGGAGTGGAGGTATGAGCGAGGAAAACACCTTGGATCATGTGAGGACTGGTGCCATTTTTGGATTTGTGGAAGTGGACATTGAGGTTCCAGATCATCTAAAACCTAGATTTGAAGAATTTCCTCCAATCTTCAAAAACATCAACGTTGGACGAAATGACATCGGTCCTCACATGAAAGAGTTTGCAGAAGCTCATGGATTTCTAAAACAGCCGCAACGGTCACTCATCTCCAGTTTTCGCGGGGAAAAAATACTACTAATCACCCCCTTGCTACAATGGTACCTACAACAAGGACTGAAAGTACAAAGATCTATCAGGTGATTCAGTATGACAAAAAGCCCTGCTTTGAAAACTTTATGGAGAAGGTGACCAATGCCCGACGTGAAGCTGATTTGGATGATGACAAAGCTATCATTGCAGCTGCTTACAAACTCTTGGTGAGTCCAGTTTTTTTTAAATAATTAGGTGTGTTTTAAAAAGAACTGCACGTGAAAAAACTAATATTAACGCTGAAAAAGAAAACGCGGACCCGTGCGCGATGAAGGTGTTGTGCATGCATGTATGCGTGGTGTGTGCGCATTTTTAATACTCTGCACACGCATTTTGTAGAACTGCACGTGAAAAAACTAATATTCACGCTGAAAAAGAAAACGCGGACCCGTGCGCGATGTAGGTGTTGTGCATGCATGTATGCGTGGTGTGTGCGCATTTTTAATACTCTGCACAGGCATTTTGTAGAACTGCACGCAAAAAACCTCATATTAACGCTGAAAAAGAAAACGCGGACCCGTGAGCGATGAAGGTGTTGTGCGTGCATGTATGCGTGTTTTTTATTTTATGTTTATTTTTTGGGCTAATTTTTTTATTTTTTTTGTTTGATACAGGGCAACAGCTCGTATGGGAGAACTCTGATGTGACGCGATCGCCATACCAAGGCATACATCACTGATGAGAAGGGAGCCACCAAAGCTATCCACAACCCTCACTTTAAAAGATGCATGCCCGTGCAAAATGATTATTATGAGGTGGAGTGTCGACTGACTAACATCAAACAAAATCTACCTCTACAAATTGGATTGTTTGTGTACGGGTATGCAAAATTAAAACTCTTTCAATTTTATTACAATTTTATTGACTTTTACATTGAACGAAGTGACTTTCAACTCATCACCTGTGACACTGACTCTTTGTATTTGGCATTGAGTGGTGAGACTTTAGAAGACGTTATTCGTCCCGATCGAAGAGACCATTTCAACAAACATCGGGACGAATGGTTGCCTACCCACTATTGTCAAACACATAAAAACAACGCTATCAGACCACTACCATCACCATCACCATCACCTCTACTACCTCCGCCGGTGCTGTTGTCGGGGCAATCATTATTATCGCCGCCGCCGCCGCCGCCTCTGCCGCTCGCCGCCCGCCGCACACACTCTGCCGCTGCTGTTGCCGGCGCAACCATCACTACTATCGCCGCTGCCGCCACCACCGCCACCGCAGTCATCGCCTTTAGGAGAATTATTGCCATGTTGTGTTGCTGCCCATAAGCACCAAACATGAGAGCCAGGGTTATGGAAACTAGAAGCTAAAGCTGATAAAATTATTTCTTTGGCTCCCAAAAGCTATGCATGTAGCACACATAAAAACACTAAGGTATCATGTAAAGGTGTGCAAAAACGCTGCAACCCTTTAACTGTATCAAACTTTCATACAGTATTAACCTCGCAAAAGCCGCATCATGTGATTAATCGTGGTTTTCGTCTTGATCAACAAAATGTGATGCAAACCTATGTACAACCCAAAAGAGGATTGTCTTATCTTTATACCAAAAGAAAGGTATTATCAGACGGTGTGTCTACCGTAGCGCTTGACCTCTAACTTTTTTTTTTACATTGTGACTAATCATGGATGTACGTTATTTACAACATCCCTTTTCACTCCTTCTTGCTGGTCCTTCAGGGTGTGGTAAAACATTTTTTATTGCACAATTGATTGAACATTGTAAAACAAACATTCAACCATCCATTGAAAAAGTGGTGTATGTCTATCATCAATATCAAGACTTATTTAGACAGCTACGAGAGACAAGTCCCGTATCTATTGATTTTGTAGAAAGTTTAGATGGGTTAGACTTTGATGAGACTATTCCGACCTTACTTGTGGTAGATGATCATATGGACAATCCGGTGATGGAACAGCGTGTGGCTGAATTTTTTATTAAAAAATGTCATCATGGAAATATAAGTATGGCTTATATGGTACAAAATATGTTTCATACTAGCAAACATCATCGAACGATTTCATTAAATGCACATTATCTTTGGTTGGGTAAAAATCCGCGATCTGCGGATCAAATTCTTCACTTGGCTATGCAAACTTTTCCTAAACAGCATCATTTTTTACGTGAGGCCTATCAAGATGCCACCCAAGAGACTTATGGATATCTCTTTTTAGATTTTAAACAACAAACTCCTGAAACTTATCGTGTGCGCACTCATGTTTTTGATCCACATCCGATAGTATATATTCCTAAAAACAATATATAAACTGTGTCATCCTTTATCATGCATTCAGATGAAAAAAAATACCATGGCGAAGACACATTGTGCTCAGACTCGACTTCAACCTTTGATTCCTTTATTACGAGCTAAAAAAAACATCAGCGCCAACAACTATTAAAACAACCTCGTGTTATTAATTGTTTATGTGAGATGGTACATAATGTACTTAAAGGACACGTTACACTATCGCGCGGTCAGAAACAACGATGGGCTCGTCATAAACACAAGCTTCGACGTTTGATAGAGCCTAAATCAAACACGGCCAAACGACAAAAATTAATCCAAAAAGGAGGATTTCTACAACTGCTGCTACCATTAGCTACACAACTGCTAGGTGGATTGTTTCAACAACCACAACAATACAAAAATGCAACGCGCCATCAAAATGAAACTCGTTCCAGTGAGTGAAAACATAACACTACCACCTTCATCCACATCATTGCGACCAGAGCCTCCTACATCACCTATTGTAAATCAGCTGAGTGATTTGGATCAACAAATGACTGTTATATTACAATCGCCTTCACTCAATACAGAACAAAAACTGCGAGCTTATCAACAACTATTGCAACGATATCTTTCTTATCAAGATCAGTACCACTATCAGTCTCAACCGTCTACATCAACAGATACAGCAGCAGCAGCTTCACTCCCAACACCAACAACAAGATCTGACCGAAGAAGTAATTCATAGTCTTCCCGCTAGTCTTCGTAGCAAAGGGCGTAAATTGATGCAACATTTAAAAGACAATGATGTGATGACGTATACCAGTCAAGGCAATCTTGTGTGGCGCGACAACATCATTCCTAACACAAACATCGTGGATCTAGTTCATGATGTTCTACATTCCACCAAGGCTAGACAATTGCTACCACCACCCGCGGGCTGGCGTGTTTTTGCCCAAGGTTTAAAACAAACCAACATCCCGCGACAATATTTAGGAAATATTCAACGTTATCATCAAGTGTTTGCTGACGACAACGACATCAGGGCTACACCACCACCATATCCATCATCTATGTTTGATGACAGTGATACAACCAAACGTTTAATCAAAAAGAAAAAGGAACAAGTAAAAAAAAAACACTCAAGAAAACTTTGGCTTGGGAACCATGGCTCGAAAACGACCACATGCAGCCAAAAAGTCCATAGAATCTATATGGAAAAAAGAATATTTTCATCCGGCATACCCAGGGGCTTATAGCGGAGCCAGCGCATATTTACGTCATGCCTCGACTTCACCCCAACACAAAGCAAGATTAAAACAATGGTTACAACAACAAGATACGTACACGCTTCATCACCCTACCCAACAAAAGTTTACTCGACGATCCATAGTCGTCTCTGGACCATTTGATCAGTGGCAAGCAGACTTGTGTGACTTATCTCGTTTTAAAAACGTCAACTCGGGTCATCGTTATATTTTAACAGTAATACCTCAGTCACAATTGAACATCAACATGCCCGACGTCGGCCGATTAGGGCGATTTTGACGATTTTCAGACGTCGGGGTCGTCGCAGGCGATTTGGACGATGTTCTCGGTGGTGTAAATAGGTCGCCCGGCGCCCTCACGGCGCCCGTTAGACGTCTCAAAGACGTCGGGCGAAAAGGTCGGAGTGCTGTCGGGCTGGGCGTCGGGCGACGTCGAGCGGGCTTCCTGCGATGCCCGCTCGACATCGCCAGATGTCGGTACCAATGTTGCGACGCCCGGACGTGCATCGCCCGACGTCGGTCAAACATCGCCCGACGTCGGTCGAGCATCGCCCGTCGCCCTCTGGGACGTCGGGCGACGCCAGCTTGATTTTCTGGAGGGTACATAGCCTCCATTCGTGTCATGAGAAATCAGTGTATTGGGCTGGAGACTATAAACTGGAAACAAACAAGAGAAATCAGCAGGCTTGAAATTATTTTAATAAGAATGAAAGTGTGTGTTCGGCGTGAGAATGTACATGTATTATATCCTGTACATACTCTTTTTCTTATTCCCCAAGGTTTTAATCGTGGTCCTGAGAGGGGTTGCGGGTGTCTTTGGGGGCGGATGATGTTCCCATTGTCGTCCTCCCTGTCCATGTCAGCGTTTTGTAGGCCAGGGTACCGTAGACGCATCAAGTTGTGCAGGCACACGCTGGCCTTGGTTGTCCTGGTGGCATTAGCTGGCTGGGTTTCGATGGTGCTTAGTATAGGACTCGGAAGCGGTTGGCCAGAACGAAGGCGTTCTCCACTACTCGTCTCGCCCTGGAACAGCGGTAGTTGAAGATCCGCTCGTCGTGGTCCAGGAAGCGGTGGGCGTAGTGCTTGGTCATCCAGGGCCGCAGGGGGAAGGCATCATCGCCGATGAGTAAGTACGGATGTCTTCGTCGTCGTGTGGGAATGGCGCAGGTGCCGGAAGGCCGAGAGTTCCGCCTTCGAGGCGTCGTCGCAGGTCTGTCTGGTTGAAGATGCCACAGTCGGACTCAGAGCCATAGCTGCCAACATTCGCCCAGATGAACTTGTAGTCTGCGTCGACCAGGGCTAGTAGCGCGATGGAGATGTACCCCTTGTAGTTATAATACAGGCTGCCAGACTTCCTTGGCTTCTTAATTCTGACGTGCTTCCCGTCTAAGGCACCGCAGGGGTGATGGAAGTTCCATCTGTAGGAGAAGCTATCCGTTATGGCCTGCCATTCCTGTGGGTTCGTTGGTGTGCGGATGACTTCGGGCTGGTACATCTGTACGATGGCATCACAAACCTCTGGCACAAACAAGGATATCGTGTTGTGTGCAACACGAAAGGCGAAGGCAAGGGAATGGAAGCTGTTTCCGGTGGCCAGGTACCATAAGGTAATTGCTAGCTTGAGGCCTGGATCGAGGGGCTCTCTGTATCTCATGTTCTTGGCGATGACGGGGGCCACCCTATTCAACAACTCCATAAACATCTCCACTTCCATCCGCAGGAATGACTTGAAGTCGCCATGACATTCTTGCATCAGCTCCTGCAAGAGCGTTTCGTACTGGCCATGCATGATGCGCCTCTGGAGCCACGGTTTCACCCACCACCTTTCTTTGCTGACGTAAATGTCTCGCCGGAAGTTCGTTTGCTCTCCTCACAGCAAGCACCAGTCGGGCGTACTGCAGACGTGCTCGTTCCAGCTCTAGTTGCAACTGAAGCTGCCGCAGTCGTTGATGGGGGATCGACATCCTGTCTTGACTGGAATCTCGCATCAGCAGCAGCAGTTGCAAATGCCGAGATGAAGACCCGGGGCCTTATATATATTAACAAAAAATCTTCCGATCATCGCCCAAACATCGGGAGACGCTCGGCCGGCGCTTGCCCGACGCCCGGACGACACAGACAATCGCGGCGATGATCGCAAAATTTTAACTCCGCGTTATGCCTCAGTCACAATTGAACATCAACATGCCCGACGTCGGCCGATTAGTGCGATTTTGACGATTTCCAGACGTCGGGGTCGTCGCAGGCGATTTGGACGATGTTCTCGGTGGTGTAAGTAGGTCGCCCGGCGCCCTCACGGCGCCCGTTAGACGTCTCAAAGACGTCAGGCGAAAAGGTCGGAGTGTTGTCGGGCTGGGCGTCGGGCGACGTCGAGCGGGCACCGCAGGATGCCCGCACGACATCGCCAGATGTCGGTACCAATGTTGCGACGCCCGGACGTGCATCGCCCGACGTCGGTCGAACATCGCCCGACGTCGGGCGAGCATCACCCGTCGCCCTCTGGGACGTCGGGCGACGCCAGCTTGATTTTCTGGAGGGTACATAGCCTCCATTCGTGTCATGAGAAATCAGTGTATAGGGCTGGAGACTATAAACTGGAAACAAACAAGAGAAATCAACAGGCTTGTAATTATTTTAATAAGAATGAAAGTGTGTGTTCGGCGTGAGAATGTACATGTATTATATCCTATACATACTCTTTTTCTTATTCCCCAAGGTTTTAATCGTGGTCCTGAGAGGGGTTGCGGGTGTCCTTGGGGGCGGCCTTGGCGGCACAGTTAGATTTTTTACATATTCTTATATCATCACTTTTTTATTTCCCCTTCCCCCCTTTCTTTTTCTCCCCCGAGGTTAAATACCACATTAACATTTTATGAAGTAACATTTTAAATTTTATATCAAATCCATTTTAGAGTCCCCTTTTATCCTATTACTAGGGCTGGAAACTGTAAACTTAACAAATCAATCAGAAATCAGCAGTCATGGGAAAAGCCAAGGACATGTCGGACAAAGTTTGGGGAGAAAACAAGAAACCACGCAAGAGGCTGAAGGTCATGCCAGAGGACCAGCCCAGGAGGACCTCACCCCGCAAACACGCTGCCACGGTCGAGAGGAGAAATGAGGCTGGTAGCGAAGCTGGATCCCTCTCCCCAGCCTCTTCGGATGTTGAGTTGGCCTCCCTGTCGCAGTTAACAGATGAGCAGATGGCCGAGAGTTCCGTCTTCGAGGCGTCGTCGCAGGTCTGTCTGGTTGAAGATGCCACAGTCGGACTCAGAGCCATGGCTGCCAACATTCGCCCAGATGAACTTGTAGTCTGCGTCGACCAGGGCTAGTAGCGCGATGGAGAAGTACCCCTTGTAGTTATAATACAGGCTGCCAGACTTCCTTGGCTTCTTAATTCTGACGTGCTTCCCGTGTAAGGCACCGCAGGTGTGATGGAAGTTCCATCTGTAGGAAAAGCTATCCGCTATGGCCTGCCATTCCTGTGGGTTTGTTGGTGTGCGGATGACTTCGGGCTGGTACATCTGTACGATGGAATCACAAACCTCTGGCACAAACAAGGATATCGTGTTGTGTGCAACACGAAAGGCGAAGGCAAGGGAATGGAAGCTGTTTCCGGTGGCCAGGTACCGTAAGGTAATTGCTAGCTTGAGGCCTGGATCGAGGGGCTCTCTGTATATCATGTTCTTGGCGATGACGGGGGCCACCCTATTCAACAACTCCATAAACATCTCCACTTCCATCCGCAGGAATAACTTGAAGTCGCCATGACATTCTTGCATCAGCTCCTGCATGAGCGTTTCGTACTAGCGTACGATTCGCCTCTGGAGCCACGGTTTCACCCACCACCGTCTTTGCTGACGTAAATGTCTCGCCGGAAGTTCATTTGCTCGCCTCACAGCAAGCACCAGTCGGGCGTACTGCAGACGTGCTCGTTCCAGCTCTAGTTGCAACTGAAGCTGCCGCAGTCGTTGATGGGGGATCGACATCCTGTCTTGACTGGAATCTCGCATCATGAAACAAAAAAAATCTTCCGATCATCGCCCCGGGAGACGCTCGGCCGGCGCTTGCCCGACGCCCGGACGACACGGACAATCGCGGCGATGATCGCAAAATTTTAACTCCGCGTTAAAACGTCACCGACGCTCGGCCGACGTCGAAAATCGCTGCGATTTGCCCGATTCACCGCGCTGCCGCCGCCCGATCGTCGCACAAATCGCCCGATTTACACGTCGCGCGATCGTCGTGCGTCTATTGTGACTGTAGCATTAAAACGTCACCGACGCTCGGCCGACGTCGAAAATCGCTGCGATTTGCCCGATTCACTGCGCTGCCGCCGCCCGATCGTCGCACAAATCGCCCGATTTACACGTCGCGCGATCGTCGTGCGTCTATTGTGACTGTAGCATAATTGATGTATTTTCTAAAGTGGCTTATGCTCGCGCACTCAAAAATAAGACAAGCGCTGCTTTAATCAATGCTTTTGCTGACATTTTACGACAGAGTCCAAAGTCTCCACATCACTTACAAACTGATAAAGGAACAGAATTTAAAAATAAACCATTTCAAACGTTTTTAAAGAAAAACAAAATTCATCATTTTACTTCAGAAAATGAAGACATCAAGGCAGCCGTGGTGGAACGATTTAATCGTACATTAAAAGGAAAAATGTATCGATATTTTACTCATCACAATACACGCCGTTATGTAGATGTGTTACAAGAACTCAACATATCATCGATCAATTAAAACCCAGCCTCGCCTCGTGACATCTGATAACATTCATCGTGTTTATGAAGCTTTGTATGCAAAAGTTTTGGCCAATAAGACTGTCAGATCTTCTTCACCCAAGTTTTTTTTATAGGTGATCGAGTTCGCATTGCTCAATCTAGACATACGTTTCATAAAGGATATTTACCTAAATGGTCACAAGAATTGTTTACTATCGCACAAAGACATTTAAAAACGTTCCCTTATGTATATAAAATACGAGACGATAATGAACAACTCATTCAAGGAACATTTTATGAATTAGAACTACAAAAAGTTATCGACAGCGGTTTCTATAAAATTGAAAAAATATTACGTCGTCGAGGTCGCCAAGTGCTTGTAAAATGGTTGGGATATTCGGATGACTTTAATAGCTGGATTAATGCATCGAACATCAGCCAGTAGAAAAGCTAAATCAAATGATAAAAAAGAATACGCTATTGTGTCCGGGGATGGTAATCTACCCAACGAAACGAACGAAAAAAGGATCATAGGGTAAATAACCACAAGACGAAGATGAGCAGTCACTCTTCGAGTTTTTATATAACTCTCCCTAGAGACTATTCTGCAAGGCACAGTGCAAGGAGGTAGAAGAAGAGGGAGACCGAAAAAGAGGGGGGAGGACAACATTCGAGAATGGACTGGTTTGACACTGAGCGAAGCCATCAGGGCTGCTGAGGACAGAGAAAGATGGAGTATGCTGGTTAAACGATCATCTATGGTGTCCATACGACCTCAGGGTTAAGGGACAGGATAGGATAGGATAGGCAATAACAGAGTGTATTTACCTTGGATTTGATTTTGCGTTGTTGTTAGAAGAAGCTTTGTATAATGTTAATAATTTTTGTTGATCGATATTATTGGAGAATTTTTTTTAGAATTACTTGTTTACTATCGACCGAAAAATGTAGATAAATCTAGTAATAGCTAAGAAATTCTTCTAACCTAAATAAAGTTATATGACGTGAGACAGTGCATAGTTTCGGGGACGAATTTTATTCTGATTGGCTGCTATTGCGCCACGCTGGAATGTTTGAACATTCTCTCGATTATAGAGGGACTATATTAGCGGTGCACTGTGTCGTCTTGAAAGCTGTCCATTATATGCTTCATGTGTCTAGGGGTGTTAGTTTACCCAATCAATAAAAAAAAGTCTTGAAAGAGTGAAAAATGGAAAAGCGATTGAGCGATCTTGTATGCAGTTGTTGATGTATGCTGAATAAAGTTGGAAAACTTCATACGATGACTCCTGCCTTGTTGCTGAGTGAACAGGTTGCGTGGATAAACGAATCTGAGTTACACTTATCAATATTCAAGCATCGGGGCTGAATCAACAATTGATAAAAAAAAAAAAACAACAGTGTAACACATTCCAATTATTCCTGTAGCTTCCCTATTATAAAGCCAAGTCACAAAATTGCCAAGAAAAGTAACAGATTTGACAAAGCTTATTGCGAATGTCAGGAAATACATTTCAATGCTTGCCATCTTGTCTTGTAGTAGTAGTAGTAGTAGTAGTAGTAGTAGTAGTAGTAGTAGTAGTAGTAGAAGTGGTAGTGGTAGTAGTAGAAGTGGTAGTGGTAGCAGTAGTAATAGTAGTAGTAGTAGTAGTAGTAGTAGTAGTAGTAGTAGTAGTAGTAGTAGTAGAGTAGTAGGAGTGAGTAGGAGTGGTAGGAGTTGCAGCAGCAGCAGCACCTTCCAAGTTTGACTGGTATACTATAGTAGTGCGGCGGTCAGTGCTAAAGTCGCACGTTTAATAAGCCTGGCTGCTACTGTAATCAGTGCTGGAGTCCTCCAAGGAAGAGGCCTCGGACGCATCGTCAGCAGGTATGTGTTGAACGGACGATGCCACTGTGAAAGTGACCGGCACAGGATGCAGTTCCATGCTGTAGAGCGGTGAAAGATCGGTGGACACCGGATTGTGTTCCCGCGGTACACTGCTGTCCTGTGACGGCCAAGGGGGCTGTAGATGTAGAGCCTGAAGGTGGCTATGCTGGCGATAAAACACTAACCCACAAACAACAGCCGCACAGGCCAGCACTATGGCGACCCAACCCACAACGGACAATACATCGCTCAAGTCGTCCGTGGACTGCTCTACCTCCCTTCCATCTGCACCAGTTTGGTCCTGCTCGTCTGGCAGGTGTGGGTGGCCCTCTGTGGTAGTGGAGCGTCGTGACCAGGTGGTGGTGTCCATGGAGACGGTAAGTACGGTACGGCCTTGACGATCCCCGCAGCCTTTGGAGCCTGGTGTGATTTTAACCTCCGTGACAGCGATTTGTGGTAAAAAGACCTGATCCTCGTAACCCACCAAACAGCGCAGGTCGATAGTGCAGCCGCCCTCCAAAGACAGCAAGTCCCTGACGAGCACGGACTGACTGTGTGTCCTCTCCACTCGAGTTCCGTGATTGCTGGTGGGCACAGTGCGGTTGAAGGAGGTCCCCAATGACGTGGCCATGGTCAACCACGGCTGGTTTTTCTGGCGATACTGCAGCATGATCCGACCTTGCTGCTGGGATTCCGTTATTCCCACAATGGCCACACACTGCAAGCTGATCCAGTCTTCCTCCGCAAAACTGCTCTGGCTTTCGGGCGACACTGAGATGGTGACTGGCGATGGATCAACCGCCACTCTGGGTAACAAAGTGACCTGTTCTGCATTCGATCCATAGTTGATCTTAATGTAGTCAGTTCTACAACTGTATCTTATCCTCACTATATCAGTAAGTATGGGCTGTGTAAAATTAACAGTAATGTACGCGTTATCTTTCATTTTAAGGGTCATCCTATCTGTGTAGCCTGGAATTCCCTTAGCATAAGGGGTAAACTCATCATCTCCTGTAAGTCCCAATTCAAAGTGGCTGGCAATTCTTACAATCTCATTGTCGGTATTCATTTCCACTATCTCTGGTGGTTCCACCTGTATTTTACATAAGCTTAAGTAACAATCATCTCCACAGTTCTCTACGACTTGCCGGAAGTGACACGTGATGTGAAAGGGCGGAAGTGGTCCTGATGCTGGCAGAGTGTAGATGGCTGGGCACAGGTACATGGAGGCGTTTCTGGCACACTCCTGTCCCGTCAACCATTGCGTGCTGACAAAGTTGGCTGCCAACAGTAACAGCGCCAGCTTCATGTCTGACAGTGTACCTGTACTTCACATGCCCTTTCTGAGGGGCTGACCACTGCAAACATGTAGACATCACCTTCAGGCACTTTCAAGGCACATCCTACCCTCAGTCATTGCTACTGGGCATACTGAAACATTTCCCTTGTTTGGACTTTTAACAGCAAGTTGGGTGCCTTTGTTAGAGCCAACACTTGATCATCTGGTCAGGGAATTCCGTGAGCAGTGTCAATGTTCGCGCAGCTTGCACAATTTGCACACGTCCACTGCTATGTTGAATGTAGTGGGACAAAGACCTACCTGGAACAATGCCACCCAGTATATTAGAGGTTACACCATGGCTTCCTGTTAGGTGTGGAGTTGGGATTCAGCTGTGGTGAAATTGGGTTGATATGATCTGCCACAAAAGATAATAAATAAGGTTGCTATACTCATGTTGTTGTGGTTTTTCCATAATCAAGCTCAACACGCAAACATTTATTAAGATATGTATTATAATAGGTGGAAAACAAATCAATTTTGACTTTTCAATTTAGACTGACGCAATCAATACCATTAGTGACGGGATCCAAAATCATACATTTCAGCCTCATTATTTCTATTCAGTTTTATAGTTAGTGTTGCCCTATCGCTAAAAACCTTATATTAATCTCAAAAATCTGTATATTCAACAAGAAGCCTAGCTTCATCTGTATCTCTTGCAGTGAATTTGTGTTTGCTGCATGGAATATGTGTGAATAAATTTATCGCGATGGCTTAGAGTTGGGCTTTGGAAAGCAATAACAGTGTGTTACGGTTGAGACGCGTACGGTAGTTCCGAGCATTCTGTTTTGCGAAGCATGCGATGATAGCATGTATTTACTAGGGCTGGACAGTTTTACCGATACGTAACTGTATTCAGGTTCAGAAACGCGACGGTACGGTATACCGGTGCGGGTGTCCAAGGTCCGGTTTACTGGGAAATCTCGACAACACATAATGCGACAGTGGGCGACATCTTGTTTGCCCAGAGAGCGAGCCTAAAGCCCAAACACGTGGATAAGCAGCTGTTCTTGAAGAAGAACTTATAAGAACAGCAGCTTATCCACGTGTTTGAGCATGCTACCAGTCGCCAATCCTTCTGAACTCTTAAAGTTCTTAAAGATCTTTGATTTTGGGGTTTAAAATTTGCTGAAGTTCTAAACAGTGATTTATCATAATTGGTTTTGAAGGCGTTCAAGCAAAAAAAAAACGTCAGTTTCTATGGAAATGTGGTTCTTTGAAACTGTTCTGAAGTGTATGACAATCTTTCTTTTGCGTCGGTCACTGCTGTCAGTGCCATATCCCATTAGATTGTAACCTAAAAATACCGCGGTAATACTGGTACGACTTTGACCCTCGGTACCCAGCTCTAGTCTTTACCTTTGATTTGGTTCTGCGCTGTTGCTTGAAAAAGCATCGTATCATGTTGATAGTCTTCGTTGATCGATATTGTTGTAGTGTCGTGGAGAATGTTTTGGAATTACTTGTTTATTATTGATCGAATTTTTGTCAGATCTATTGGGTGGTAACTTGTAAACTGAGTAATGTTCTATGACGTAAGACAATGCGTAGTTCCCATGATGAGTTTTATTTTGATTGGGTGTTATTGCAACATTCTAGAATTTTCGAATTTTCTCTGGATTGCAGAAAGGCTATATACGTGTGACGACACGAGTTTTCAGCACATATTAGAGATAGTTATATTTCGTGCAGAGTTGCACATCTCTACTATGCAGTGTATATAGATAGATCGGCAGTTTTCTTTTACCGCGTATGAAAAATGTAAGTATGTGTGGTTCACGTGCATAACGAGGATAAGGGCATATGCCGAATGGAAAAAGGGGTTATTGAACTCGACTCGATCGTTTTTCCTGTGTGCTGGTATGTGATGTAGCTAGGAGAGTCATTTTGGTTGCGTATGCAAGCAGACAGCTTTTTGACAGAGTAACGTTGTGACTGTGTGTCAGGTTAGATTACGTATTCTGTAAGGGTCTTTATTCGAAGTTTTTCGAACCACCCAAGGTCTTGTTGCCCTTGTCGGGACAAGAATGTTAAAAAGTCTGTAGTGGGAGAACTGTGACTGCCATCTATTTGTGTAATATAGGTGTAGAGTCCTGTTTCTAAAGCTGTGTAGCCCTCTATTGGGTATCTGCTAATGCTCAAGCACTTCGTCAGTGTTGAGATGCCCCAGCCATAGCCATAAACGGATTTGAACTCTCAGACTAACAACAAGTGTGTACTGTACTGTGGTGTACTGTGTGGTGTTGTGCAGTGTAAGTGTATCCATATCACAAGCCGAGGACCTTGTAAGGTGAGTGTGAATCCTGTAACTCTTTTCCTTTAGTGGCTGTGCTCCGAGTCTGCGTACGTGAATGAATGATGGTGAATGAAGGGGAAAGGGATGTATTTTGGTAAATAGTCGTTTATCGATTTTATATGATTTTTATATGATTTTCTTGGTTTAATGTGTGTGTAAATAATGGCGTTGCTGTTGTTGCCAAGTGGGTCAAAGGGCAATGCATGTTAGAGAGAGAGAGAGAAAGAGAGAGAGAGAGAGAGAGGTGATGGATGTGATGGAAGGGAGATAATGTACTGAGTTGGAGAGGGGTGGTGAAGATGATGAATATGAGGGAAGCGTGTTTGTATTATAGTGTGATAAAAATAATTGTGAATGGAAAAAGATAATGACTTTGTATTGTAACGTGAAGAGTGGTGATTAAGATGGAGGCGTGATTGAGATGAATCACTATGGTGTGAATGGGAGTGCAGTTGTAATAATTGTGTATATTTATATAAACAACCATGTGTCATGAAAGTGATGAATTCTAGAATTAGGAAATGCATTGTGTTTTGAGATGCATATATAAAGAGGTCAAGATGGCGGACGGCGGAAGGCGTATCTATTATTTAATGTATAGGTTTTTGTGGGCAAGCTAGTGAGACATTGTTATCTGTCCACAGAGATCTGGGCTTCGTTTTGCACCTTGTTCTATTTCTGCTGTTGCTTTCCTACCGTGGCTACATCCGGCTTTGCCACCGGGAGTGTGGACGTTACGTTACCAGGCCGCCACCACGACTGCCACGTCTGTGTGTCGTCATTGTCGCCGCTGCTGGGCGTGGTTCCCCGTCATCGTTTGGGCTTACCTGCTACTTCGGCGACCGGGCGTTGTTCTCACCGGGGCTACAGGATCTCAGCTACATCGCACCGACACACATACAGATGCGCATTCACACACCTAAAAACATATATCCAGTGTAACGCAATTCCTTTATTTGTACGATTAACTACTTTGTTCTACGCTGAGCTCAGTAAGTAACTAGTTAGGACAAACAGTGATTCTGAACTGCACAGCTAACTAATTCAATGCGATTGAATATTAAGATTTTCTAATCGAGATTGGAATTGTATTCATCTGTTATTTAATTTATTTATTATTGTTGTTGCATATTGTTGTGGACATTTTGTTTGTATATAGTTCACACCGACTCAACCAAAGCTTTTAGGTTTTGAAGCTAGTTCAGCCAGGCTAGCTATAAATAGCTTTGCAAGTGCTCTTCTTTCCTATCCTTTCACTGAAAGGTAGGGTGTAGGCAAGCTATAAATAGCCCGCAGCCAGCAAAATGTGGGATAACCTAAGAGTGCTATTCACATAGGCATTGAGCTGCTGTGAGTTCTGGGGTGTTTAGTTAGACAAGGGAGGTAATTGTTTAGTAAATACTAGGTTGGGGGTCTTGATAGGGGTTGAGGGTGGTTTAGTATCCCATTATCCTGTGAGTGGGTGTGTTATTGTTGAATAAAAGAGTGTGATTGTTCTTCTGGCATTTTGTGTTAGTTTCTTTGGTTTGAGTTTCTATCCCCTCACTCGTTGTATGTGCTGAACGTCGCGGA
Organism: Oncomelania hupensis; assembly: GCA_036898135.1. Lineage (NCBI taxonomy): Eukaryota > Metazoa > Mollusca > Gastropoda > Littorinimorpha > Pomatiopsidae > Oncomelania > Oncomelania hupensis. Next base: position 19,030,310 of record CM072520.1, read on the forward strand.
ACCCACTAGGGTGACGTGACAATAAGTAATGCACTTTCTGCTTGTAAAAGAAGTGATTTTTGGAAAGCGATCTTGTATCAAGTTGTTGATGTTTGCTGAATAAAGTTGGAAAACTGTATACGACGACTCCTGCTTGTTACGGAGTGAACAGGCTGCGTGGGTAAACTAATTCGAGGTACACTTATCAAGATTAAAGCATCGGGACTGAATCGACTATTGATAAATACGTGTAACATTTTGGGGGTCAAGCCGCAATCTAAGCCATAGCCATACTGCAACAACAAGCGAGTCAACGTTTCGAGGGTAGCCACCAACGAGTTGCGTCGGGAGGGACCAACTTACTGGCACTACACATCCCCGAAAGTTTCAGGTTGATTGCAAGGGCGAGTAGTCGCCGAAGAGTTGCGTTTGAGTTTGTGTGTGTGTGTGTGTGTGAGGGTGTGTGTGGGTGTGTGTGTGTGTGCACGTGTATTTATGTCAAAGTGGGGACTCGACTGTGTTGATTTAGTCATAAATGGGGTCTTTTGCTAGGACCCCACTTTTTTTCAGGGCCCCACTTTTTCAAAGTGCTCGCAAGTGCTCTTTAAGTGCATGCAAGTGCAGTTGTAGTGCATGGAAGTGCAGTTGTAGTGCATGTGTACTTAAAGTTCACTTCGCGAAGTGCAGTTGTAGTGCATGTGCACTTAAAGTACACTTGGCCAAGTGTAGTTGTAGTGCATGTGCACTACAACTACACCAGGTCAAGTGTAGTTGTAGTGCACATGCACTACAAGTACACTTGACCTGGTGTAGTTGTAGTGCATCTTCCAGACGGGTAGGATAAGGAACTTTCCTCGACGATTAGGGTAAGGCAGTGCCTCGACGATTAGGGTAAGGCAGTGCCTCGACGATTAGGGTAAGGCAGTGCCTCGACGATTAGGGTAAGGCAGTGCCTCGAAAAAGGGTTAGGGTCAGGGCTAGTTGCAGCGCTGCAACTAGCCCTGACCCTAACCCTTTTCGAGGCACTGCCTTACCCTAATCGTCGAGGCACTGCCTTACCCTAATCGTCGAGGCACTGCCTTACCCTAATCGTCGAGGAAAGTTCCTTATCCTAGCTGTGTTTTTGAACAAACTTGACCTACTTCGTCCCTAATAGGCGAGGAATTAGGTCAAACTTTTTGCGAAAAAGGTGCTTTTTTGAACAAACTTGACCTACTTCGTCTCTTAGGAGAGAGGAATTAGGTCAAACTTCTGGCAAAAAGGTGTCTTTTTTGAAGAAATTTGCCTCTTAGGCGGCGAATTAGGTCAAAGGACCCCATTTAAACATGAATACACGAATGTGTGTGCGTGTGTGTGTGGGTGTGTGTTCAAAACACACTTTTGACCTTACCTCCAGAATAACCGGAATTGATCACTTTTACATTGTGCATACTTCAACTACTGCTAACCACATTGGATAAACTTTTAATCTTAAATGTCCATCCTTCTGTGTGCCATTGGCTTTTGGACTTTTTGCTGGATCGCCCCCAGGTCGTCAGGGTGGGCAAGATGTTGTCTGACTCCAGGATTTTGAACACTGGAGCACCTCAGGGTTGTGTCCTTTCCCCTCTTCTCTTTACATTGTTCACAAATGATTGTGTGTCACATGTTCCATCCGTTCATGTCATTAAATTTTCTGATGACACCACCATTGAGGGCCTGATTAGCAAAGACGACGAGACCGCCTATCGGGATGAGGTCGAACGGTTGGTTGACTGGTGCTCAGAGAACAACCTCGAACTCAACGTTTCAAAAACAAAAGAAATGATTGTCGATTTTCGGAGAATTAAAGATCCACTTTCACCACTTCTGATCAACGGTGAAAGTGTTGAACAAGTCGAAGAGTTCAAATTTTTAGGCACAGTCATTTTGAACGACTTGTCATGGGGAAACAACACCACCCCCATCATCAAAAAGTGCCAACTGCGCCTGCACTTCTTGAGGCAACTCAAGAAGTTCAGGTTGCCTGCAAAAGTCCTGACGCAGTTCTATCGCGCAGTGATCGAAAGCAACCTCTGCTTTGGCATCACTACCTGGTTTGGTGGTGCCACTGATGAGGAGAAAGTGCAACTTGAGCGCATCGTGAAACACGCGTCCAGAGTTATCGGGTGCGAACTTCCATCTGTCGCCTCGATCTACAACACGCGCTTGGTCCGTAGAGCTAGAAACATCACAGCTGACCCCTCACACCCAGCCGGCCATCTGTTCGAGCTCCCCCCGTCCGGCAGGCGCTTCAGAGCCCTCAAAACCAGAACAAACCGTTTTAGATATTCTTTTTTTCCAGAGGCTGCTCTCGCTTTAAATTCCTTATAATGTTAAATTCATAAGGCTGTAACTGACGTCACGTGATAATCCACTGGCACCTACTTGTTTATTTTTACTATTTTTTGTTTGCGTGTGTATGTGTGCACGCTTGATCGGTATTTTATTAGCTGGTAAACGTGTGTTTGCAGGTATGTTTTATGAATGTTACTGCCACATCGCAACATATTCCATGTGCATGTTTTATGTCAATTTGGCCAATAAACTTCGTTGAATCGTTGAATCATTCATATTAATTTGTACTTTCTGACCCCATTTTGATCATTTTGTCTCCCAGACAGTTGAGATCGCGGCCTATCATTCTGTTACGTTTGAGATGCGCACGATAGATCCGATCGTTTTGTTTTGCAAAGCATGCAATAACAGAGACGGAAACTCCGATGGTATGGCCACGTCACCAGATCATCAGGCCTTGCAAAGGCTATTCTGCAAGGCACAGTGCAAGGAGGTAGAAGAAGAGGGAGACCGAAAAAGAGGTGGGAGGACAACATTCGAGAATGGACTGGTTTGACACTGAGCGAAGCCATCAGGGCTGCTGAGGACAGAGAAAGATGGAGTATGCTGGTTAAACGATCATCTGTGGTGCCCATACGACCTCAGGGTTACGGGACAGGATAAGATAGGATAGGCAATAACAGTGTATTTACCTTTGATTTGATTTTGCGTTGTTGTTAGAAGAAGCCTTGTATAATGTTAATAATTTTTGTTGATCGATATTATTGGAGAATTTTTTAGAATTACTTGTTTACTATCGACCGAAGCATGTAGATAAATCTAGTAATAGCTATGAGATTCTTCTAACCTAAATAAAGTTATATGACGTAAGACAGTGCATAGTTTCGGTGACGAATTTTATTCTGATTGGCTGCTATTGCGTCACGCTGGAATGTTTGAACATTCTCTCGATTATAGAGGGACTATATTAGCGGTGCACTGTGTCGTCTTGAAAGCTGTCCATTTTATGCTTCATGTGTCTAGGGACGTTAATTTACCCAATCAATCAAAAAAGTCTTGAAAGAGTGAAAAATGGAAAAGCGACTGAGTGATCTTGTATGCAGTTGTTGATGTATGCTAAATAAAGTTGGAAAACTTCATACGATGACTCCTGCCTTGTTGCTGAGTGAACAGGTTGCGTGGATAAACGAATCTGAGTTACACTTACCAATATTTAAGCATCGGGGCTGAATCAACAATTGATAAAAAAAAACAACAACAGTGTAACACATTCCAATTTTTTCTGTTGCTTTCCTATTATAAAGCCAAGTCACAAAATTGCCAAGAAAAGTAACAGTTGTGACAATGCTTATTGCGAATGTCAGGAAATACATTTCAATGCTTGCCATCTTGTCTTGTAATAGTAGTAGTAGTAGAGGTGGTAGTGGTGGTAGTAGTAGTAGTAGTAGTAGTAGTAGTAGTAGTAGTAGTAGTAGTAGTAGTAGTAGTAGGAGTGAGTAGGAGTGGTAGGAGTTGCAGCAGCAGCAGCACCTTCCAAGTTTGACTGGTATACTATAGTAGTGCGGCGGTCAGTGCTAAAGTCGCACGTTTAATAAGCCTGGCTGCTACTGTAATCAGTGCTGGAGTCCTCCAAGGAAGAGGCCTCGGACGCATCGTCAGCAGGTATGTGTTGAACGGACGATGCCACTGTGAAAGTGACCGGCACAGGCTGCAGTTCCATGCTGTAGAGCGGTGAAAGATCGGCGGACACCGGATTGTGTTCCCGCGGTACACTGCTGTCCTGTGACGGCCAAGGGGGCTGTAGATGTAGAGCCTGAAGGTGGCTATGCTGGCGATAAAACACTAACCCACAAACAACAGCCGCACAGGCCAGCACTATGGCGACCGCTCAAGTCGTCCGTGGACTGCTCTACCTCCCTTCCATCTGCACCAGTTTGGTCCTGCTCGTCTGGCAGGAGTGGGTGGCCCTCTGTGGTAGTGGAGCGTCGTGACCAGGTGGTGGTGTCCATGGAAACGGTGGGTATGGTACGGTCTTGACGATCCCCGCAGCCTTTGGAGCCTGGTGTGATCTTAACCTCCGTGACAGCGACTTGTGGTAAAAAGACCTGATCCTCGTAACCCACCAAACATCGCAGGTCGATAGTGCAGCCGCCCTCCAAAGACAGCAAGTCCCTGACGAGCACGGACTGACTGTGTGTCCTCTCCACTCGAGTTCCGTGATTGCTGGTGGGCACAGTGCGGTTGAAGGAGGTCCCCAATGACGTGGCCATGGTCAACCACGGCTGGTTTTTCTGGCGATACTGCAGCATGATCCGACCTTGCTGCTGGGCTTCCGTTATTCCCACAATGGCCACACACTGCAAGCTGATCCAGTCTTCCTCCGCAAAACTGCTCTGGCTTTCGGGCGACACTGAGATGGTGACTGGCGATGGATCAACCGCCACTAAGGGTAACAAAGTGACCCGTTCTGCATTCGGTCCATAGTTGATCCCATTGTATTCAGTTCTACAACCGTATCTTATCCTCACTATATCAGTAAGTATGGGCTGTGTAAAATTAACAGTAATGTACGCGTTATCTGTTATTTTAAGGGTCATAGTATCTGTGTAGCCTGTAAATCTCTTAGCATAAGAGGGATACACAACTCCTTTAAGTCCCAATTGAAAGTTGCTGCTAATTACTACAATCCCATTGTCGGGATTCATTTGGACTATCTCTGGTGGTCCCACCAGTATTTTACTTAAGATTAAGTAACAATCCTCTCCACAGTTCTCTACGACTTGCCGGAAGTGACACGTGATGTGAAAGGGCGGAAGTGGTCCTGATGCTGGCAGAGTGTAGATGGCTGGGCACAGGTACATGGAGGCGTTTCTGGCACACTCCTGTCCCGTCAACCATTGCGTGCTGACAAAGTTGGCTGCCAACAGTAACAGCGCCAGCTTCATGTCTGACAGTGTACCTGTACTTCACATGCCCTTCCTGAGGGGCTGACCACTGCAAACATGTAGACATCACCTTCAGGCACTTTCAGGCACATCCTGCCCTCAGTCATTGCTACTGGGCATACTGAAAATTTTCCCTTGTTTGGACTTTTAACAGCAAGTTGGGTGCCTTTGTTAGAGCCAACACTTGATCATCTGGTCAGGGAATTCCGTGAGCAGTGTCAATGTTCGCGCAGCTTGCACAATTTGCACACGTCCACTGCTATGTTGAATGTAGTGGGACAAAGACCTACCTGGAACAATGCCACCCAGTATATTAGAGGTTACACCATGGCTTCCTGTTATGTGTGGAGTTGGGATTCAGCTGTGGTGAAATTGGGTTGATATAATCTGCCACAAAAGATAATAATTAAGGTTGCTATACTCATGTTGTTGTGGTTTTTCCTAATCAAGCTCAACACGCAAACATTTATTAAGATCATGTATTATAATAGGTGGAAAACAAATCAATTTTGAATTTTCAATTTAGACTGACGCAATCAATAGGGAACGGGATCAGTGACGGGATCCAAAATCATACATTTCAGCCTCATTATTTCTATTCAGTTTTATAGTTAGTGTTGCCCTATCGCTAAAAACCTTATATTAATCTCAAAAATCTGTATATCCAACAAGAAGCCTAGCTTCATCTGTATCTCTTGCAGTGAATTTGTGTTTGCTGCATGGAATATGTGTGAATAAAATTAACGCGATGGCTTAGAGTTGGGCTTTGGAAAGCAATAACAGTGTGTTACGGTTGAGACGAGTACGGTAGTTCCGAGCTTTCTGTTTTGCGAAGCATGCGATGACAGCATGTATTTACTAGGGCTGGAAGGTTTTACCGATACGTAACTGTATTCAGGTTCAGAAACGCGACGGTACGGTATACCGGTGCGGGTGTCCAAGAGGTCCGGTTTACTGGGAAATCTCGACAACACATAATGCGACAGTGGGCGACATCTTGTCTGCCCAGAGAGCGAGCCTAAAGCCCAAACACGTGGATAAGCAGCTGTTCTTGAAGAAGAACTTATAAGAACAGCAGCTTATCCACGTGTTTGAGCATGCTACCAGTCGCCAATCCTTCTGAACTCTTAAAGTTCTTAAAGATCTTTGATTTTGTGGTTTAAAATTTGCTGAAGTTCTAAACAGTGATTTATCATAATTGGTTTTGAAGGCGTTCAAGCAAAAATAAAGCGTCAGTTTCTATGGAAATGTGGTTCTTTGAAACTGTTCTGAAGTGTATGACAATCTTTCTTTTGCGTCGGTCACTGCTGTCAGTGCCATATCCCATTAGATTGTAACACTTGCAATCGCGGTATATCGGTACAAAATACCGATACTACCTAAAAATACCGCGGTAATACCGGTACGACTTTGACCCACGGTTAACCGCTCAAGTCTTTACCTTTGATTTGGTTCTGCGCTGTTGCTTGAAAAAGCATCGTATCATGTTGATAGTCTTCGTTGATCGATATTGTTGTAGTGTCGTGGAGAATGTTTTGGAATTACTTGTTTATTATTGATCGAATTTTCCAGATCTATTGGGTGGTAACTTGTAAACTGAGTAATGTTCTATGACGTAAGACAATGCGTAGTTCCCATGATGAGTTTTATTTTGATTGGGTGTTATTGCAACATTCTAGAATTTTCGAAGTTTTCTCTGGATTGCAGAAAGGCTATAACGTGTGACGACACGAGTTTTCAGCACATATTAGAGATAGTTATATTTCGTGCAGAGTTGCACATCTCTACTATGCAGTGTATATAGATAGATCGGCAGTTTTCTTTTACCGCGTATGAAAAATGTAAGTATGTGTGGTTCACGTGCATAACGAGGATAAGGGCATATGCCGAATGGAAAAAGGGGTTATTGAACTCGACTCGATCGTTTTTCCTGTGTGCTGGTATGTGATGTAGCTAGGAGAGTCATTTTGGTTGCGTATGCAAGCAGACAGCTTTTTGACAGAGTAACGTTGTGACTGTGTGTCAGGTTAGATTACGTATTCTGTAAGGGTCTTTATTCGAAGTGTTTCGAACCACCCAAGGTCTTGTTGCCCTTGTCGGGACAAGAATGTTAAAAAGTCTGTAGTGGGAGAACTGTGACTGCCATCTATTTGTGTAATATAGGTGTAGAGTCCTGTTTCTAAAGCTGTGTAGCCCTCTATTGGGTATCTGCTAATGCTCAAGCACTTCGTCAGTGTTGAGATGCCCCAGCCATAGCCATAAACGGATTTGAACTCTCAGACTAACAAGTGTGTACTGTACTGTGGTGTACTGTGTGGTGTTGTGCAGTGTAAGTGTATCCGTATCACAAGCCGAGGACCTTGTAAGGTGAGTGTGAATCCTGTAACTCTTTTCCTTTAGTGGCTGTGCTCCAGTCTGCGTACGTGAATGAATGATGGTGAATGAGGGGGAAAGGGATGTATTTTGGTAAATAGTTGTTTATCAATTTTATATGATTTTTATATGATTTTCTTGGTTTAATGTGTGTGTAAATAATGTTGCTGTTGTTGCCAAGTGGGTCAAAGGGCAATGCATGTTAGAGAGAGAGAGAGAGAGAGGGTGATGGATGTGATGGAAGGGAGATAATGTACTGCGTTGGAGAGGGGTGGTGAAGATGATGAATATGAGGGAAGCATGTTTGTATTATAGTGTGATAAAAATAATTGTGAATGGAAAAAGATAATGACTTTGTATTGTAACGTGAAGAGTGGTGATTAAGATTGAGGGGTGATTGAGATGAATCGCTATGGTGTGAATGGGAGTGCAGTTGTAATAATTATGTATATTTATATAAACAACCATGTGTCTTGAAAGTGATGAAGTCTAGACTTAGGAAATGCATTGTGTTTTGAGATGCATATATAAACAGGTCAAGATGGCGGAAGGCGTATCTATTATTTAATGTATAGGTTTTTGTGTGCAAGCTAGTGAGACATTGTTATCTGTCCACAGAGATCTGGGCTTCGTTTTGCACCTTGTTCTATTTCTGCTGTTGCTTTCCTACCGTGGCTACATCCGGCTTTGCCACCGGGAGTGTGGACGTTACGTTACCAGGCCGCCACCACGACTGCCACGTCTGTGTGTCGTCGTTGTCGCCGCTGCTGGGCGTGGTTCCCCGTCATCGTTTGGGCTTACCTGCTACTTCGGCGACCGGGCGTTGTTCTCACCGGGGCTACAGGATCTCAGCTACATCGCACCGACACACATACAGATACGCATTCACACACCTAAAAACATATATCCAGTGTAACGCATTTCCTTTATTTGTACGATTAACTACTTTGTTCTACGCTGAGCTCAGTAAGTAACTAGTTAGGACAAACAGTGATTCTGAAATGCACAGCTAACTAATTCAATGCGATTGAATATTAAGATTTTCTAATCGAGATTGGAATTGTATTCATCTGTTATTTAATTTATTTATTATTATTGTTGCACACGTCCACTGCTATGTTGAATGTAGTGGGACAAAGACCTACCTGGAACAATGCCACCCAGTATATTAGAGGTTACACCATGGCTTCCTGTTGGGTGTGGAGTTGGGATTCAGCTGTGGTGAAATTGGGTTGATATAATCTGCCACAAAAGATAATAATTAAGGTTGCTATACTCATGTTGTGGTTTTTCCATAATCAAGCTCAACACGCAAATATTTATTAAGATATGTATTCTAATAGGTGGAAAACAAATCAATTTTGACTTTTCAATTTAGACTGAGGCAATCAATACCATTAATGAAGGGATTTAAAATCATACATTTCAGCCTTATAATTTGTTTACAATTTTATAGTTAGTGTTGCCCTATCGCTAAAAAAATTATATTAATCTCAAAAATCTGTATATCCAACAAGAAGCCTAGCTTCATCTGTATCTCTTGCAGTGAATTTGTGTTTGCTGCATGGAATATGTTTGAATAAAATTAACGCGATGGCTTAGAGTTGGGCTTTGGAAAGCAATAACAGTGTGTTACGGTTGAGACGCGTACGGTAGTTCCGAGCATTCTGTTTTGCGAAGCATGCGATGATAGCATGTATTTACTAGGGCTGGACGGTTTTACCGATACGTAACTGTATTCAGGTTCAGAAACGCGACGGTACGGTATACCGGTGCGGGTGTCCAAGGTCCGGTTTACTGGGAAATCTCGACAACACATAATGCGACAGTGGGCGACATCTTGTCTGCCCAGAGAGCGAGCCTAAAGCCCAAACACGTGGATAAGCAGCTGTTCTTGAAGAAGAACTTATAAGAACAGCAGCTTATCCACGTTTTGAGCATGGTACCAGTCGCCAATCCTTCTGAACTCCTAAAGTTCTTAAAGATCTTTGATTTTGTGGTTGCTGAACTTCTAAACAGTGATTTATCATAATTGGTTTTGAAGGCGTTCAAGCAAAAATAAAGCGTCAGTTTTCTATGGAAATGTGGTTCTTTGAAACTGTTTTGAAGTGTATGACAATCTTTCTTTTGCGTCGGGCACTACTGTCAGTGCCATATCCCATTAGATTGTAACACTTACAATCGCGGTATACCGGAACGAAATACCGATACGACCTAAAAATACCGCGGTAATGCCGACCGGTACGACTTTGACCCACGGTACCCAGCTCTAGTCTTTAACTTTGATTTGGTTCTGCGCTGTTGCTTGAAAAAGCATCGTATCATGTTGATAGTCTTCGTTGATCGATATTGTTGTAGTGTCGTGGAGAATGTTTTGGAATTACTTGTTTATTATCGATCGAATTTTCCAGATCTATTGGGTGGTAACTTGTAAACTGAGGAATGTTCTATGACGTAAGACAATGCATAGTTCTGATGATTAGTTTTATTTTGATTGGGTATTATTGCAACATTCTAGAATTCTCGAAGTTTCTCTGGATAGCAGAAAGGCTAAAGCCTATATAAGTAAGACTATATAAGTAATGCACTTTCTGCTTGTAAAAGAAGTGATTTTTGGAAAGCGATCTTGTATCAAGTTGTTGATGTTTGCTGAATAAAGTTGGAAAACTTTATACGGCCACTCCTGCTTGTTACGGAGTGAACAGGCTGCGTGAGTAAACTAATTCGAGTTACACTTATCAAGATTAAAGCATCGGGTCTGAATCGACTATTGATAAATACGTGTAACATTTTGGGGGTCAAGCTGCAATCTAAGCCATAGCCATACTGCAACAACAAGCGAGTCAACGAGTTGCGTCGGGATGGACCAACTTACTGGCACTACACATCCCCGAAAGTTTCGGGTTGATTGCAAGGTCGTGTAGTCGCCGAAGAGTTGCTTCGTGAGCGAACAACAGACCGGGCTGACGCACGACTACATCGAGGGACAGTCTCAGAGCTACATCGCCAGTATTACAGAGAGCGACGAACAGATGTCGCGTCTACATCAGCACAAGAGAGTCTACATCAACACTAGCGTGGTGCAGCGTCGCATACGACGAAACCAGACCAGACGAGACCAGAGTTGCCTGCGTCAACGAAGGCGACTAGTGACAAGCATCAGCGCTACTGCAGAGAGCGTGATATTCTAGAACAGTCTAGAAAGGTGCAGCACAATCAATAACTTTCTAGAAAAGTATCAAGACGGCTGACTTCTGGCAGAAACGTCTTGAACTGAATCTAAAAGGCAAGCAGCTGACGGAGTACGTCAAGTCTCAGTAGAGAATATATAAGAAAGAGTACTCGAAGAGCAACGTCGGCGTGAAGAAAGATTACTTGAAGAGCAGCGTCAAGAAAGAGAAGGGCAGCGCGGACGTTACAACCTAGATGAGCAGCGTCGGCGTGACAAACTAGAAGCGCAGCGTCGCCAAGAGGAAAGAGAACTAGAATATCAGCGCAGGCGCAAAGTAAGAGAAGAAAGGGAAGTTCCAGTTAAAAATGGGGCGCATCCAACACGAGCTGCACGCGCCACACTTTAACAGCGACCACAAGGCTAAAAAATTGCCAGCGTTTGTCGACGGGAATGGACAGAAAGGTTCGCCGAAAGCGCTAACTGGCAACCTCAAGACTGGGCGATTCAACTCAGTGCCCTTCTGACGTTTCGTTGATTAGATTAATGTCCCTGGACACATTCGCCTATAGGGGACGGATTCTGACGGGGCAAGCACTCGATGTTTACACTAGACTGTCGAACACCGATGCCAAAGACTACGACGTCTTGAAAGAGGCCCTATTGCATTGCTACAACTTTACGGAGAAGGGCTACCGTAAACGCTTCCGCGAAAGCCGGCCTTTGTCAGACGAGACGCCAAAGCAATGTGTGGAGCACCTGTTGTCATACTTACACAAGTGGGTGAAATTAGCAGGCAAAGGGAAGACTTACGATAGTCTCCCTGACCTGATAGTAAAGGAGCAATTTTTTAATGCCTGTCACAAGGACCTGGCGACCCACTTAAAAGTACAAAAGCTGCAGACGCTGAAAGATGTTACTGAGGCTGCTGAAAGATATCTCATCGCTCACAGGAAGACCATGGGACCACCCAAGGCGACGAAACACCGACTGGAAACCATGGGTACCAAAACCAGGAAAACCACGGACTCCACGCCACCTTTCAGGGAAGGGCAATCAAGAGGCTGTTTCATCTGCCACGCCACAGACCACAGAGCTGCTAACTGTCCTATAAAAAAACAGTAGCGAACAGCAGAGCAATAAGTACAATGCAGCGGCAGGCAGTCGAGGGAGGCGTTTCTTCAACCGACGGCAAACCCGTAGCTCTAACCAAGTGTGCGGCGGGAGCGTCATCCTTCCGAGCGAGACCGAGCGCACAGTTACTCCTGCGGACGTGCAAGAGGGCATAACCGATGGCCACCTCCTCCTCGCCCACAGGAAATACATACCTGTCGTCGCCAGCGCAGCTGTGACCGTCCAGAACATGCCTGTTTCAAAGGGACGCGTCACAAAACACTAAGACATATGGTGAACGATCTTTCTCTTTCTGCGCTCCCAAACAATGGAATTCTCTCCCATCACACATCCGCAACATACCAACCACCCAGGCTTTCAAAAATGCACTCAAGACCCATCTTTTCAAACTGTACTATCCTGATTGACTCATCCGCCGACCGATGACGGATGCCGGCTGGGAGTGTCCATGGCTTGAATGTAAATAGTCTGTACATTTATACCTTTGCATTAATTTCTACATTATTTTACTGATAAGATTTCATTTCTGCAACAGGGAGGAGGCGGCTCTTGTCTTTTTTTTTTTTAAATCTGATCATCATATTAATGAATTATTGTTAGATGCAACTCATTTTTAGTTACATTTTAAATTTGTATGGTGAATTTTTCAGATTTTATTATCATTTAATTATCTAATATGCCATTCGTATTTTATAATTAATACTTTTTATTATGCATGTGAAGTGTATATCTTATGGTCCCTTGTATGCTTTTCGATTGTGGTTGGTGTGAATGCTTGCATACTTAGTTTTTATTGTTCATATGTCTTCTCTGATCGTTGTACTATCTATCTAATTTATATCCTATGTTAAGAGCGGTGAGCCCAGCCCCGATCTGGGGTACCGCGCTATATAAGCCTACTTTATTTATATAAGCCTACTTTATTAAGTGACTGCCCTAAGAGACTCAGGCTGCGGTGGGGACATTGTCAGAGAAAGTCTAATCGCTAAAGAACAGTTCACTTGCGATTCCAAATGGACACTTATGGTCAAAAAAAATGTATGAAAGCGCCAGTTGCGAAAAGTCAAGTCAGTAACCCTTTCTACATAGGCGAAGTAGAATCGGTTTGCCTGAAGAAGCTGCTGTAAGATTTGATGATAGGGAATAACGACGACGCGAGTCGACCCTAGGATCCAGATCCAGAGTGGAGTCCAGCCTCAACGGCTGGAGAACCCATTTCCATTTTCCGATGGAGATATTACAGAGCTGCTACGGGATAATGTGGCCACTCCGGCTCAGCCTTGCACGAAAGATGTAGACATCCAACAGATGAAGAACAGCTACCAGTACGTGTTTCAGCTAAGGAAGAAGAGGGAGCAGACTCTCGAGATAGCCAGAGAAAACCTGAAGACGTCCCAGGCCTGTGGAAAGCACTACTACGACCGAAGAGTTGTGAACAGGAAGTTCAAATCTGGCAACAAAGTGCTGGTGCTGCTACCTACGGATCACAATAAGTTGCTGATGCAGTGGAAAAGCCAATACGAAGTAGAAGCCGTGGTAAGGATCAACGACTACAAGGTGAAGGTCGGCCAGCATTCCAAGATATACCACACCAACCTCCTTAAGCTGTAAGCCTACGTAGAAAGGCTACCAGAGACTGTATACGCAACAACAACAGCTGGAATGTTCGAAGTTTCTCTGGATTGCAGAGAATTAAGCTATTTATACGTAATGCATTGTCTGCTTGTAAAAGAAGTGATTTTTGGAAAGCAATTTTATATGCAGCTGTTGGAAAACGTTATGCGACGACTTCTGCTTTGTTGCTGAGTGAACAGGCTGTGTGGATAAACGAATTCAAGTTACACATATCAAGATTCAAGCATCGGGGCTGACTCGATTATTGATAAAGCGTGTAAAACAATGTCAGTGTTAATTATGTGGGTGTGTGAATGTGGTGGGTGGTGGGAGGCTCGGAAGTCTATTCTTTCGTCTTTGTAACTTTCAATATCAATGCTACTTTACTTCACTGAACTAAATAAACTTTTAGATCAGTGACTTGACTTACCAACATAGGTCTTTCAATCACCATTTCCGTTTCAGCTACTGCTCCCAAAACAAATACCTTTCCTATCTTGTGTGTCACTTAAGATTTATTCCAAAACGCAGTCACAAAAGCTGGACCGACATCTTTTCCCTAACCATTTCTTTTTTAAAATGTATTAATTTATTTTTTTAATGTAGATTGACTCTCTTCGAATTTCTCCTGAGCGTTCAATGGTCCAAATACACAGCACTTGAAATGAGTAGAATAGCCGATATTTGGCAGATTAGGCCTACTAGAGTGTGTATTATTAAGCAACCAATGAGAGTGTTAATATCCAGTCATTAGGACCAGCTTCTGTGACTGCATTTAGGACTAAATTCGAAATCGTTTGAAGTGATACGAATGTAACGGACTCCCCGTTTCAGTTTGAAGTGGACACAAAAGATAGGAAAGGCGTTTGTTTGTGGGCAGTCGCTGAAACAGAAATGGGAAGTGAAAGACCTTGGTTAATTAAGTAAGTAGTACATGTAGTGATATCGAAAATTACAAAGACCAAAAAGCCTTTGCTTGACGCAAACGTGCCAACAGTGACAATGACGTGCTTTAGCCTCTACAGTTTTTTGAAGGATTTTACAGAAAATCGTCTACTATTCCTCTTACATGCGTGTTGACACCATCACCAGACTACAAGTCCGTCACCACCACATCCAGTACAGGCTCCTATCACTTATTTTTCACTCAATGGTCTGGCTACACACCTGGTGCAGCTTATACTTTTGGTTGTGATGTCATCGTTCGACGTCAGCTGTTGGTTACATCATCACTTCTATGTTTGTCGTCACAATGTTCTTGTGTGGTCTTTCCTTTGTGTCTGCCCTATGATATCATCTTTCTGTCTAACAGTTGTGCGTTTTTGCGCGCTCGCGCGCAGCGAATGTGTAGGCCTACGTTACAAATACTTGTTGACAATAATCTTTCCTCATTTTTAGAGTTTGATCATAAATTAATAAATTATCCAGCAACTAAATATGGTCGCAGTATGTAGTATATCTTTATTAAAGTCCATAAAACATTGAAGTCAAATAGGACTAACTCTTTCCCTGCCAGGCATGTTTCCACGTTTGTGCCAGACATTTCTCTGGCACCGGAAAGAAAGTTCAGTACCTTAGGCATTTAAGCTACTGTTCTTTCAATAATAGTTGTTAAATAGACATATTTCATATCAAATTAAAGGTAAAAGAGTGAAGAATAAGAAAAAAGCCACACAAATGTTAATTTGATTATGTTATTGAAATATGTGTTTTGAAAGCATGTTGATCTTTTTGAAATTATAAAATAAAATAAAAATATTTCTACATACCACAGTGATAAAAAAAAATCTGGAGGAATAATTCCAATCACTGAATCAGCTTCACACACCAGAAAGAAAATTTATTTAGGATCAAAATACACTTTACAGTTTGAAATTATATTGATTATTAGCAGAGTTTGACACACTGTCGATTGTGCCCATCAGATATGCTTAGTAAAATGCACAAAAAACACTCTAAAAACGAATCAATTTGAAGAAACCACGCGCGTGTCGATCGGGAACGAAAGTAGGAAGAGTTATCTCTCTTTGGTTAAAATAAAACTTGGATTGGACTGCGCAAAAAACCGGAACGAAACGGAATACTGAAATCGACGATATATCGTCGATTGGCACAAACATGGCGGCTCAGATCGACGATATATCGTCGATTGGGGGTGGCTGGGGAGAGGAATATATGTACAAAAGGTTTAAAAAGAAAAAAAGCTATTTAATGTCGCAGTATCTAAAGTATTTAGCAGCAAGAAGACTTGCTCGATCTGTCCTGTGCATGGATTGAACTGAATCGAAGGCAGGCTCATGTTGACACTTAATTGATTAAAACAATGCAAGTGCACTTTTGCTTTCATTTGACGACGAAACAGATATTCTCGTTGAAACATTGAACAGATCTCGTTGGACATATCTCATATTCCACGCCATAATGCTGCTAACGTATAACATTATTGTCTAAACTACAGCATGTTTCAAATTGTTATGGATAAGTGTCAAGTTGTTAGCATGTTGTATATGCCTAGGTTGCTTGAAGTAAGGGAAACAACTTTTACTCATAAACAGACAGACGTGTTGTTGCGATAATAATTGTATATTCGTAATAATACAGAAGCAAGAATGAAGATTGTTCGATTGTTCAATTGAATAGAATAGGCATGCTGCTCGTACCTTAATTTTAACCAATCAAGACTTCTGCAGACACACAATTTGTTCTTGTACACACTAAAATAAGGAAACGTTGCTTTAACATAAACCCCGCCCGTTGGGGTGCCGGGGGTTTCAGTATAAATAGTATCGATCCCCACTTTCTGGAAATTTAGTGCTTTAAATTCCCACTGTCGCTGTCTTTCTCATTAGTTCTTTCTCATTCCTGCTCTGTTCTATCAATCTGCTATACTATCTTCTTCTTCGATAGACCAGTCTAGAAATTAACTTTTTTCTTTGGGGGCCACCGGGCCCCTTGATTGAAAAATTTGAGGGCCCACAAGCAACTTTCGGGGCCCAACTTGAAAAATAATGCATACAAAAAACAAAAGAATTATTGACAATATAATAAGCAGAAAGTACAATTTGTCTGATAATCTAAAATACAAACAATTGAATTTCCAATTTGGCTGATTGATGTCATTTTTATTTGCCTTTTCTTTCACTTTCAAACATTACCAACAAAAAAGGGGAAAAAAACCACACACACACACTTTCAGTGACACACATATTCCAGTGACTAGTGAGCCTGAAATGGCCATTAAACAAAATAGAAAAAAATCAAGTGAGTCTCTTGTATAATACTTTTCAGTTTTGTGACTGAGTATTGCACAATACACATCGTTACATTTTTAATATGAGTAACCTAACAAAAAATCTGACCGGTGTGGGTTGCTTCCCTTGGCCCAAATACGAAACTGCCGAGTAGAGATAGCTGTAGCAGACGAATTATTTTGCGAGCCAAGCGGGCCCTTCGTTTTTCAACTTTCCGAGCCCGAAATCAACTTTGCGGGTTTTTGGCACCGGGCCCCCGCTAATTTCGAGCCCTGAGTCACCTACCTTTTTTCTTGAAAACTCTTCCGGGACAAGACTCCTTATTTGTGTTTGAGGTCTGTTGGATCATCTTGGGAGTATTGAACGCTTTCTGCCACTAGGTCACTAGGGCTTCCTATGATGTTATTATTTAGCAATGTAGGCATTTTATATGTATGTGTTTTGTTGATAATTTATAATGATGTTTGTATTCTATTTTGTTTGTGTAAACGGTGGTTCGATAAATTAGAGTGCAGCCTCAGCGTCCCCTGCGTGGGATGTCTTTATTGTAAAGTGACTGGCCGGTGGAGGGCATTCAGTTTTCCCACTAGGGTTGTTTCAGCAGATTTTTATGCGGATCGGAGGTTGTCCGGTCCTGATTTAGCTCGGAAGAGTCCGCTGGACCTAAAACAACAATCATGTAATGTAATGTAATGCTTTTACATAAACTCATTTAATGAACGTTAACTACGGGTGCGTTTTCCGACGAATCAACACCTTTTATATATATATATATATATATATATATATATATATATATATATATATATATATATATATATATATATATATATATATATATATATATATATATATATATATATATATATATATATATATATATATATATATATATATATATATATATATATATAAAATTAAAACTACACTCCCCAGTTAGACGAGGTCTGTTTGAGGGAGATGTTGATGTGGAATAAGAGTGTCTAAAATTACAATGTCTAAAATGTAGGCTTACTTTTCTCCCTTGCTTCACTGGGCCTGTCGGGTTCCAAACAATTGAGGGTGATGAGAAGGAGGGGGAGGATAATATAATAATGATAATAGTGATAATAGCTAAATAGAATGAGCCAAATATCGGTCTGTTGGCCGGTCCATACGTCTGTCGGTCGGTTGGTACGTTGGAGGTCATATGTCAAGAACTAATAAACATATTTTGACCACACTTCATAGGAATATTACCATGGGTAGTGGCTTGCCTCTCGTGCCATTGTACATGCTTTACCACAAAGGTCAAGGTCACAGGAGTAATTATGTTGCTAGACACACTTCGCTCAAAAAACGCCTCTTGCGATTTTGTCGAGTTTTGGTATAGAGGTAGGCTATTTCAAACCATAGGCCATCCTTGAGTAGCAATCCAGTTGTTGCATTAGCTGGCCGGTAGGCCGCTCCCAATGTTCACTTGTTTGTTCAAAACACACGTTGGGTTTTATCTCAGGAATAGCTGAATGGAAATCTATCATTGTTTTTCCAGACTAAATACTTTCAAATAGTCGGGAATCAAAATGAGCCAAAAAAGTTGGTTTATCAGTCAATCAGAAGCCATACCTCAAGAGCCATTGAACGGATTGTGATCAAACTTCTTAGGAACATTGCCTAAATTAGTGGCCGGCCCCCCTGTGCCGTGCCATCATATATGTTCTACTGCAAAGGTCAAAGTCCTTGAAGTCATTTTGTTTCTCAATATTTCAAAAACGGCTTTAGCGATTTTGTTGAGTTTTGGTATGCAGGTACTTCAATCTAGGGTCATCCTTTAGTAGCTGTTGGTCAGTCGGTGGTTCAATACTCCCAATAGAACTTTTTTTTGTTTCAAACACACTTCATGCCGTATTGAAAGAATAACTAAACCGAAATTTACCATTTTGTACTTCGCAGATATTTGAACTACTGCTAAAGATGTATGTTACTATAGTTCATTTGTAATTGTAATTTGTCAAAGGTCAAGGTCATTATGCAGTGCTTCAGATTGTTTTCAGACATCATGGGCCCAATGACCCATGGCCATGCAAAATGATGGGTCAATTTTGAAAAAGATGGGTCATTGACAATCGAAGGTATTCGTATCGTATGTTCACCAAGTCCTTCTTGATTTTTATGACGCGCCAGGATGGCGCATTCACGTTGACTGTTACGCGCCATTCTGATAAAATATGCGCCAATGGCGCGGGCGCTCCAACAATCTGAAGCACTGATTATGCTTCACCAAAATCTTCTGTTGCGCTGTATCTCAAAATCGGCTCAGACAATTTTTATCATTTTTGCAGGTAGCTCAGATAGCCTATCATTCCATCATAGTGGCCTGTGAGTCTTTTTGCTTCGCTAGGATAAAGCGGAGTCAATAAAATGAACACTTTTGAAAATGCTTATTTTTCGGCTACGTGAGCGAGTGTCTGGAAACACATTTGAATGGCTTGCCATCTTGTTTTCACTTTGCGGATACTGTTAACTACTGCTAATCATGTGAAATCGTTCTTGTTTGTACTTTCTCAAAGGTCGAGGTCAAAGTGCTTCCCATTTTAAAACACGTTTTTGCGTTTCCATAAAAATTGATTTGGATAAATGCTAGCTTGCAGATAGTTGGGATCTTGGCCAATCATTTTATGTCTTGCATTTCATTGGTCAGGATAAAGCTGAGTTCACTACACTGCCAAGAAAATCAACACTTTTCAGCTATGTGGTTGTTTGTCAATGTCTGGAAATACATCTGAATGGCTTGCCATCTTATTGTTGAAAACTTTTTTCAAACTTGAAGAATTCTTCCATAGATACAGAGAGAGAGGATCGCTAACTCCCTGCGCGCTAACACTATCAGCGCTGAGCGAAGTGCCGTTTGTAGCAGACGGCCTCGCTGAGTTCATTCGGCATTTCCGGTACATCTTGTTTACACTTTTCAAAGCGTGTGTCGAAGATACTTTGAAGGTACGTTTTTGCGTCTCATTTCTTCACTTTTTAACATAGAAGGATTCTTGGAATTAAAGTTTTGCACTTAGAAATAATCAGATGTATGTTTGGCGTGAATTAAATTGGAAGCAAGTAAGGATTTTGCCAGAAAAAAGACTGGTATATCAATCGTGGCCACTAGGCTGATCTACATAAGAAGAAGAAGGCATTATCTCAAAGTAAGTTATGTGATTATTGGTTGCAGCCTTCTAATCAACGCTCAAACTTTGACAATGATATGGATAGCTAAATATAATTTCTGTATTTCAATCGACAGGAAATGGAATGCAATGATGTCGAAAATGCAACAGCCAGTCAACAAACAAGCTGCCTTCAAAACATGTAAGTTTTTTTGTGTGTGTTTTTTTAATTTTTTTATTACGTAGGTTGTTGATATCCAATAGACTGGAAAACGAATAAAATCAAAGTGGTATGCTCATTGTTTGATGTGTATTTAACCAAAAAATATTAATCATAGCATTATAATTTTAAAAATCTACTACTACTACTGCTACTTCTACTACTAAAGGCTGTTTCAGTACAGTAATTATTGATCAAGTTTTTATTTTCTATATCAATTTGTGATCTTCTGTATTATAAGTCTGATAATATGAAGTGAAAATAAATTGGTATTACCTAACCGTTACTCCTAGTTGTTGTTTTTCACTGTATAGGCAGGTACTAATAGTATAATGCACAAAACAATGCGGTTTTTCATTTTATTTCATGCTGTCATAACACATTGCAAGCATTAACTTTTATCATTTTTAAAGACATATGTTGTGGAATAATATTTTTAGAATTTGAATGTATTATTTTCTTTAAGATATCTAAAACTTATGCACAGTACAAGAAAAACAACAACAATGCATAATTTCATAAATGTAAAACATTTACAAATTTGCTTGTGCCGACTCTAAATGCTTGACAATTTATACTATTCATTTATGATTTGCAGGTGACAATTGACATCATCAGTGCAGCGTGCAGCAAACTTGCAGAAGATGAGAGCATGCCAAGTGAAGTGCGCTATGCCTGTCAGCATTGTGACAGTAAGTGGTTGTTTTTTTTCTAGATTCCCCAGGAAAACGTGTTAAATGGGTTCCACTGTATTTACATTATTTATGTAGTTTTTTTTAAGGAACAATAATAACAACAAAAATAACTTTAATCCCAATTAATTTTTTCCTTTTGTTTCACAGAACAAGCAGTACTGCGCAAGATGCAGTTTTTGGATGAGTGCTCTGTTCCCATGGGACGGTTCGTAGAAAGCAGTAAAGAAAAAGCATGGGCCAATTTCTACACTGCTGTGGCCTTGGACAACAACACAGGTGAACTGGATGCCATGCTGGCAGGAGGGGCATCTTTTTTGTGTCTTGAGGCTTTTGCCATGCGCTTGAGCCAAGCCACCAAGATGAAGCAGTTGAAGTTGAAGCTGTGAGTGACAGGGAAAAAGACATTCTGAGCTATGTTGGGGGAGCAGTTCTGCAAAAGGTGAAGCAGAAGGCATATAGGATGACAGGTGCAGGTGCGAAGGGGGCCATTCTGAAGTTCATTGAGGCACTGACCTCTACAACATGCAAGGAAGGAAGCATGACAGCCATTCTGGACAGAGGGGGCTTTTGTTGACCACAGAAAGTGAGCTTATGTTTCTAGATTTGGAGTCTGCATTTCGTCAGATGTTTAAGGGAAATGTAGCCCAGATGTCTGTACACAGGTACTTTGAGGCATGCCAAGAGTCTTTGTCATCAAAACTGTTCAAGTCTTTGTACAGAAAAGACATTGAGGACAAACTTAAAGACAAACTACTGAAAGATGTGATTTTTATTTACTTCAAGATAAGAGCACATCACAAATGCAAAACCTACATTGACGAAGTCCTAAGAAAGTCGCACAGAGAGAAAAGAGAAAAAGCTCTAAGAGACTGAAGTAGAATTTTGCCCAGGTCTATGTGTGCTTGATTAATAAGCCAATACTGTACATAAACTTATGTAGACAATACATATTTTCAGTTTGAATGTAAATTGCATTTGATGTCACATAGCTAAGAATTTTTTCTTGATATGTTATCTTTCTGCTCGTGTTTGATTAATACCGGTAAGCCAAGTGATGCATTAAGTTACTTATATGTAGGCAGTACATATTTTTTAGTGTGAATGTGAATTGCTTTTGATGTCACATACTGACACAGCAAATACATTTTTCTTGATATTTTTTATGTCATCTTACAGTTATCTTGTTTACATTTAAGTTAATGAAAAGAAAATGTTAAAAACACTCCTTGTGCATTTTGGTGTGATTAAATTAATTAATAGTCTATAAGTTATCATGTATAATATACACAGTAACTTTTTGTGTAAATGCTCCTCTCTCTCTCTCCCCTGTCTCTCTTCCCTTCCCCTCCATCCCCCCCCCCTCTCTCTCTCTCTCTCCCACACAAATAGACACAAACAATCTGGAAAAAAGACTTAAAAGTTTGTCGTCATCAATGTTATATTCATATATCAAACATTCAGAGCTCCAATAAAAATATCAGTGAACAAATGCATAATTACAATGTCATTTGATAGCAAATATGTCATGTATACAAGTCAGTCATTGTTCTTTAGTACTATCCAAGGACTGGGTAGACGAGCCGCATCTTTCCGGACTTCATCAAAGCTGTAGTATGCCACGATCCTTGGGATGGGTGGAGCAGGTCTCTCTGTCTGAAAAAAATGTACACACAAGCAGTGATTATTATGTTTTTACTTTGAATTATTGACAGACTACTATTACTAATGTGCAATTACTAGAGCTGGCGGTACAATGCGCTATGACTTGCCACTGTACAGTATACCGGTAAGTTTGCTGGTGTACCGGTATACCGGAACAAACTCTAAAGGCAATGCCATCAGTCAAAAACACTATTTTTCTTAATGATGTTAACTGGTGCTTGTTCGCATAAACTGAAAGTGAATTTAATATCAAACGTTTAACGTCATACTAATTTACTCAACCACTTTGGCATCTAGCTCTCACCCACCCTCCCCCTCCACTCCAAACTCACTCTCTCTCCCTCCCTATCTCATACGCTCTGTCTGGTGCCTCGTGCCACTACTCCATGGCAAAAACCTCACAATTTTGGAACATTATTTTAATTTTAATAAAAATAATAAAAATAATAATAATAAAATTAATATAAATAAAATTAATAACAATACTACTACTACTACTACTACTACTACTACTACTACTACTACAGTGGAACCCAGTTAACACGTTTTCTTGGGGATACATCATATTTGACTGTGTTAACCAGATTTACTTGTTAACCAACATGGCTTATATAGTAGAAACCCTTGCTGGGGAACAGAAAATTTGCTCGTGTTAAGCAGAAAAACTTGTTATCCATTAACTGTGTTAACAGGGTTCCACTGTAACACTACTACTACTAATAATAATAATAAAACATGTAATAATTATACTATAAATAAACTATAAATTAAAAAAAGAATGAATTTGCTTTTTTTTTTTTTACTGTTGAAGATATATATCCCCTTTCAAAAGAAATAGAAAACCCTGTTTACATGGGAGGGCCTAAGCAGAACATGGTGACATCAGCAAACTGTTTTGACATTCTTTGTATCATAATATTGCTTATTTACCGAATACGAATAGATGTGGTGTATGCTTAGCTACAGTACAACTAATATTAACATGAAAAGTTGCATAGTGAGGCTAAAATCAGATTTGGCAATGAAGTGGTGAATAGTATAGGCCTACTCACTGGAGATTTCCTCGGAGGTGTCTTTAAAGATTCCACTGACTTTTGCGGCATCCATAGAGAAGGAAGACTGCCTGACCACAAGAGAACGACGCCCATTTTCTGTGGAAGAAAATCAATTAGGAAAAACATTAATGATTAAGCTATAATAAATTGTATGATATTTTTCATTAATTCTAATTGTGTAACTAAATTTATCACAATAAAAAACTGAAAAAAAAAATTTAATTCCAGCAACACTCTTCTACCCATATCATGAAAAAAACCTCCCTCCCATAGAGATCTACTCCTAATTATTTTCTAATGAAGCCAAACATTTTAAGCATGGATAATTATTAATCTTAGGCTAGACTCTATGTTCAAAGCCTTTTCATCTCATGTGTTTTGTGTTGAATTATTTCATTAAACACAAAAGCAATAAGAACACTTTTCACATGTTTCTATCATCACATTTATTTTTTGCTGCTATTTGTGTGTTTGTCTGTGCGGTACACATGGTGTGTGTGGGTGTATGTGTGCGCTTTGATCTCTGCGAGGGAAAGCGCCTTATAAATAAATAAATAATAATAATAATAAGTAGCCTTTACTATACTGGCTATAGGCCTACAATGATTGATTTTCAAGTTAAGCCTATTTCAGTCAAGCCTTTTCATGATGATGAAGCTTAGGTCTACTGTCGAAATCTCAAAGTCAAAGACATTTATTAATTTAGCCTATAATCAAAACCGATTTCTTTATTTCAGTAAAACTACTTGGATGTCGGTGGATTGGCTAATTAGGCCTACAATTCATGATTTTAAATCAAAGCCAAGGGTGTAGATCTGCCGAGTCTCGAAGTTTTAATAAGTAGATTAATAGGCATACTAATAGGCCTACTCGTGCTACGCGTAACCTATTATTAGAAGGAAATTGTTATAATTATCTCTTCTAGAACAGAAATAACAATTAGACGTACACACTAAACAGCCAAAAAAGGGTTTGATAAATATGTTCTACCGATATACTTACTGTTTTCTTGAAAACAGTCGGGCGTGAAGTGTCTTGACTTGAACAAATTGTCGCTCTCTCAAAGTCTCATTGTTGAAGGAATGAAGCTTGGGTCGCTTCGATTAATGTAATCGCTTTCACTAGCATTTTCCCACTCGCCATACTTTGGCTGTTGAATCTTGAAAAACGACAAAACCTTGTTTGTCCTACGATGTGTGCCGCAGCCAACTACAGCACAGTTAACGCCAGGCATGATGAAAAAAGAAGCAACGTATCTTTATTTACATTTCACATTACACGCTTTACTCGAGATGCCGGAAGTAAGAGTTGCACCGATCAGCTCTGACATGCGCAGTGGAAGTTAAAATCTCAGATCGGGGAGTTGGTTATCCTGTCTCTCTGTATCTATGATTCTTCATATGCTTCATTTACCACAAAGGAGGAGGCACTGTGGTCTACTGGTAGTGCTTCGGCTTGCGGATCGGAAGGTCCCGGGTTCGAGCCCTGGCCGGGCCATTGTGTTGTGTCCCTGGGAAAGACACTTTACTCCTGTTTTTCCTACTCCTTCGGATGAGAGTATAAACCGAGGTCTAGTCTGTGTCGCATACATTCCATCATAACGGACTTTAAAGATCCTGACGCTCATGTCCTAGATGGGTGAGTGCCGGTGACAAGAAAACACCCAGCATGCACCTAGGTCCTTCTCCCCCATCCCTGGCTGCCCAGGATTGTGCTCAGTTGTCCGTGCGTCAGACCATGCGCCCAAAGGCTGCGGGTGGGCGTCTCGGGCGACTTGAGTTAGATCCTGTATCGGCCAGTGCCTTGAGCAGCTCTTGAGCTGGAAAAGCGCTTTATAAGAACGATTAAAAAACTTGTTTGTGTGTTGTTTGTTTGTATGGGCGTCCTAGTGGGTGTATGAACCTGAAGTGGTATTTCATACATTCCTTTATTGACATCCATTCAGTCTGGCGTTTACTTCTATCATTTTGTGGATTTCCATATATCCATGTGTAAACGCTTTTGGTCCTGTCTCAGGAATAACTAAACGGAAGAAATCTGTTATTGTATTTCCGGACTAAATACTTTAAAATAGTCGGCAATCTGAGCAAGCCAAATGATTGTCGGTCTGTCTGTTGGAAGCCATATCTCAAGAACCCCTGAACTGATTTTGACCAAATTTCACAGGAACATTACCTAGGTTAGTGGCCTGCCTCTCGTGCCATATTTGCTCTACCGCTAAGGTCAAGGTCGCTGGAGTCATTTTGTTGCTGAGCATGTTTTGCTCAATATCTTAAAAAAGGCCTTTTATTGAATTTTAGTACAGCGGAGTCAATAAAATGAACATAAGACATTTCCTATACCCAACACATCACCAACGACGAAGTCCGACAGACCATCACACAAGCCATTGGACAACACGATGACCTGCTCACAGTGGTGAAGAAACGGAAACTCCGATGGTATGGCCACGTCACCAGATCATCAGGCCTTGCAAAGACCATTCTGCAAGGCACAGTGCAAGGAGGTAGAAGAAGGGGGAGACCGAAAAAGAGGTGGGAGGACAACATTCGAGAATGGACTGGTTTGACACTGAGCGAAGCCATGAGGGCTGCTGAGGACAGAGAAAGATGGAGTATGCTGGTTAAACGATCATCTGTGGTGCCCCTACGACCTTCGGGTTATGGGACAGGATAGGATAGGATAGGATAGTACATGGGCACTTCAAATCATTGACCATCCTGCAGTTACAGATGGGTTGTTGGACAGTGAGTCCGTCGCTCCCAATATCACTTTTGTGTGTGTATGTGTTTATGTTTAGACGGAGTTGTGGTTTTTTTGGGTGCAATTTCGTGAAAATCTTACCATATTTTTTTCGACAGACCTCATTATGTTCATGTTAAAAGATTGTTCCGTTAGAGTAAAGGTTAGAGTTAGCGTTATCAGACTTAAATGTACTTTTAAAAAAAGGGACAAAATATAACTAAATGTCGAAAGAATATATGTGGCGTTTCATGAAAATCATAACAACAAGGTCTTTGAAAGTGTGTGTGTGTGTGTGAGGGTGGGGGTGTGGCTGTGTGTGTGTGTGTGGTGTGTGTGTGTGTGTCCCACACAAGCTCACAGTCTTTAGATTATTCATAAATAATAATTAATATCCTATAATCATACTTTCTTCTATAGCTTTCTACATCTATAAAATCAATTATCACCCCCTACTTCAAAAGAGGCATCCTGCAGATAGCCATCATACACGCTCTTTACACCATCGCCAACATCACGGCAGCACACATGACCTCATGACCCGCACATGACCCGCACATGACCCTGACCTCACATGACCTCATATGACGTCAGCATCACGTCAGCAGCTAAAAAAAGACCCACCCTCATAGGCTCCCTAATATACTACTTGTTTCTGCTAAACTAATGCATACACCAAAACTAATATTGCCCAAAGATGTAACATTATTAGGCAGACTATTACGCAGTTGATTGCATTCAAATAAAACATGTTTTAAAGAAAACATTTGATTACATATTATACATGTGATATTCTTACACTATTTAGTTCTTGTAGAATTTAGATATATTCTATAAGCCATCGTCACTACAGACCTGGGAATTCCATTGTGTTGTTCAAAAAGTTGATTAAAATGACATTTGGTTTTAACTTCCTTTTCAGGTAAAACATACATCTCTTTAACTGACAGTGCTATATTTAATTTTACTGCACCATTTTTTGCAGCTCGGTCAGCGAATCATTAAAGAGAAACCCACAATGAGAAGGAACCCCACAAAACTCCTAACTTCTGTTACATTAATTATAATACTATGAATCAAGTTCTTAAGTTGAAAAAAAAAGATTTCTTTACTGTTATTAGATTTTAGTGCTTCTAAAACTGATTTTGAATCAACACATATAAAAATTGAGTGGTATATTTATTATTCTGTTTAATGACATCAGTATTGCTATCAATTCTGCAGTGAAAATGCATACATCAAATACATAGCTTGCCTCGCCTTGCTAGGTTAGCTTTGAGCGTTTTGAGTGTGTGTGCGTGTGTGCGTGCGCGTGTGTGTGCGTGTGTGTGTGCGTGTGTGTGCGCGCGCATATTTATCAATAATGGTACTGGAGGCGGTCGGTCTAAAATGTCAAGAAACCAAAAGGATTGTTAGCATTGCGAGCGAGGTGTGTTGAATGATGTTTGTAAGGTGCATGATTGTGAAGTCGATATTTGTGTATTCTTAATATCCTATCCTATCCTATCCTATCCCATAACTCTAAAGTCGTTGGGGCACCACAGATGATTGTTTAACCAGCGTACTCCATCTTTCTCTGTCCTCATGCCTTCGCCCAGTGTCAGGCCAGTCCATTCTCGATTGTTGTCCGCCCATCTCTTTTTCTGACTCCCTCTTTTTCTGCCTCCTTGCTCCGTGCATTGCAGGATGGTCTTCGCAAGGCTTGATGCTCTGTTGATGTGGTCATACCATCGGAATTTCCGTAGGCCTATAAGGCCATAGCCCCTCTTGGAAGGGGGGTGTAAACAAATACAAACAAAACAACAAATTAATGAGCGGAAAGAAGGCATCAACACATCAAGACCTGACAATGTCACGTAATTTAAAGGCTTTTTTTTAAAGCGTACTTTTCGTACAACATTATTAATAGTAGTGAACAGTAAAGACAGAGGAAAAGTGCTTGGGGCTCTATTATCGTATTTAGCTTGAATAAATTCTTTTGTCAAATCATCCAAATTTGAGCAACAAAATACAAAATGTAATTCATTATTTCCCGCTGTTTTACACAAAGGACATAGAAGAGTGTTTGGTGTACGAGGCGTATGAGAGAGAGAGAGAGAGAGAGAGAGAGAGAGAGAGAGAGAGAGAGAGAGAGAGAGAGAGAGAGAGAGAGAGAGAGAGAGAGAGAGAGAAGAGAGGGAGAGAGACAGAGAGGGAGAGAGACAGAGAGTGAGAGAGACAGAGAGGGAGAAGATAGAAGGAGAGAGATAGATGGAGAGAGAGGGAGAAAGAGAGAGAGAGAGAGGGGGGGAGAGAGAGAGAAAGGAAGAGAGAGAGGGGGAGAGAGAGAGAAAGGAAGAGAGAGAGGAAGAGAGAGAGGAAGAGAGAGAGGAAGAGAGAGAGGAAGAGAGAGAGAGGAAGAGAGAGAGTGGGAGAGGGAGAAGGGAAGAGAGGGAGAGGGAGAGAGAGGAAGAGAGAGAGAGAGGGGAAGAGAGAGAGGAAGAGAGAGAGAGGAAGCGAGAGAGAGGAAGCGAGAGAGGGGGAGAGAGAGAGGGAGAAGGGGAGAGAGGGAGAGAGAGAAGAGAGAGAGGAAGAGAGAGAGAGAGGGAGAGAGAGAAGAGAGGGAGAGAGAGGGAGAGAGAGAAGCGGGATGGAGGGGGAAGAAGAAAAATAAAGCTGTTTTATCCAATGTTAAAAAACAAAAACAAAAAAAAATTACCTAAAATCCAAGAACAGTTTCGCCAACTGACGTCAGATGAACCAATGGGTCCTTTAAACGTCATGTATGAAGAGAAATGGGGTGGCTTGGTTGTGGGTGGAATGGAGGAGTGAACATTATGAAGATGAAAAGACAGTGTTTGGTACCAGGACAAACAAACTTACTTCAGCCACAGTTAATGAGAGTTTTGCTCATAGATTTTTAGATCCACCTACAATCGGGACAACATTTTAAAGGCCAAGTTGAGCGTGTGTGAGTGTGTGTGTGTGGGTGCGTGTGTGTGTGTGTGTGTGAGATGGAGGATGCGCGTGGTGGGGGATAGGGATGGGAGGGAGGAGAAGTATAGGCACGTCAGAGACGAACGGATATAGAGATTTAAAATAAAATAAAAAGTCCTGGTGGATGCGATCTATGAACACTTCCTTGAAATAATAGATAATAGTTTTTTTTGTTCAAAAGGCATCAGTTCAACTGGTACTAGTAAACTGGTCTTTTGAAAGTCCAAGGTGAGAAGCGGGGTGGGAGTGCTGGGGTGGTGAGAGTTGGGGTGGATGGGAGGAACGTTGGGAAGGAAGAGATGGAAGCGTTGGGGGTGAAGATAAATAACAAGCAGCGCTTGGTATACAAAGGATGACGAATGATTTCAGTTGAGAGTACTTTTTCTCTCACGACTAGATCAACAGCTACCTACTGGCAAATAATGAAAGGGCTCTGTTTTAAAACTCCAATCAAGGAAAGGGGGGGAGAGGGGGAGTGGAATAAAGATGCCAAAAAAAGTAGTTTTTGGTATCATATAGATCTAGAACAAATCTTATTTATGTCACAGTTAATGTGTATTGGGTTGTGATGGTCTTTGTGGTGGTGTTGCTTATTTTTGATTTTGTTGTAGTTGACGTCAAATATTTTAGTTGACGTGTTAAAGACAAAGTGAGAGCGAGGGTCGGCGACACACTGCGTAGCTGAGACTCATCAAGGCGTACGTTCGTCTGTCCGCGTGTCTAGTCTCTACCTCCCCTCCGAACCACAGGCGCTTGTATAGGCGCTCGCGTGTCCAGATACAAGCGCCTGTGCTCCGAACGGAAAGCGTCGGAGAGTCTCAGTCCTCGCAGTGTGTGTGGGTGTGCGTTTAGGGGTAAAAGAGTGAAGATGTAACAAACACACACACACACTCACACACTCACTCTCTCTCTCTCTCTCTCTCTCTCACACACACACACACATTCTCTCTCTCAAACGCACCCACCCACACACACACACAAAGCACTACACACACCCACACCCATAAGCACACCCACACACGCACTACACAAATTGCAAGATAGCGAATGCCCGCTCTTCAGTGCACAACAACAATATTACTCATAAGAGGTGGTGGCAGGTGAGGGGGTAGAATGGGGGGAGGGGGGGGGACGGAGAAACCCACCAATATTGGATTATTAGGAATTCCTTTGCTTGCAGAAAGCACTGCAGTTTTAGCTCAACAGCACTACGGTACCACCAATCGAATAAAAGATCGTCATCACTGACTTACGTCATACATTATTATTTCCCGTCCCAGAATGTTCGCAAATATCTACGTCCATCAAGAAACTTCGATCGATAGTAAACAAGGAGATCTAGAGGATTCTCCAACAATATCGACTAACGAAAATTATCAACGTTATACAAAGCTTCCTCTAACCACAACGCAAACTCAAATCAAAGGTAAATAAACTCCATTATTGAATACTTTGCAAATCGAAACGATTAGATCTATCGTGCGCGTTTCCGACGTACTACCATTCGCGTTTCAAAGTAACATAACCCCCCACTCAAGAAGAAATTTACCCAATTTCTTTCAACAACGTTGAAACGTAATGCACAAACAAAGTACAGAATTAAGACTTATTTCAGCCTGTCTGAACACTATCAACGTTCTCAGTTCATTCACACAGAGTCAATGGTTTTCATCTTCAAATCTGCCTGGATATTGTCAATGTTCACAGTTTATCTACACGGTCAATGTTTTTTTTTTTTTACTCACACACTCTGCTGAGGAAGTCCGCACCAACATTGTCTGATCCTTTGATAGATTCTACTCGCATGTTAAAGTTCTGCAAGTACATAGCCCATCTCATGATGCGACTGTTCACAAACTTGGCAGAGTTCAAGTAAGTTAGCGGCTTGTGATCAGTCTGTAGCACTCCTTGAAGGTACAGTTCGAACTTCCGGATTCCCCATATGATGGCAAGGCACTCTTTCTCCATGGTCGAGTAATTTTTCTCAGCCCTGGACAGCTTCTTGCTGGCGTAACTGACCGGAAATAGTTTCCCTTCGTGCTCTTGCATCAGTATGGCGCCGATGCCTTCGTCCGCTGCGTCTGTCCTTAAGACGAATTCCTTGGAAGTATCGGGCAGTCGTAGCACCGGATCCTTCGAAAGGAGGTCGCGCACAGTCTGGTATGCCCTCTCCTGAGACGGTCCCCACTGCACTTGGTTTGGACAGCCTTTCCGCACCAGGTCCGACAAAGGTGCTGTGATGGCTGAGTAGTTCGGTACGAACTCCCTATAATACCCAGCCAATCCCAGGAAAGATCGTACTTGCTTCTTTGTTTGGGGACGTGGAGCGTTCAGAATTTTGGTGACGTTTTCTAGCTCTGTGGGTTCGGGCATTAAATAGAATAGACCCAACGTTTCCCGGCGTGTCGTAAGAGGCGACTAACAGGGGTGATGTTAGCACGGCATCACTGGGCGAAAGTCTTCTACACAGAAGTCACCGGCCAGGGCGGAGGAACCTCACGTTACTACAGGTTCAACGACCATGTGCTCAGGGCCAAGGCGAGCCACACTGTATTCGTGGATTTCGGCTGTGGCCAACAGCCTGGAGAGGATTGGGCACCGCCAGGTCTTTTTTGCCCAAGACACACTACATGATGACACAATCCACTAATTCCATACCGGATCGGTCGTCGCCCGGGTCGTCACACGGCACAAGGACCGCGCCTTCCGTTGGCCACCAGGACGGAGGTGTTAAGTATGCTACTGATGGACAATTTAGCAAGATCCGCACGAGAAACAACATCGTCATAGGAACCTGGAATGTCAGGACCCTAACTGCGGAAGGAAAATTAGAAGAACTGGCCCACGAGTTGGACCACTATCGATGGAATGTTCTAGGTATCAGCGAACTGCGCTGGAAAGGCCTAGGTGAAACAACGACCGACAAAGGCCACAAGCTCTATTTCAGCGGTAGGGATGACAGGCACGAACACGGCGTTGGATGCTTGGTCCACAAGAACATTCTAGCCACTGTCATGGGTTGCCGCCCAGTCTCCAGTAGACTCATTACCATCCGCCTGAGAGCAGCCCCTTTCAACATCACCATCATCCAGGCCTACGCCCCAACATCAGACTATGACGACAGCAAAGTGGAGGATTTTTATGAAAATCTACAGGCGGTCCTTGACCAAGTGCCGAAGAAGGACATAGTCATAGTGCAAGGCGACTGGAATGCCAAGGTTGGCCAAGATGCGCACCACAACTGGGGAGACACATGCGGACCCCACTGCAACAACGAGACAAATGACAGGGGTCTGAGACTCTTGGAGTTTGCCAGATACAACAATCTGGTACTGGCAAACACGCTTGGTCTCCACAAAAACTCCAGACGATGGACATGGCACAGTCCTGGCGGGGAGCATCACAACCAAATAGACTACATCATGGTCAAGAAACGCTTCAGATCAAGCATCAACATTGGCAGGACACGTACTTTTCCAGGAGCAGACATCGGAAGTGACCACGATCTCGTGATGATGTCTTTCCGGCTCCACTTGAAAAGAGTAAATACAGCAAAGTGCACTAGACTGAAGTTCGACCTGGACAAACTGCAAGACCCGGAGGTGGCAGAACTATTTCAGGCCACAATTGGAGGGAAATTTGCACCACTGCTCATTTTGGGGGCTGGTGAAGTAGATGTCAACACCATGACCACCACCTTCAACTCAGCTGTGACAGATGCTGCCACTGAGATCCTTGGCAAGCACCGACCAAAGAAGAAGCTGTGGATCACACCTGAACTTTTGGATCTGTGTGATAAACGAAGAGAGATGAAAAAGAAAAAGAACACCTCACAGGGAGCTGATGTCTACCGAAAAATCAACAATGACATCCGAAAAGGCATGCTCACAGCAAAGGAGAACTGGATAGAAGATCAATGCCAGGAAATAGAGAACAGTCTGAACAAGAACAACAGCAAGAAGGCCTACCAGACTGTGAAGCGGCTGACAAGTGTCAAACAGCCCAAAGTCTCCACTATCCAAAGCAAGTCTGGCATATGCCTTACAGAAGAACAAGAAGTCTTGGACAGATGGACAGAGTACTGCTCTGACCTTTACAGCCATACACCAAATGGAGACCCATCAGTTCTAGCATGTCCCGAGAACAGAGAAGAAGAAGAAATCCTCCCAATTCTCCGGGAAGAAGTTGAGGCAGCAAGCGCTAAAGAAAGGGAAGTCAGCGGGAGTGGACAACATACCCGCGGAACTGCTACAAGCAGGAGGAGAAGCGATGATTGATGCCCTCACCATTATCTGTAACAAGATCTGGCAGAGTGGGGAGTGGCCTATACCATGGACCCAGTCGCTTGTCATCACTCTTCCCAAAAAAGGTAACCTTCAGGAGTGTGAAAATTACCGGACCATCACATCAGCCTCATCAGCCATCCCAGCAAGGTCCTCCTGAAAATAATACTCAACAGGTTGAAACCCCAAGCTGAACAAATCATAGCTGAAGAACAAGCAGGATTCAGGGCAGGGCGAAGTACCACTGAGCAGATTTTCAACCTCAGAATAATCTGTGAGAAATACCTACAGCACCAACAACATCTATATCATGTGTTCATAGACTTCAAGAAGGCGTTTGACCGAGTCTGGCATGCAGCTCTATGGGCAACAATGAAAGTGTACAACATCAGCCCTAAAATTATTGAAGTCATCAAAAGCCTGTATGACAAGGCTACCAGTGCAGTCCTCCACAACAGAGCCATCGGGAATTGGTTCAGAACAACAATCGGCGTGCGTCAAGGATGCCTACTCTCTCCAACACTCTTCAACATCTTCCTAGAGCGCATCATGTCGGATGCTCTTGCAGACCATGAAGGCACAGTCAGCATAGGGGGTAGAGCAATCTCCAATCTTCGTTTTGCAGATGACATTGATGGATTGGCTGGAGAGGAACAAGAACTTGAACAGCTGGTACAGAGGCTTGACACCACCTCCAAAGCCTATGGAATGGAAATAAGTGCAGAGAAGACCAAAATGATGACCAACAACACCAATGGCATCAATACGGACATCAAAGTCCAAGGCCAATCCCTCGACACAGTGCATAGCTTCAAATATTTAGGAGCCATTGTATCAGACAATGGGTCCCGACAGGAAGTCCTCTCCAGGATCGCACAAACAACTGCTGCCCTGACAAGGTTGAAGCCCATTTGGAAAGACAGGACCATCAGTCTACATTCCAAAGTAAGACTGCTGCGCTCCCTTGTCATCTCCATCTTCCTATATGCTTGCGAAGCATGGACCCTCACAGCAGATCTCCAACGAAGAATACAAAGCATGGAGATGAGGTGCTACAGAAGACTTCTGGGCATTTCCTATACCCAACACATCACCAACGACGAAGTCCGACAGACCATCACACAAGCCATTGGACAACACGATGACCTGCTAACAGTGGTGAAGAAACGGAAACTTCGGTGGTATGGCCACGTCACCAGATCATCAGGCCTTGCAAAGACTATTCTGCAAGGCACAGTGCAAGGAGGTAGAAGAAGAGGGAGACCGAAAAAGAGGTGGGAGGACAACATTCGAGAATGGACTGGTTTGACACTGAGCGAAGCCATCAGGGCTGCTGAGGACAGAGAAAGATGGAGTATGCTGGTTAAACGATCATCTGTGGTGCCCCTACGACCTTCGGGTTACGGGACAGGATAGGATAGGATAGGATTTCTAGCAGAAGCCCCTTTTGTCCTTCTTTCAGCGAATGGTCGATAAAGTCGACGTTGTCAGTCCCCAGAATGCACTTACTGGGTCTCACGGTCAGGTTAGCTTCTGTTAGACGTTGAAACAGCTCCCTCAAGGTCTGCAGATGCTCTTCCCAGGTGCGGGTGTGGGCTAGCAGGTCGTCCCAGTAACACACGACGTTGTCCACCCCTTTGAGCATCTTCCTCATTCCTCTCTTCAGGGTAGCTCCGCTGTTGACCATGCCAAAGGGCATCCTTAGGCACTCGTACGTCCCATCAGGAGTTATGAAAGCAGTCTTTGGTATGTCCTGTTGACGCACGGGGACTTGCCAATAACCCTTGCTGAGGTCAATCTTTGAGAAGATTCTACTCCCCGATAGTTGGCGGAAGAGGTCTGCTGCGGTAGGCATCGGCTCAGGGTCGAAGACGGTGATCTTATTAACCTTCCTGTAGTCGATGCATACTCTGTTGCTCCCGTCCTTCTTCTTCACGACCACGACAGGGGGCGCGTAGGGGGAACTGGACTCCCTGATGATGCCCATCTTCAGCATCTCATCGATGTCTTTCTTCAAGGATTCACGGGCCTTGAAAGGGATCGGGAAGGGCTTGGATCGAACAGGGATATTCGAAGTGAGGTGGACTTCGTGTTCGACCAAAGTTGTAGAGCCAGGGACATCGCTGAAGTTGTGGGGAAACTCGCCCATAAGGTCCTTGAGCTCCATCTTTTGACCTTCCGTCAAGCTTGGTCCTAGCTTAACATCATCGATGCCTTCTTTGCTGTGGAAGTCTCCCAGTTCCAACAGTTCTTCGCTGTCAAAGCTGTTGTCGATCTCAGCTGCTGTTGTTGCATGTACAGTCTCTGATGGCCTTTCCACGTACAGCTTAAGGAGGTTGGCGTGGTATATCTTGGAATGCTGGCCGACCTTCACCTTATAGTCGTTGATCCCCACCACGGTCTCCACTTCGTACGGGCCTTTCCACTGCATCAGCAACTTATTGTGGTCGGTAGGTAGCAGCACCAGCACTTTGTTGCCAGGTTTAAACTTCCTGTTCACAGCCCTACGGTCATAGTAGTGCTTTCCACAGTCCTGGGACTTCTTCAGGTTTTCTCTGGCTATCTCGAGAGTCTGCTCCAGCTTCTCCCGTAGCTCAAACACGTACTGGTAGCTGTTATTCACCTCTGGAGTGTCTACTTCTTTCGTCCAAGTTCTTTTAGGATGTGCATCGGCCCTCGGATGGTTCTTCCGTACAGCAGCTCGAACGGAGAGAAGCCGGTGGACTCCTGCGGTACTTCTCTGTAGGCGAAAAGTAAGGCGTTGATATAGCGATGCCATTGTCTGGGCTGCTCGCTGCACAGTTTCTTCAGGGTGGACTTCAGCGTTGCATTGAACTTCTCGACCAGCCCGTTGCACATGGGGTGGTAGGGTGTCGTAGTCAAATGCCGGATGCTCAGCAGTCTGTTGACCTCCTTCATACAGTCAGAGACGAACTGTGTCCCGGGGTCTGTCAGAATTTCTTCAGGCACTCCAAGTCTACTGAACATTTCCACCAGCGCCTCTGCCACAGTTTCAGTGTCAATCTTCTTCAGAGGCACTGCTTCTGGGTACCGAGTCGCATAGTCCACTAAAGTCAGTACCCATCGATGACCTTCTTCACTCGGAGGTCTTATTTCGCCGATTAAGTCTAAGGCCACCCTCTTGAAAGGTCGGTCGATCAGAGGCATCCTCTGCATAGGCACTTTCGGGACCCTTCCTCGAGGTATGGTCTTCTGGCAAATGTCACATGATCGGCAGAAACGGCTGACGTCCGCATGAAGTCCTGGCCAGAAGAACACCGCCTGGATTCTATCCGACGTCTTCTTGATACCTAGGTGACCTCCCATGATTGAGTCATGTGCTACTTCCATCACTTGGCGCCTTAGGGGTAACGGTACCAAAACTTGACGTAGTGGTTTACCTCCGTTGACCCTCGGGTGCTGGAAGATTCGATACAGGATCTTGGCCTTCACCTCAAAATAGACCGTGCCACTGCCCTTGGTCACGTGGTCTTGGCGGTTCCTGTACTTGTTTAAAGTGCTGTCAGCTTCCTGGAGCTGGATCAGCTTATCTCTGTCCACGATGGCAGCTTTAGAGTTGTCGGCGACTTTCAGTGGCGTAGACGTCTTGTCTCTCTTGGCCTGGGCCCTGGTAGTAACAGCACCGACGATCTCTGGTCGGCAGGGCTGAGCCGGAGTAGCCACATTATCCCGTAGCAGCTCTGTAAGGTCTCCATCGGGAAATGGCAATGGATCCTCCTCCACAACTTCGACACGTTGGGTTGAGGCAGGACTCCATTCTGGATCGGGGTCGTCGGGTCGTCTCGCGCCGTCGATATTCCCGATCATTAAATCATACAGCGGCTTCTTCAGGCAAACCGCTTCTACTTCGCCTGTGTAGAAAGGGGTGCTGACTTGAATCTTCGCAACTGGCGCTTTCACACATTTGCTGTCGGCCATGAGTGTCCATTTAGAATCGCCAGTGAACTGTTCTTTAGCGATTAGGTCTTCTCTGACGATGACCCCACTGCAGCCAGAGTCTCTTAAGACAGTCACTTCATGATTTCCAACGCGTCCCTTGGAAACAGGCATGTTCTGGACGGTCACAGCTGCGCTGGCGACGACGGGGATGGATTTTCCGTTGGCAAGGAGAAGTTGGCCATCGGTCATGCACTCTTGCACGTCCGCAGGAGTAGCTGTGCGCTCGGTCTCACTCGCTCACTCACTCCCGCCGCACACCTGATGGTCAGATCTACTGGTTTGCCGTTGATTGGAGAACCGCCTCTGCCGGTTGCCCGCCGCTGAATTGTCCGTACTGCTCCGCTGTCCGCTACTTTTGTTTTGAGGACAGTTAGCCGCTCTGTGGTCTGTAGCGTTGCAGGTGAAACAGCCTCTTGAATGCCCTTCCCTGGGAGGAGGCGTGGAGTCCGTCTGTCTCTGGTTCGTCTGGCTCCCCTGGATCTGGTTCACATGGTTTCCAGTCTTCTGAAAATGTTTCGTCGCGCTGGATGGCCCCAGGGACTTCCCATGAGCGATGAGATATCTTTCAGCAGCTTCAGTCACATCTTTAAGCGTCTGCAGCTTTTGTTCTTCTAAGTGGGTCGCTAGGTCCTTGTGACAGGCATTGAGAAATTGTTTCTTCACGATCAAGTCATGTAGACTGTCGTAAGACTTCCTTTCGCCTGATAACTCCACCCACTTGTGTAGATATGACGACAGGCGCTCCACAAACTGCTTTGGCGTCTCGTCTGACTTAGGCCGGCATTCACGGAAGCGTTTACGGTAGCCCTTCTCTGTAAAGTTGTAGCACTGCAATAGGGCCTCTTTCAAGACGTCGTAGTTTTTGGCGTCATCGTTCGACAGTCTGGTGTAAACTTCGAGCGCTTGCCCTGTCAGAAGTGCACTTAGTCGAATCGCCCAGTCTCGAGGTTGCCAGTTGGAGCTTTCGGCGAACCTTTCGAATCTCGCCAGATAGCTGTCGATCTGGTCCTTCCCGTCGACGAAGGCTGGCAATTTTGGAGCCATGTGGTCGCTGACGACTTGTGGCGCATGCTGATTATTTTGGATACGCGCCAACTCTAGCTGGTACTGACGCTCAGCCTCTAATTGTCTCTCGTCCATCTCGTCACGCCGACGCTGGTCCTCTCTTTCTTCTCGGCGTCACTGCTCCTCTTTTTCTTGCCGCTGCTGTTCAATTTCCAGACGCTTCCGTTCTAATTCTATTTCTTCTCGGCGACGCTGTTCTTCCCTTTCTAGACGCTTCTCTTCTAATTCTCTTTCTTCACGGCGACGCTGCTCTTCTAATTCTCGTTCTTGTATTCTCTCCTGGGATTTGACGTACTCCGTCAACTGTTTGCCTTTTAGATTCAGTGCAATCCCTTTCTGCCAGAAGTCAGCCATCTTGATGCTTTTCTGGAAAGTTCTTTTCTGGAAAGTTCTTTTTCTAGAAAGTTCTTGACTGTGCTGCACCCTTCTAGACTGTTCTAGAACAGCACGCTTTCTGCAGTAGCGCTGATGCTTGCCACTAGTCGCCTTCGCTGACGCAGGCACCGCTGTCCTCGTCGTATGCGACGCTGCACCACGCTGGTGTTGATGTACACGCTCCTGTGCTGAAGTAGACGCGACGTCCGCTCGTCGCTCTCTCTAATACTGGCGATGTAGCTCCGAGACTGTCCCTCGACGTAGTCCTGCGGCAGCCACGTAGTCCCGATCTGTTGTTCGCTCACGAAGCAACTCTTCAGCGACTACACGCCCTTGCAGTCAACCCGAACCTATCGGTGATGTAGTCCCAGCATGTTGGCCCCTCTCGACGCAACTCGTTGGCGGCTACCCTCGATGACTGCCTCTCGTAACGTTGACTCGCTTGTTGTAGCAGTTGAACCCTTGGCTATGGCGTGAATCGCGGCTTGACCCCCAAAATGTTACACTCGAATCGATGATGTTGGTGTTTTCTATCAGTATCTGATTCAGCCCCAATGCTGAATTCCTGATAGGGTGTAACTCAGATTCGTTTATCCACGCAGCCTGCTCAAGCAGCATACAAGTCACAAAGTCGATGTATGAAGTTTTCCACTTTTTATTCAGCACACATCAACAACTGCATACAATTCTCAACTCAACTCAACAACTTTCACTACTTTCCAACTATCAACAACTCTCAACAGCAACTTCACAAAACAGCGCGGCACATAATTTTATAACCTCTCTCTCTTCCCGAACAATTTCGAATACAGTAGAAATGACGCACTACCACCAATCGAATAAAAGATCGTCATCACTGACTTACGTCATACATTATTATTTCCCGTCCCAGAATGTTCGCAAATACCTACGTCCATCAAGAAACTTCGATCGATAGTAAACAAGATCTAGAGGATTCTCCAACAATATCGACTAACGAAAATTATCAACGTTATACAAAGCTTCCTCTAACCACAACGCAAACTCAAATCAAAGGTAAATAAACTCCATTATTGAATACTTTGCAAATCGAAACGATTAGATCTATCGTGCGCGTTTCCGACGTACTACCATTCGCGTTTCAACGTAACAGCAGTGCACAACAACAATATTACTCATAAGAGGCGGTGGCAGGTGAGGGGGTAGAATGGGGGGAGGGGGGGACGGAGAAACCCACCAATATTGGATTATTAGGAATTCCTTTGCTTGCAGAAAGCACTGCAGTTTTAGCTCAACAGGATTTCGCAACTAGCAGGACGCATGTTATTGTAGCCTACTGCTGCATATTGCAAAACAGCACAGTTGCCCCGTATCGCAATGAGAGAGGAGTTTTGCCGTATCGGGCGTCTGATTGCCAAAGTAACCGCGTAAATGAGGCTTTTTCAGACTACCACCACCATCCTCATCTTCATCCTCCTCATCATTCTCATCATTATCATCATCATCGTCGTAGTCGTCGTCATAACCATCATCATGACCGTCATCTTCATTACCATCACCATCATATCATTATCATCATCATCATCATCACCATCATCGGCTTCATTATCTTCATCATCCATCCTCATCCTCATCGTCTTCATTATCATCATCGTCGTCATCATCATCATCATCATCATCATCATCAACATGAACAACAACATCATTCATCATCATCATCATCATCATCATCATCATCATCATCATCATCAACGTTATCATTTTTGCAGGGTGAAGCGGGGATGGGGGGCGTGGGAGGGAGGAGAGAAGTGAATCACCTGAGGGCTACGTAGAAGCTAGCTGACATCCTCCGTTTAGTCCTTTTGGCTGCTGTCTTGCAATATATGTGATGCTGCTGCTGCTGCTGCTGCTGATGATGATGATGATGATTAAATGGAAACAATACAATACAATACATCTTTATTCATCTCTACAAGAGAAATTGCTACCTTGATTGTGTGTCTGTAAAATCAATTAATCAAAAACCATGCACAAATAACAGATTCACATTACATGTTCACATCACTAGTCACAACATACCATCACCTACAACGTTACACTCAAGTGTAAAAATATCTAGTATCACAAATAGGATAGGATAAGATCACAAAAGGAAAGAAAAAAATCTCTTGTCAGAGCGACAGCGCCACCACCTAACGCCTCACCTGGAAGTTGAAGATGTGAATTGCAGATAGAACGAATGAGTTTCCGTAGCGTGTGGTTCTCGTGCAAGGCTGTCTGAATCTTAAGCTTCTGTTTATCCGTCTGCTGTCAAATTAAGGTCTGAGTGGGTGCATGTCGTCGGTCAAATCTTCTGTAGCCTGTCGGTCAGTAGTCGTTCCTGTGTTGATGCGAAAGTGTCCTGTCTCCTCCCAACCACCCCACTTGCTATCTTGATGAACTTTTCCAATCTATCACTGTCCTGTTTGCTGATGCTGCCACTCCATCACACGGATCCAAAGTATAAGATAAGATAAGATAAGACAACTTTATTATCTTTTACAAGAAATTACATTGTGGTGTACAATTACAATCAACAAGGAATAAACATCACAATAATAATAACAACAATCATAATGACAATGAGGATAAAAATGCACAGTCACATATGAATACAATTACACTTATGCATGCTAACATTAAACGACAGCAAATGTTAAATGAAATTATTTTGGGCAAACAAACACTCTATTGCAGGTTGACGTACAAAACATGTGCAGAATCTCCTGTCTAACATTAAAAGATCTGAGTTTTCTCAAAAAGTACAGGCGAGAGTGGAACTTCTTCACAATGGCATCAGTGTTGGGTTTCCATGTCAGTTTATTGTCTATAATAATCCCCCAATACTTACACTGATCTACCTTCTCTACAACCTCCCCATGATCACTATATCCCCATGTACATGTGACTACATCCTATTGTCCTTAATCATTTCCTTGGTCTTGCCCACATTCAGTTCTAAATAATTCTCGTCACACCAGCCCAAAACGACGTAAAAACAGCAACAACAACAAAACAGCCTACAGCCAGCGTTTCTTTTCTTCTTTTTTTCTTTTTAATTAGAAAATAACATCGAATCTCTATGGCTAATCAAACAATAATAAAATTCTTGACCGAAATCCACTGTTTAATAATTTATCAAGAAGCGGCTGTGAGAAAAATTGATTATTGGCCAGCTCAGTGTTTCCGAGTATAATCATTCAGAGCATCTTGTTTCTTTGATATTCGTCTGTAGGCTGTTTAAATTCATTTAACCTGCAGCCATGCAGGTTGTTTTGTCAATCTGCGGTCCCGTATTTGTCGTACTTCAGGTGCAGAGTAAACATAAGGTAGGTTTAATATTGGCTGTTCCCAGTCTTTGATCATAAACAAGCAGCATTACAGCGCTTGATGGCACAAGTAAGCTTATAGTTTGATGAATGAATGAATGAATGAATGAGCCTAATTAATTAAAATTTAGCAAGCGCATGAACATTTCCCACGCAAAAAGCACGATCACAGCGCTTGAAAAAAGAAAAAAAACCAAACAAACAAAAATAATGGAACATTTAAAACAAGGCGAGCTATAAATTACACCTCACACGTACAATCTCTCTCTCTCTCTCTCTCTCTCTCTCTCTCTCTCTCTCTCTCTCTCTCTCTCTCTCTCTCTCTCTTTCTCTCTCCCTCTCTCTCTCTCTCTCATACGCACAAACGAACGCACACACGCACAGGGTGCACACAACCTCTCTTTCTCAACCTGTTCAACGATCCAGTTCACAAATAAATCTACTGTAATCAAGATTTTTAAATGATGAAGAGAGAGGGACTAACTGTAAACATTTTAATGATTGTCCTGTAGTCTTCGATCATACACAAACATCATTACAGCGCAACCAACAAGTAGTGTGATGCTTAGAGCGCTAGAGGTGCCTAATTTAACCCGTTGAAATTTGTTGTCGTAGTCTAGAGACCGCATGTAGCGCACAGGCGCTCGCATTTGGATTGATTGATTGATTGATTGATTGTTGCTTTAGGTCCAGCGGACTCTTCCGAGCCAAATCAGGACCGGACAACCCCCAATCCGCATAAAAGATCTGCCGAAACAACCCTAGTGGGAAAATTGAATGCCATCCACCGGCCAGTTTCTTTACAATAAAGACATCCCACGCAGGGGACGGCTGAGGCTTTACCCCAACTACTCGAACCCCCGGTTACAAAACCAAAATAGAATACAAACATCATTATAAATCATCAACAAAACACATACATATAAAATGCCTATAGTGCTAAATAATAACATCATAGGAAGCCCTAGTGACCACCCGGCAGAAAGCGTCCAACACTCCCAAGCTGATCCAACAGACCTCATACACAAACAAGGAGTCTTGTCCAGGAAGAGTTTTCAAGAAAAAAGGTAGGTCATTGATCTAGCGAAGAAGAAGATAGTATAGCAGAGGACAGATCAGGAATGTGAAAGAGCAAATGAGGAAGACAGCGACAGTGGGAATTTAAAGCACTAAATTTCCAGAAAGTGGGGATACTATTTATACTGAAACCCCCGGCACTCCAACGGGGGTACTGTTGCCGCAGTGAATCAGTCATGCCTACAAAGGCAAGACAGGTTTTCAACTGGGGCTTTCACTTTTCCCTTTATAGGTTAGAACAATCTACAGTGGCAAGATTGCTCATGACCCCAAGGGGATCGCATTTGGATACGATAGGCCTTCTCTATATAACGCGTCCCGCTCAGTACTTTTACATTTATGATACGAGCGCCTTTGATGTTGTGCTAGCTGGCACTAGTAGTATGTTGTATCATGGACACTATATAATATAGAGTCCATGGTTGTATGGAGAGAGTCTAATTTAAAGGGACCCACTTTGACCACACCACCTCGCCAGATCCTTTTAACATTCACAGTGAGTGTTGCCCCTCTGAATGAAATAAGTTTACCACACAAACACACACACGCACACACACACACACACACACACACACACACCACACACACACACACACACAAACAAACTTTCGAAAGCATATAGTGATTTTTTTTATA
The DNA here is from genome assembly GCA_036898135.1 of Oncomelania hupensis. Taxonomy (NCBI): domain Eukaryota; kingdom Metazoa; phylum Mollusca; class Gastropoda; order Littorinimorpha; family Pomatiopsidae; genus Oncomelania; species Oncomelania hupensis. The sequence continues at coordinate 19,074,321 of CM072520.1, forward strand.
TTACTATGCTTTCGAAAGAGTTTTTGCGCCTATTATTAGCAACGTGTAGCCAACATTCTTGAACTCAAAATAGCATTTACCAAAGCCGGTAAGCGCCAGAACCCGTTGTTTGTTTGGTTTTTAATTGCCCGTAAGGGTTTTCGTTTTAGGTTCTTAACATAGGCCATATCTACCCCAGATACCAAAAGCGCACTCTTCAAGTTGCTTGGTTCACTCAAAATAGGGTCAAAGGTCACTCGACTATGGCATTGATGTGCCGTTAAGGTTAAAAAAAAGGTAAAGGTGGTCCCATAGCCTTGTGGCCGTAGGGGAGCGTGATGTTGGAGATCACACTTATCTTGGGCCAGCGTAATGAGGGTGATGCCCATCTCTCTCCCTCGCTGCTTTACCTTCCCCACCCTTAAGAGAGTAGGTACTCAGTCGCAGTTGAGTCAACTGGGGGCGTTGTTATTTGTCGCTTCACGTTTTGCGGTCACCCATCCAAGTGCTAACCGCACTGGACGGTGCTTAACTTGCGACACAGTAGCGAGTGCTCCAACCACTGCGCTATCCGACACCCCATGTGCCGTTAAAACATGAGATATATCACTTTAGCGGTTGGTTTCAGCAACGAAAGCCCACTTTATCAATGTTTAATGTAATTACAATGCCAATTTAAGGGTAAACCCGTTTTCGTCAAAAGTAAAGAAGAAAAGATACACCGCTACCGACGCACGTAGTATATATACGATGCATAGAGAGATTTTACTTTAAGCACCAGGCCTGAAAATGGCGACTAATTTAGTCGCCATGGCTAGTGAAAAAAAAAATTGGCGACTGAAAAAAAAACTTTAGTCGCCAAATGCGAGTGCGCTAAAATGAACTTTTTTTTTAGTTTGGCTAGTAAAGTTTTTAGTTTGGCTAGTAAACTTTTTAAGTTACTAGCCAAAGGCTAGTGAGACCTTTTTTTCATTTTCAGGGCTGAGCACATAATAATTATTGTTCCGAGTAGTCTTTGATCATAAACAAACAGAATCTTGCTATCCGGCACAAATAGTTATAACATCACTGATGCATATAGGGGGCCTAATGGAACGCAATACCATAATTGTCCTAGTCTTTGATCACAAACAAACAGCATCCTGCTAACTGGCTGGCAGACAGACAAAGAGGCAGACAGAGAACTAGACAAAGACAAACACGGAAATAGAGACAGAGAGAGAGAGAGAGAGAGAGAGAGAGAGAGAGAGAGAGAGAGAGAGAGAGAGAGAGAGAGAGAGAGAGAGAGAGAGAAAGAGAGAGAAAGAGAGAGGGGGAAGAAGGAGGGAGGAGGGGGGTGGGGGTGGAGATGCTGAGCAGGATGCGTAGGCATACGTGTGATAATTCTTCTTCTTCTTCTTCTTCTTCTTCTTCTTCTTCTTCTTCTTCTTCTTCTAAATAAATAAATAAATAAATAAATAAATAAATAAATAAATAAATAAATAAATAGTTTGTTTATAATTTTTTTTTTTTTTGGTTTGATATATTTTTGGGTTGAAAATTTTATTTTATTCCATTGACTCGATTCACTTATTTTATTTGTTTATTCATTTCATTTTGTTCATTCGTAATAAAATTATTTCAGGAATTTATTTATTTAAGTATTTATTTCTGTATTTATTTATTTATTTATTATTCACCTTTTCTTGCAATCCCTTCTTGGGCCTCAAACAAGAAGCTTTTTCTGCCTTCTGCAGTAAAGACCTCTCGCGAGATGTAAGATGGCGACGGACTGACTGTAAATTGAAATTAGATTACTCTGTAGCGACAACAAAACAGTATGGAGTTCGGAGATAGCGCGTTGACCATTGCAATCAATGGAATAATGGCAGCAGCTGGTTTTCTTGTTTGTTTTAATATTATCCCGAAGTTCAGAGACATGTTTATTAAGGCAAATCTGTTCGGGATCGACCTCAGCAAGAAGTCCAAGGAGAAAGTGTGAGTGTTTTGATTTGGTTAACAACGTGGTTTCATCAGATTGGTTGATTAGAATTGCATCATTTATGCAGATCTACGTAGAATAATCAATACAATCCTACCATATTTTATGTATTTACGAAATGAAGTCTTCGGTATCATTTAAGTAATGAAACTGAAAGAAGTTAATCAATCAGTGAATCACTGAATATTACAGATCAAGTCTTGAAAGACAACATATCTTTATCGTTTATGACCCACAGTGGAGAATTCCTACATCAAATGGCGTCTCAGCAAATAAGAAAAGAAGAACAGTAAAAAAAAACTTTTAAAACAAGTAGATTAATACATAAAATCACTATCACACGCAATCTATTCCAATCCTTGTTTACTACTAATGCACATAACAAATGTACAGTTAAGATAACATAATATTATATAATAGTATTCAATTACTCAGAGGAGAAGTTATGTAAAAAATGATGGTTTATGTTTGTGTACAGAGGTAAGTAATTCTTATTCATAGCACATGACATACATAATACAATTCTACCATTACGAGCAATAAAAGAATACGAACAAAACAGTTAGTAGGATTTGTAAATCTTTTAATGTATTATATCAGCTTTTACTAAAAAATGTTGCATCCTGCAGCTCTTTGGGTTGGTTTTTAAACCAGTATGCTTCCTTTCAACAACGACAACAACAACAACAACAATCCTTTAATGGCTTTATACACCCATCCACCTCCAAAGTAACATTCCCCTTTCTCAAGCTGCTTTGGGGCTATCTTTGAAAAATAAATAAGTAATATTTAAAGCACAATTATGAATTTTATGCAAACCTTTCATTGCTATATTAGTCATAACTTCAGAATTCAAAGGTGAAGGAAGCAAAGCATCAAAAACAGGCAAGATAATAACTATTCTTGAATGGTATAGCACTTAGCAGTATAGTTTCTGCCAATACGGCAATAAATACATAAATTAACATTACTATGTCAGTGTGATTTTTAAACAGATTATATTCCAGGAGCATAGATTAAAACCTATCAATACCTTTAAAAAAAAAAAAAATAATGTTAATAAACACTTAATATCTTAGTCAGTGAGAAAATGCTGTGTTTTCTGATTTTTCTTAATAATAATAATAATAACTAGCATTTATAAAGCGCCTACCCTAAGGATCTAAGTGCTTATACACGCACACTTTCTTACGCAAACACATATACACACTATACATATACTTTAATTATAAGACAAGTTACTCTTTCACACATACTACTGCTGTGTAAATCAATAGGACAAAAACGTACTAAATTACTACTTAACCCCTGCCCACCCCTCCAAACCCTTTTTACAACTACAGATACTGCTGAAAGACTTTTGAGAAAAGATACGTTTTAAGGTTGGATTTAAACGATTCACAGGAGGTAGAATGTCTAACATGAAAGGGGAAAGAATTCCATAGGTGAGGGCCGCGGACAGCAAAAGAGCGGAAACCATGAGATTTTCTTTTGTAACGGCCCTGACGGAGAAGAACATAGTCAGTGGATGAGCTAAGGGAACAAGATGGAGTGTAAAGGGAGACAAGGTCAGATAGATAAGAAGGAGCAGAACCGATGACAATATTGTAGCAGATAGTGAGATAGTGAGATACAGGCAGTCTTGCTCATTTCATCTCATAAAAAAGAAAAAAATAACACCTAGAAGATGGAGTGATGTTTCTTTCTGTTTTGGGACAGCAGTAGCTTTTTTTGTACCACCATTACTATTTTTATTGCTTTTTTGTACACTTTCTGTTTGTCATTTTATTTGTGAACATGACACATTTTTAAGGGATATAAGCGTTCAGTTTCATTCTTTTATATTTTTTTTTCAGACCAGAATCATTGGGTGTGATATGTGGAGCTGTGTACCTGATGATCATGTTTCTGTTCATCCCTGTCCCTTTCTACAAACATTTGGCTGAAAATAAAGTTGGCAACTTTCCTTCTCATGAGGTAATTTGTGCAATAAAATTTGATTACAAAAATTGGTCGGTTGGAAAAATCAAGAGACAGACAGACAGGCAGAGACAGATAGAGAAGGGACAAAGAGAAAGAGAGAGTGTGTGTAAAAGAGAGAGAGTTTGTTTTCGTGTCATTAATGCCAATGGCAGTGATTTTACTACTAGAACTGCTCATTCTATAAATGAGTCAATGACAAGCAACATAATTTTGGGTATGTAAAATTTCCTTTCATGAGCACACACAATGTGGCAAATGATCCTAAGTTAAACTTAAACTGAGTCTGAAACCTTTTTTCAGACCTTTACACTAGATACTAAATAGTGTGATCACAAAAAAAAACAACATAACTCATTCTATCTGAAGCACGGATAAATCCATACAGCACAGCCTATTCATAACTGATCAAGCACGGATTTATCCTTATTTGGTTCTGATCTGCATGCAGCTGACTTCAAAGTGTTGATTCCATTTTCCAATCTCTGGCGAACAACACCAGCTCTGCAACTTTTTGGCAGAGAGTGAAACATCAGTGCATAGAGCAGTTGACTGACTACGTATTCCTGTGACATTGTGCGTGCATGTGTGTGTGGGCGTGTGTGTGCGTGTTTGGGTGCGTCAGCCTACCGTAGGTTCCCAAGTACTTGGTAAGTTTTTTCACCGGGGTTCTGAGTTACCGTTTCGTTGTGAGTTACTTTTTCCTATGAACTCACAACGTCAAACTCATAAATCACGTAATCAGATCGTAACTAACATCGCCATGCAAATATTTCAACTAACTCAGAATAACGTCAGAGTGTCATTCATACACACACACACATACACACATATACACACACTTCGAGAGCAGAATTTTCATCTCATAGCTCTCTCTTCAATTGCCTCATTAAGTTTTTGACCTTTTGTGACCTCAAATCTGATTGGTCTTCGTATGGAAAGACACGAGCGGCTAAACCAATCAACAGAGTTGTCCAACACAGAATGCCCGCCAAAGTTGTCACGCCACATCGTGATCTAGAAATCCGTGCAGCGTGCTGCTAAAGGTAAGAAGTCATTTTTCAGACATTTTTTTGCTTTGACTTTTAACGAATGGCTTCTAGTGATCTATAAAACCGTTTTCCGAGTTGGCTACAAAAAAAAGGCTGGTTGCAATCTTATTTGAATGTAAAACTCAGCTCCATGTAAAGTGAGTCTGCACTGCTAGCAGACTGAATGGGGGTGCCAACATATCTGACATTTTGCTGTGCTGTGAGGCAGCCATGACAGTTATTTTAGTTGTAGCCATCCTTGTAGTTTACAAACTATGAATGGTGGGGGCAAATCAAAATTGCTTTCGGCTTACAGTGAAAAATGTGTAGAGTAACTAGATGAACAGCAGTTGCTACGATTAATGAAACATTAAAACGTCGGCAATCATACATGCCGCTAGATGTAGAGGAGATTTTGACTGTCGGCAGTTAATAAAAGTAAAAGTGACATCCTGAAATTTTGTAAAAGCTAGCGCGATCCCAGTTTAACCTCTGTAAATTATGCAAGATTCTTATAGTAGATTAATCTTTTATTTCTGAGCAAGGAGGTGAATGCGGGAGGTAATGTGAAGGTGACAAGCATTTTGAGTACCACTACCAGTCCAAATACGTAATTAGGCCTAGATCTGGCTGAAAGTGACAGGCCTATCGTTTTGTTTTTATTTTTGGCACCCCGGAACTTTTCACATGACTGTGTAGCTAATGATACATTTTCTGTAAGTGAGCCTAGATTGAAATTTCAAGATGAATATAGTACTGTACATGAATTTGATTTGTATATTGTGAAAATTAAATATACATTGTTGTTAACGTCTTCTTAATAATAGCCTTGTGATGATGATGTATTTTATGAGCCACACTTTTCCTTCGTTTCTGTGAGCATCGGGAGTAAGAAGACGGTAACAACAATGTATATTTTCACAAAATACAAATTATTATAGTATCATATATTATAGTATTACTATTATACTGCTTTCCACATTCAAATCAAAACAGCCAAGTTAATAGTATTTACTCAAAAACAATACAGCAGACTAAAATTTACTGCTATAATGAACGATTGCTGGCCGTGCATCTTTCACACTGTCCCAATAAACCACTGGAAAATAGATCAGATTCCGTCTGGACGATAATACGTTTGTTCATAGATCTATACAAAGCCTGTGAATAAGTACCGGTTTCGTTCTTTTGGAGCAAAATCCGAGACTATTTTCGTCGGATCAGCCCCCTTCACCTGTTTTGCGCGGACATGCAGGGCAATAGATCGCCCCGATCGTCTGTTAAAAAAAAAGAAAAGAATTCAATGAAAACTAAATTTAAAAAAAAGGTTTTGATTGAGAATGATGATTATGGTAAAATGTAAATAAATGTTTGTTCTTATATAGCGCACATATCTCAATCAAGAGTAACTCGAGGTGCTTTTTAGTACATTGGTCACCGATATAGGAACCTTCACATAAAGTTAGCTTCTGCCGAGATAAGAATTTGGGACCCCTGGATCAAGAATCCGATGCTGTGCAAACTAACCTGACAGCCCATTTGTAAAATAGAAGAACTGAGTCTGATCATGCAGAGGTGCCAACCAGTATGGATTGACCGTATTTAATTCCGGCGAAGTGAATTAAATACGGAAATACGGTAGCTTTAATAAAAATACGGAGGAGAAGTTGCCGATCGTTTATCTTTGCCAGCGGTGCTTCTGTACCGGTTTCTGGTCTCATAATAGTACTCCTGCACTCACTGAACGTCGCTGTGTTCAACAAGCTGATATTTATGGTGATTTTAGAGTAAAACAAGTGTGATGTTCAACAACCTGATTTTCATCGTAATTTTAAAAGACTGAAAATAGCCTGCTGTTTTAGAGGGAAGCCTGTCGTTATTTAATAGTGTCATTGGCTGGGTTTTGCGAGAAAAAAATACTGACAAGTGTGATAACAAATACTGTACTGACAAACGGGTCCGGAAATACTGACAAGAAGATTAGGGGGTTGGCACCTCTGATTATGAAAGTATTGAAACCTTACTTTCTTACACCCCTCCCTCCCCCCCACCCTTCCCAAACCCTATGTTGCTGGGATTTTTTAAAACTTTGAATAATGCAATTTACTTGCAGAACATGTCATCAGGCTGTGATAATGCCAATGGGTCAGGCTGTTATGACAGTGCTAGTGGGCCAGGCTGTGATGGCAGTACTAGTTGGTCAGGCTGTGATGACAGTGCTAGTGGGTCAGAATAGTCCCCGATACCGAGGACGGTGACACAGACAGCGACACATTCTTGCGTAAGATTTTAAAATTTTTTTGGTACCTGTGTACTCCTTTTAATTTTTACTGTGTATATGTAGATGGGGGAGGGGTGTTAATTTGCTTTCTCTGCCCAAGCAGGTAGTCTGATGCTAAAAGTGTCGTCTGCATGCAGTCCTACCTCCATAACTATACTTATTCATGATTCAAGTCCAGTGTATGTGTGGGAAAGGGAAGGGTAACCAATATATATATAATGAGTCAGCTTCCTGGAAGTTTTGTTTTCCTCAGTTATCCATGATACTTGTAGGGTGAGGTGTTTGGCAAAACGTTCATATTCACAGTTCTGATAGATCATATAGTGTGCTCTGTTGTGCACATTTGCTCAAGCTCATCAGTTGTGTTCCTTTTTATATTTCTGTGCAGTAATATACTTTTTCAGTTTGGCAGCTTTTTTCTTTCTTTTTTTTTGGGGGGGTGGGGGTGGGGTGGGGTGAAGGGGGGGGGGGTTGTCTCTCGAATGCATGCAAACATTGTGAGTATGTAATGTGTGTACGTGCTTTGTTAAAGATTATTATTATTATTGTCATTATTTGTTTTCATTTAGCTACCGATATCAACCACCTCGCAAAGAGAAAGTGGCGTGCAAGCTTGAAGAAGGCCTCAAGTTTTCCAGGTTGGTTTGAACCTTTTTAAAACAAAAAGAAGATAAACATAATGTAACAAGCCATGTTGAGTTTAAGAATATATAGTATACTAGCCGAATTACCCATGGGGGCCCCACCAAATTAAATCCATGCCAACTCCCCCCCTGAACTAAAAGCCTCACACCCCCCTTCACCTCAAGCACCAAGTAAAAGAATACAATGCACTGTAGGTCCCAATCCCCCCTGTCCTGGGTGGCGGCAGTTACGATTCGATTGAGAAGCGCACAATTGTTTCGATCATTTTGTTTTATTTTGATTGGGTGTTACTGCGTCATACCCCCGCCGAGGTGCCGGGGGTTTCTGTATAAATAGTATCCCCACTTTCTGGAAATTTAGTGCTTTAAATTCCCACTGTCGCCGTCTTTCTCATTTGTTCTTTCTCATTCCTACTCTGTTCTATCAATCTACTATATTATCTTCTTCTTCGCTAGACCAGTCACCTATCTTTTTTCTTGAAAACTCTTCCGGGACAAAACTCCTCATTTGTGTGTGAGGTCTGTTGTATCAGCTTGGAAATATTGGACGCTTGCTGCCAAATGGTCACTAGGGCTTCCTATATGTTATTATTTAGCAATGTAGGCATTTTATATGCATGTGTTTTGTTAATATTTTATAATGATGTTTGTATTCTATTTGGTTTTTGTAAACGGGGGTTCGATAAATTAGAGTATAGCCTCAGCGTCCCAGTGTTACCACTGGAGTTGTTTCAGCAGATCTTTTATGCGGATCAGGGGTGAGTCCTCTTTCAGACAAGTTGTGGCAGTGCTTCAGATTGTTGGAGCGCCCGCGCCATTGGCGCATATTTTATCAGAATGGCGCGTAACAGTCAACGGGAATGCGCCAGCCTGGCGCGTCATAAAAATCAAGAAGGACTAGGTGAACATACGATACCAATACCTTCGATTGTCAATGACCCATCTTTTTCAAAATTGACCCATCATTTTGCATGGCCATGGGTCATTGGGCCCATGATGTCTGAAAACAATCTGAAGCACTGTTGTGGGCTTGATTTTGTGGTCCTGATTCGGCTCTTTGCAGTCCGCTGGACCCTGTAAGCAATGAATAACTAACTACTGCGTCATTCTGGAGCATTCTCAGACATTCTCCATTTTTGGGAGGCTATAAAAATAGTGCACTGTCTGCTTGAAGTAAGTCATCTTCAGAAAGAGATCTTGAATGCAGTTGTTGATATTGCTGAATAAAATTGGAAAACTTCATACGACGACTCCTGCCTTATTGCCGAGTGAACAGGTTGCGTGGATAAACGAATTAGAGTTACACGAGATTCAAGCATCGATTCAATAATCGTGTAACAGCGGCGCTCTGCATCGTAATCCCTTCCCCCAGTCCATCGCAAGGGATTTTAAAAATCCTGATGCTGATGTCCATGACGGGTGAGTGCCAGTTACACAATACACTGTACATGCACCGAGGACAGTGCAGTACTCCATAACAGCGTCATCGGGAACTGGTTCAGAACAACAATCAGTGTGCGTCAAGGATGCCTACTCTCTCCAACATTCTTCAACATCTTCCTAGAGCACATCATGTCAGATGCTCTTGCAGACCACGAAGGCACAGTCAGCATGGGGTGTAGAGCAATCTCCAATCTTCGTTTTGCGGATGACATTGATGGATTGGCTGGAGAGGAACAAGAACTTGAACAGCTGGTACAGACGCTTGACACCACCTCCAGAGCTTATGGAATGGAAATAAGTGCAGAGAAGACCAAAATGATGACCAACAACACCAATGGCATCAACACGGACATCAAAGTCCAAGGCCAATCCCTCAACAGAGTGTATAGCTTCAAATATTTAGGAGCCATTGTTCAGTCAATGGGTCCCGACAGGAAGTCCTCTCCAGGATCACACAAACAACTGCTGCCCTGACAAGGTTGAAGCCCATTTGGAAAGACAGGACCATCAGTCTATATTCCAAAGTAAAACTGCTGCGCTCCCTTGTCATCTCCATCTTCCTATATGCTTGCGAAGCATGCACCATCACAGCAGATCTACAACGAAGAATACAAAGCATGGAGATGAGGTGCTACAGAAGACTTCTGGGCATTTCCTATACCCAACACATCACCAACGACGAAGTCCGACAGACCATCACGCAAGCCATTGGACAACACGATGACCTGCTCACAGTGGTGAAGAAACGGAAACTCCGATGGTATGGCCACGTCACCAGATCATCAGGCCTTGCAAAGACCGTTCTGCAAGGCACAGTGCAAGGAGGTAGAAGAAGAGGGAGACCGAAAAAAAGAGGTGGGAGGACAGCATTCGAGAATGGACTGGTTTGACACTGAGCGAAGCCATCAGGGCTGCTGAGGACAGAGAGGGATGGAGTATGCTGGTCAAACAATCATCTGTGGTGCCCCTACGACCTCCGGGTTACGGACCGATAAAGCAGCCTGAAGTTGGGTATTGCACCAATACACCCATCGTGCACATATATTCCCCCTGTCCTGGGCGATGCTGCTTGCACGCATTCCATAGCACGGACTTCACACACTCTTGTTTAACTTTTTCACTCCCTCATCTCCTCCCTCCCTCTCTGCCTTCCCCCTCTGCCTGCCTTTCCCTCACTCACTACGTGTCCTGGGTGACGCTGCTCTGCGGCTGCCACACTTCTGTGAGAAGGCAGGCTGAACTTCGGCCACATGTGTATAACATGAATACATCCAGCATGCACCATAGGTGCTAATCCCCCCAGTCCTGGGTGGAGCTGCTCGCATGCAGTCTATCGCATTGACTTATGTGTTAGCGTTCATTATCATCCAGCGCCTTGAGCAGCTCTTGTGCTGGTAAAGCGCTATATAAGAGCAGTATAAGAACACCTCTTGACTACCGAGAAAGAGCCATCTTCAACTAGACCAACATGGGAACTGTCTCAAAGGGCAACTCTGAAAAGTTCTTAAGGATGGGCGGAGCGCGTATGGGCATTCCCGAGCGTTGAGAGGTCATTTTGAACAGAACAGAACTGAACTTAGACCCGTTTTGTGAGAGGTCCTGATTCGGCTCATCATAGTCCGTTGGACCCTATAACTAAGCAATAAATAGCTAACTAAAGTGGTGTTAGTGCAAAAGTGTTCACAGTTGTAGTAGACATGTATCAAAATGCTAAATCGTGTGTAAAGACAAAAAAATTGCCTGTCTGCTCAGTTTACGTGCTATGTCGGGGCAATGCAAGGAGTAAATTTATCGCCGATACTTTTTTTCATTGTTTTAAAATGATTTAAAGTTGTTTCTGGCACAATATGGTGACGGTGTAAAGTTGCCACACTGATTAATTAAATTTTTCTGATGTTGAAGATTGTCCATTTAATTTTGCTCCTATATGCTGATGACCAGCATTGCTATCGGAAACAGTTGAGGACATGCACAAATCTTTAGACGGCTGTATGTATGTGTGACATAGACCATGAATGCAGATCAACTGAGAAGAATTCAAGCAATGGAACTGAGATGCTACAAAAAGATCCTTGGCATCTCATTCCTCGTCCATGTCATGAACGAAGAAGTTCGCAGAATCATCACAGCGAATATTGGCCCATACGAAGATCTCCTTACAACTGTGAAAACAAAAACCAGGAAACTCCGCTGTTACGGCCATGTTACAAGATCCAATGGCCTGGTAAAGACTATCCTCCTGGGACCTGTCGAGAAGAAGAGACACAGAGGCAGACAGAAGCAAAGATGGAGCAGCGACATTGAAGTATGGACAGGGAAGCCATTTGGAAAAACCCAAGCCCTGGCTCATGACCGTGAAAGATGAGCAGCAGACTGGTACACAGCTCATCACAGTGGCGCCTCAACGACTCCACCCAGAGTCAATGCAAGAAAAAATATGGTTTGAATATTAACATTGCAAAAACTAAAGTGATGATGTTTTCAAGAGACATTTTTCCAGATCTATGTTGATAATTTAAAAAGCTTGAGTCGTATAAGCTTTGACCTACTACTTGTATTTAACATTGACTATATTTGTGTTCAAAGGAATCAACTAGTTTTTAATGCGTAGTAATGATTTTTTTTCCCACAGCCACTGACCATGCAGTTTTATCATCGTACACCACAACAGATCGCACAGCTATATAACGCATCAAGAAGAGACCAGGAGATGGCTTCTACATCATCTCGAGAAAACGAGCAGTCGTCAAAGTCGAGATGGAAAAGGTCAACAATTAACCAGAAGATGGTGTCAAGATCATCTCCTAAAAACTCTAAAAAGAAGATGGCAAAGACATCATATGTGAGCGAAACGTCGAGAAACAGGGATTTCTTGTCCGCAGAACATAAGCAACTGATTCAGAATCACTTCAGGAGCCATATTCTGGAAAGAAGTTTGCCTGGAAAGTCGGAGTGTGAGGAATTCATTTGATCGAATGACTCATTCAAGAAAGTCGTGGCAAAAGATCAAAGGTACTGTTAGGAATGAGATTGAAAAAACAAGACGACAAATTCAAAAGCTTCAATCCTAAACATGAGTTCATTCAGTTAAGAACATAATCACTCAGTCTCTTCTACATGACACTTCTGGAGTTTTTGCTTTCTGTTTAAGCAAACATGTGTCTATTTGATCATCTCTTTCACTTTTTATTTTGTGGCGCTAAACTGTTCGTGTTTGAAAAATGGTTTGTTTTAAAAGTGTGTAAACGAAATGCTTTTAAAACCACACAAGCAACACGTTTATACAATTCTTAGCTTATGCATAAGAAGTATTTCAAAATTGTTCTATACAATTGTAGCCTGATGTGCTACATCTGTCTGCCCTGTCAGTCAATTAAAAAGCGATTTTGGAATGTGTTGATAAATTGAGCGATAATTTTGGGTGCCCCTTGGCACATCTTAAGCATTAAATACTGTAAGATAGTGTGGTAAGTGGGGACAATTTACCCTTTTTCATAGACCATGCCTGTCTTTTTAAAAATATCAATCGCTAACATGTAATGTACACATGTACAAATTATTTATTTATTTGGTATGATATAGATATATGTTGCGCTCAACGTGGACAATTTTTTGTATTTTATTGTAAACTGCATAATGTGAACATTAGGCAGATGACTTGCCTAATGTTAAAAATTGTCAACATTAGGCAGAAAATTGACTAATGTTCACATTATGCAGCTTCATTTTGCCCAATATGAACAGGTTTGCCTAATTTGAACAATCATGTTTATTTTGAGGAGAGAGAGCGAACGAAAGAGAGAGAAGCAGATACAGTAGACGTAGAAGCAGAAATAAGACTAGTAGAGTTATCTCGATGGAATAGCAATTTATTCAAAAGAGAAGATAACAAGATAAAAAAAATAATAACTAACTGAAATGCAAAGAATAATAGGATACAGCAGATACATGTAGAAATTTATTTCGTCATAATGCATGTCTAATTTACAAAACAAACAAAATACTGTACAATAGAAAACTTCAAAGATACATTTTAAAATCTCTTGCAGGGAAAGAAACATACAATAATGTGTGTGGCGTATTGCTGAAAAATAGAAATAGGCAAAAATTGAACAGATAAATGTTTTTACAATTTGATCTCAGGGCCTAGAAATTGTTGCATGATCTGCCAGGGTGACGGCGGCAGTTACACTTAATTTCTTTTTTCACGCAGCTGCATCGTCCCGATGTACACTTAGTTGTACATTGGTGTAAAATAAAATCTTCAATCCATTAAAAATAAACACTGAACAGCACTCAAAATATGGAGAGAAAAAAAGAGGTGAGAAGACAGGTGAAGGAATACTCAGTCCTTAATGAGAAAGAAAACTACACAATAGAAAGGGAAATAGAACAATCCAAGTGTAAAATAAAAATGTTGACCCATTCTCTCTCTCTCTCTCTCTCTCTCTCTCTCTCTCTCTCTCTCTCTCTCTCTCTCTCTCTCCTCTCTCTCTCTCTCTCTCTCTCTCTCTCTCTCTCTCTCTCTCTCTCTCTCTCTCTCTCCAAAAAAACATGATTGTTCACATTAGGCAAACCTGTTCATATCGGGCAAAATGGAGCTGCATAATGTGAACATTACTCAATTTTCTGCCTAATGTTGACAATTTTTAACGTTAGGCAAGTCATCTGCCTAATGTTCATATATGCTGTTTGTTGCCTAGTGCTCACATTAAAGGCAATTGTCCACATTGAGCATAACATATATATTGCTGGTATACAGAAAAATGCATATTTATTTTGCAACATCCTCTTTTTTCCAGTATATGGTCAGTGTTACCACATTTCTGAAATGATCTGCTTTTATCTGCAAACCATTAAGAAAAATGATTTTGAATTTAGGTTATGAACTATTGCGTTGTTGTTTTTTAATGCAAGGTACAGTACACTGCAATATATCTGCTGAATTTGTGAGACGGTAGAGGGCATACAGTACAATGCATGTATTGTATAATAAGGAAGATTTTCCCAATGTCAGGTGGATGAACATTACTTGGGACACCCTCAGCCTTTACAGAAATAACAGGTACAATGCACACATGCATTCAAACCCCCGTTGAGGTGCCGGGGGTTTCAGTATAACTCATTTGCTCTTTCTCATTCCTGCTATGTTCTATCAATCTGCTATACTATCTTCTTCTTCGCTAGACCAGTCATCCACCTTTTTCCTTGAAAACTCTTCCGGGACAAGACTCCTTATTTGTGTATGATGTCTGTTGGATCAGCTTGGGAATATTGGATGCTTTCTGCCAGGTGGTCACTAGGGCTTCCTGTGATGTTATTATTTAGCAATGTAGGCATTTTATATGTATGTGTTTTGTTGATAATTTATAATGATGTTTGCATTCTATTTTGTTTTTGTAAACGGGGGTTCGATAAATTAGAGTACAGCCTCAGCGTCCCCTGCAAGGGATGTCTTTATTGTAAAGTGACTGGCTGGTGGAGAGCTTTCAGTTTTACCACTAAGGTTGTTTCGGCAGATCGTTTATGCGGATCAGGGGTTGTCCGGTCCTAATTTGGCTAGGAAGAGTCCGCTGGACCTAAAGCAATAATCATGTAATGTAATGTACATGCATTCAATTAGATGTGTAAAATAATTCAGTAAGAATTCATGAACAAATTGATTACATTTTATTTTTCAAGTGTTCTTGTGGGAATCATTCTAAATGTATTTTTGTATTTGTATATGTGTGTTTAGATCATAACCATGTTTAAGATCATGTAAGAGTGTAGACCCGTTTCGTGAGAGGTCCTGATTCGGCTCATTGTAGTCCGCTGGACCCTATAGGCAATGAATAAACTAAATGCATAATAAACTGCATTTCTCATAAATCCCCACCAACCTTGTGTTTATAAATAATAATTTGTGCATTTGGTTTTTTTTTAATTCATTAATTGTGCATGTGTACTTTTTCCCTTAAATATGCTGTAAACACTTTGTAATTAATCAAAGGAACTCCATGTGGGATAGTTAATCGTTGCTTAAAAGGTCCAGCGGACTACAGTGAGCTGAATGCACCTCCCGTCAGCACGACTTAGTTTTATTTACTTTGGGATGTGGTAGAGTAGTCATAATATTATCATCAAATTGTATTTTTGTATTTGTATGTGCGTGTTTTGTGCATGTTTTTGATCTTGTGAGATTTTAGACCCGTTTTGTGAGAGGTCCTGATTCGGTTAACGTAGTCCGCTAGACCCTTATAAGCAATGGATAACTAACTAAATGAGCAGAGTCAGGACCTCAGTAGTTGAAATTTCACAAATCAATACGACACATTTTGGTGCGGAAGTTTATCTAGTTTTCTCATCACTATGGTTTTATTTGTGTGGTGACATGCGGTTTTTTTTTTCCAACATGGTGTTGACATGGGTTGGATGGTTGTAGAGCATGGTTTTTGTTGTTGTGACTATTGTGTTTACTATAGTGCAAGGTAAGGTCACGGTCTCGACACGTCACGCAGATCAAATCATTTCACGGTGTTGATCTAAACTTATCGTTCACATTTAAACGAAAACCTCTTTCTGCAGCAATAGCTGCAATCGTAAAGTACTGCACACTTTTCCCCTTTGTGTTTCTGATTTTGTAAGAAAAATATACCCGTTTCATGAAAGATCTGTTTCGTGAGAGGTCCTGATTCGGCTCATCGCAGTCCGTTAAATCCTGTAAATAATGAGTTACATCGTAGTCCGTTAAATCCTGTAAATAATGAGTTACTAATTAATCTCATATTTCCCCCCCCCCCCCCCCCCCACCTTCCCTCATATTACCTTGCCCAACGGAGTTGAAAACGCTGTCCATCGCTTTCTGCAGTGGCCGTTTTTGTGCTCGGGACGCCGTCGTGCTCTCGTTATTGGCTTCCCGCAGCATTTTGTTCAGACAAGCACTTTTTAACACATCAGTTTTAAACCAGATTTTTTTTTTAGAAGTTGACTGTGTAAAGATCTGATCTTTTAGTTTTTAAGAGATGTTGGGTTGTTTTTAAAGATTTACGTAGTATTATAAAGTTTTCATTTGATTATTTTTGAGGTCCTGATTCTGCAATACTTTGTGATTGTGGACTATTGCTGGTAGTTGTGGTGCATGGACTGAGCAAGGTATTTGGTTTAGGTGTGAACAATAAGTTTAGATCAATTCCGGGGTTGATTTGTGCTCTGCGTGACAGCGCTCACATATTGTCTACACTTTGTACGATAGTAAACACAGAGTAATACTGTAAGCTGAAAGTCAACAATCGGCCATCCCATGTCAAGCGCCTATGGTTTCTTCTTAGCCAAGCATATAAAGTTATGAATGTTTGCACAAAGCATGTTTTAGTTTTATTCACGTTCACAAATTGTTCATTTCTTTTGCAATTATGATGGATTACTTACGTGAATACAGAGTTACATGTATATAAGATTATATTCATTTTCAGTGGCTGCTTATTGTTCTATACACCCGTGTGAATACCGGGGTATCTTTCATTATCGTGTCCATACTTTCTGAAAATTTAGTAAGACCAGTTGTGTCTGTTTTCTGTTGTTGTTTTTTTGTAATTGAATAAAACTTTTTGTTTTAAACCTATCTTTCACTGGCGTGTTCTGTGTATACTATTGATGTTATAGTCTGACCTTTCTATCACTCCTCCAGTTTGCATGTGACTTGTATGTTATAAGTGCACACATAATCATGGTGAGTAATGATTTGACTTGACTTTGACTAAAGTCCTGCTCTGCCATAGATAGTCTCGGGAAGAAGGTTATAATTGGAGTATGTAGAAGTGCAGGTGGATAAAAATAGTAAACAGAAAGGCGAGTCTACAGAATGATAAGGGCAATTATTGAAGCAAACATTTCTACCAGGTAAAAGAAGTGAGAGGGTGAGAAGCGGACTTACAAATACAGCAACTGATATTTAAAGTACAATGAACACTTAAAAAACAAAAAAAAATCAAAAGACGTAACTTCACGATTTTTTGCTCTTTATTTACATTTGTTTGATGAAGGTGCATATGTCAAATGTTCACAAAGCTTGGTTCCACTAAGCTAAAACAAAGACCACGAGTTTTTCCCCCACTGTATACAATACAGTCTTTAGTGCCTCACGAACGAATTGTCACAGGTACAAGATGCCATCAAAGTAAATTAACAACAGACAAACATTTATTATTAAAAACTCTTCTCACCCAGACTCTTCTTTCTCCATCCAAACCTCTCCAACCAAAGTTTATTTTTGTGTCCTTATTCCATACACCCTTCTAACTCCCCCCCCCCAGGACTCCCCTCCAACCCTCACCACCACACATCCTTGCTACAATTAACTATCTAAAACATTTGAATAATAGTAACAGTCATTAACGTTTTACCAATAATAGAAATTATGCAACATACATTTCAATTTATTTATTTTTAAAATTCACGCCTGTGATATTATACGAAATTAAAATATAAACAAATTTAACATAATAGGTAGTTCATTAACGCTAGTCCCATGCGGGAAAGCGAGATCTATGCTGAAAATAACGTTTTCAATTTCCGACAGCTTTCAGTATATGGCATATTATTGAAAATGGAAACTTCAGAAATGAAGTTGGATTCTTTGTCTTTTACCCCATGCCATTTGTTTGCAAAATGTGCTTGGATTGAATGCGTGTGCGAGTTATTTTCTGTCTTTTGCCGTGCATGTGATATATTTGTTTCCAACTAATTATTACTCCAATAGTTTTTGTTTGTTGCCCCTACGACCTTCGGGTTATGGGACAGGATAGGATAGGATAGGATAGTTTTTGTTTCTCAGTTTTTTTTTTTTAAGGATTAAAAGGAATAATTGTTCCTTTGCTGAAACCGGAAGTGCAAGACTAGGCCTAGCGACGAGTAGCGTAGCTTACACTGCTAACCCTTACGCATCACCATTCCTTCTTCCTTCCCTCCCCCCCCCCCCCAAGTTAATCCGAGTTTATGTTATGGTCCATTAAACTAGTGTGATTACTAATTTGTTTCTCATGACAAGCAAGGTGATATAATGAAATTAGAAACGAGTTAAAATAATAAAAAACCAAAATTTTGTTTTGGGACAATAAAAGTAAAACTGAAAGTAAACAGGCCTTCATAGTATTCTGAACCTGGTTCTGAACAAGAAGTCTTGCTTCTTGATTGTCACAGGCACACCACTGGTATTGTACAACCGCCTGTGGCCTCGTGGCGCAGTGGATAAGTCGCCGGTTTCCTATGCCGAAGGTCGCAGGTTCGATTCCCGCAAGGGGCGAACGTATGTGACTTAGGTACGAGACTATTGAGGTCACCGAGGGTTTTCTCCGGGCACTCCGGTTTCCTCCCTCCCTTCAATAATGGTACAGGACGCAGTCAATATAAAAATTTCAAAAATAGAAATTCAATTTTCTTTCCGTCTTCTAATAGCGATCTCCCTGCCTTTACACCACGTGTTTGCGTGATGGATGTGTATTTGGTGTGTGTGAGGGTGGATGAGACAGGTGAGCGTGTATGTTGGTATAGATCGCCGCGCTTTGAGCCTGATTGATTTGGGGAAAGGCGCGTATATAGCATCCTGTATTATTATTATTATTATTATTATTATTATTATTATTATTATTATTATTATTATTATTATTATTATTATTATTATTTCGGTGCTGAACCACTTGAGCAGCTACCCAGTCTTCTTCCTGAAGAAAGGATGCAGCCACAGGGCAGGAAGCGGTTGCTTTTTGACACTCAGGAGGAGGAGTATGAAGATCAGGACAGAGAGATCGATTGTGAAGAAGGCGGGAGTGAAGACATTGACTTCGACTTTAAGAACTTCAAATTTGAGAGGGTCGGATAAATCATAGCAGTGTACTATGTGGAAGGTTACTTTGTTGGGGAGGGGACATCAGTTTTGAGTGAGGAGGAAGGGACAGTGAACTTTCTTAAAAGTGCAAGAGGCACTGAGGATGTGTTTCGCCCAGCTGGTCTGACTGCTGCCAGATTCCTGCATCGGTTGTTTTTGGACGCAACATTGTACATGCACTATTTTCTTCTTCCGTCAGAACATTCACAGTCGAATCTCCTGCAAACCTGCCTGCCATGTACACCTGTTTGAAGCAGTACTTGACTGACAACTTTGTTTGACTAACTTTGAAGAAGGGGTATATGCATTTGACTGTCACTTCTCATCCGACTGTGCACTTTGCAAGAATTTAGTTTTCTCCAGAGAACTGTGAACAATGTTAGTAAATATCTTACTTGATTGAACACATATTTGTGAAGTTAAAATTGTAATCAATCTAAACAGCAAAAATCATGGCCGTATTTTCAGTAGTTTTTTTTTAAATATTTTAATCTGAAATGTGCTCCCCTCTAAATTTCCTTAGGTTTCCGCTGGAGAACCTGGAGGCTGTGTCCACTTTTTTTGGATTATTTTAAACATTACACTGAATTTTACTGATGTCTGTAAAGATTGTACTGTCATCAATCTACAAACCAAAAATTATGGTTGTATCTTAAATAGTTTCTGAATTATTGGCATTGAAGTGCGAGAAATTATAACTTTCCCGTTTTTCTGCTTGACAAATTGAGTTTTTTGTCATTGTTGAGGCTCTCATACTCCAAAAGTATTGAACTAAGCTGTCTGAAAAACTGGCCATGTTCTACACAAATTTATTTGGAAAATCGGAAAGTTTCAGACAGCTGCTATACATATTGTGTAAATTGTGATGACCCAAAGTTGCCCCCCCCCCTCCCCCTCCCCCTCTCCGTGCAATGTTGCGATGGTTTTAATTGTGTTTTTTTTGTTAAGTTTGCATGCTTGCTGACAGAAGCCATATGAGATTAGAGGGCTAGAACTATGTGTTTTTTCTATTCCTGGTTGCTGATAAAGTTGCCCTATTTTACAGTTTTGAACATAGTCGCGACAGCGTATATACTAAACTATCAATATCTCAGGAACTAATAAAGGTATCCACTCACTTTGATGTGTGGTTTGCTTGTACTTTATTTTTCCTTCAAGACATCACAAAACATACACTCTCACTTCAAAACCAAGTTTTGACTGCCGCTACCTAAATTAATAGAAATAAAATAAACTTAATTTAAATTAAATAAAATGAACAAAAATAAATGAAATGTAAAAAAAAACAGAAACAGCTACCAAGAATTGAAAAATAATGAAATATCGCAAAACTTGAAACTTGTTCCAATTATAATGGATATAAAAACAATCAAATGTATGTTTTGACCCTGGCACCTGTGCTAAAACTTTATGAATTTGTAATTCTTTTAAATACACATAGCTTTTTAAATAACCAATATTTCTCTCCTTTTCTCTTTCTATGATGATTGTCACACGTTTGAATGGTTTCTAGTTTAGCATATATTTAAATTCTTGGAAAACTAAATTTTGTTAAAATATCACATGCATTTGTAATGAAAATATAACCGTTCAACACTTGCGAGTACAATGCAATGATATAAAGAGATATTTACTGAGCAATTATCATAAATTGAATAACATTCAAAATTTTAGTTAAATTTCAATATTTGAAATTATTGTTACAAAACGGTGTTGTCACAGTGACATAAAATACATACAAAAGGCAAAAAGGAAATGTGTCTGTAACATAATAAACACAGGAAGTGTGTAAGACTCGCTGCTCATAACTGTCTTTGTAAGTTACTTCCTCATGAATATTCATGTATTCATACCTCACAAACCCCTTGAAAAATCAACTATTGAAAAATGAGCCTTAGGCCTCAATAGTCTACAGGGCTGAATTCAACACTTCCTTCTGATCTGTTAACAATGTCCAGAATGTACTTGCTTATAATGGTTATCATAATATCACAGGAAGTGTGTATAACTCGCTGCGGTGGTAAAAAACATCATAACTCACAATGATGGGTAGACGGGTATGTGTGTGTGAGTGTGTGTATGTGAATGTGATGCACACATAGTAAGGTGTATGTGAGTGGCCGTTTCTTAATTAAGTGGTTCATAGTCATTCGTGACCCTGATCCGTGATGCCTAGGTAGTACCATGATTTTATTAGCAATGTTAAATCTAAGTCATATGTTTTTGAAGTAACAACAGTTTACTGATGTATTCGTTGCGTAATGTCTCTAGTTGTAACTAGTCATGTGTATACACCATTTAATTTGCTCAGCAGCCTATTGTTGTTACCTATTTTCTTATAATGTATGTAAAACCCCCACTCCCCTGTAGTTAGTGAAGGGAAACAACAATGTTGACATAGCGTTGACAGTGGAAGTGTGTAATGTGTAACCCTAGAACGACTAGCGTAACTACAGTGAGCCCCTTAAATGTATTAAGGGTGTGTGTGGGATGAGTCGGTGCGTGGATAAGAATGAATGTGCAAGGATTAGCATGGTCATGAGAAAGCGTGAATGATTGAGAAAATGGCAGTAATAGTCTTGAGATTTTTTTAGTATTGTTATGCATTAAGGTGTTCTAATATCTGCTACCGTTTCTTTATTGTATACATGTACGCTAACCTTTGTGTTGTCTTCTTAATATGCCAACAGTTACTGTGCATCACACACAAATATCCTTGTGCAAATGGGGACAATAAAGATTCGTTATTCGTTAACTATTTGTGACTTGCCCTCTTCAACGATGGCGAGTCACAAACGGTACCATTCTCTGACAAAAAATTTGCAGAGCTGGTTATGAACTACAATGGTAATGATTTTGATGATCCTGATGAATCATTCCAGAAAAACACCTCCAAATTTTAATGGAAAACTCTTTCAGTGATTCCAGAGTTATAGAGGTTTATTTTTTTGTGGGCAGTAGCTGGGGAATAAGGCCTAGAGCTGCACAACTGGGCCAGATGTTAAAAGTGTTGCCTTGCACTGCTGGGATAGAATAGGTTATTCCGCATTAGGCCATATGGTGAAGAAAGCTCTGAGATAAGCATATATATATAAATATAAAAAAGTTTGTAGACTGTCATAGAAAATTAGGCTACAACCTGTGAAGGGTGAGATGCCATTGGGGGGACTCCTTTCTGGATTTGTTTCAATCTAAAGTATAGAAACTAAGTCTAATAAGTAATATAATCAGTGAGTTTGTTTTTTTGTGTGGTTTTTTCTGCTGCAGTACATTGAATATCTGGCAGCCCTTCTCTCCATCTGCTGCATGATTCTACTGGGCTTTGCTGATGACGTCCTCAACTTGAAATGGCGACACAAACTTCTGCTGCCCACCATGGCTTCTCTTCCCTTGCTGACAGTTTATTTTGTCAACTTCAACTCCACCACCATCATCGTTCCTCGGCCATTCCGGGCCCTCTTTGGTTTGGATCTCAATTTAGGTATGTTTGTTTCTTAGGCTTTATTCGAATCCCCCACTTTGTGGTGATATCTCCATTTTCGTGGTGGCGTGACTTCTTATGCCACGCAATGGCTGTAGCAGATGAACTTACATTATAGTGTGAAGCGAGGTACTGGAAGTAGGTCAAGTCTCACATTTTCTAAAATGATTGAGTAAGGTCCCTTTCACAAAATCTTTTTTATTTTTTATTTTATACAAGTAATGTCCTATCGTATCCTATCCCGTAACTTGGAGGTCGTAGGGGCACTACAGATGCTCGTTTAACCAGGGTACTCCATCTTTCTCTGTCCTCAGCAACCATGATGGCTTTGCTCAGTGTCAAACCAGTCCATTCTCGAATGTTGTCCTCCCATCTCTTTTTCTGTCTCCCTCTTCTTCTGCACTGTGCCTTGCAGGATGGTCTATCGTATCCTATCACGTAACTTGGAGGTCGTAGGGGCACTACAGATGCTCGTTTAACCAGGGTACTCCATCTTTCTCTGTCCTCAGCAACCATGATGGCTTTGCTCAGTGTCAAACCAGTCCATTCTCGAATGTTGTCCTCCCATCTCTTTTTCTGTCTCCCTCTTCTTCTGCACTGTGCCTTGCAAGATGGTCTATCGTATCCTATCCCGTAACTTGGAGGTCGTAGGGGCACTACAGATGCTCGTTTAACCAGGGTACTCCATATTTCTCTGTCCTCAGCAACCATGATGGCTTTGCTCAGTGTCAAACCAGTCCATTCTCGAATGTTGTCCTCCCATCTCTTTTTCTGTCTCCCTCTTCTTCTGCACTGTGCCTTGCAGGATGGTCTTTGCAAGGCTTGATGATCTGGTGACGTGGCCATACCATCAGAGTTTCCGTTTCTTCACCACTGTGAGCAGGTCATCGTGTTGTCCAATGGCTTGTGTGATGGTCTGTAGGACTTCGTTGTTGGTTATGTGCTGGGTATAGGAAATGCCCAGAAGTCTTCTGTAGCACCTCATCTCCATTATTTGTATTCTTCGCTGTAGATCTGCTGTGAGGGTCCATGTTTCGCAAGCATATAGGACGATGGAGATGACAATGGAGCGCAGCAGTCTTAACTTGGAATGTGGACTGATTGTCCTGTCTTTCC
This sequence comes from Oncomelania hupensis, assembly GCA_036898135.1. NCBI lineage: Eukaryota > Metazoa > Mollusca > Gastropoda > Littorinimorpha > Pomatiopsidae > Oncomelania > Oncomelania hupensis. Next base: position 19,098,122 of record CM072520.1, read on the forward strand.
AAATGGGCTTCAACCTTGCTAGGGCAGCAATTGTTTGTGCGATCCTTGAGAGGACTTCCTGTCGGGACCCATTGTCTGATACAATGGCTCCTAAATATTTGAAGCTATACGCTGTGTTGAGGGATTAGACTTTGATGTCCATGCTGATGCCATTGGTGTTGTTGGTCATCATTTTGGTCTTCCCTGCATTTATTCCATTGCATAGGCTCTGGAGATGGTGTCAAGCTTTTGTACCAGCTGTTCAAGTTCTTGTTCCTCTCCAGCCAATCCATCAATGTCGTCCGCAAAACGAAGGTTGGAGATTGCTCGACCCCCTGTGCTGACTGTGCCTTCGTGATCTGCAAGGGCATCTGACATGATGCGCTCTAGGAAGATGTTGAAGAGTGTTGGAGAGAGTAGGCATCCTTGATGCACACCGATTGTTGTTCTGAACCAGTTTCCGATGGAACTGTTATGGATGACTGCACTGGTAGCCTTGTCATACAAGCTTTTGATGAGTTCAATAATGTTAGGGCTGATGTTGTACATTCTCATGGTTGCCCACAGAGCTGTACAACTTATGTTAATCTGATGAATAAAAATTGATGCAACAACAACAACAACCACAGAGCTGCATGCCAGACACTTTTAAAAATGCTGGTGGTACACCTATATGTTCTTTTCTTTTCTTTTCTTTTTTAAATTCATGTTTGCTGTTAGGCTTTGAATCTCCCCCTCCACTCTTTCTCCCTCCTCCCTGCACTCCCCCCCCCCTCTCCCCCTCCCCCCCCCCCTCAAAAAAAAAACTTATTTAGTTTTGTATTTTTATCACACTGAAATTCGTTGTTTATTTGTTTTTCCTATTCCAGGAGTGTTGTACTATGTGTACATGGGGATGCTGGCGGTGTTCTGTACCAACGCTATCAACATTCTATCTGGCGTGAACGGCCTGGAAGTTGGCCAGTCGGTAGTCATCTGTCTCTCTGTACTCCTTCACAACTTCATTGAGCTCTCAGGTATTTATTTTATTGTGATGCTACAATTATTTACAGTACAGTACAATACAATGCAATATAATACAGCTTTATTGTTCGATAAGAAGCAGAAATTTGCCTTGGGTTCACATGTAGTTGTAAATGCATTCAAAAAGCCTGGTTCTCCTTGCGTGTTTCGACCTCTACCAAAGCCGAAAGGTCTCATCAGAGGATCTTTGATCACCTTGAATGCAGTTGGCATAGATCACACTGAATGCAGTCAGTTTAGATCCACACTGAGTGCAATCAATGTTCTTTGTAATCTTGCCTCATAATTATTGTGCCTTGTGTGCATTGAGGGTGAAAGTGTTGGTAATGTCTTACTATGATATAGGTGGTTCCACAATCTCCCATAACATATCAAGGTCCTCCCGTATTCTACCATCAGATTGTAATGTATGAGTATACAGTGCAATACAATACAACACATTTTTATTATCCAAAAAGGAATTACATTTACAGCAGGAGCAGAATCACAATTTATATACATATACATTAAGAATACACAATAATTCGCTTTTCATCCACATCACTCACACTCATCGTAAACATTATTCCAACTTTCTCTCTCTTTCTCTCTCTCTAAATCTACTTTGTCAGGAGTTGTTTTTCTTGATCTTTCCAAAGCTTTTGATCTCGTCAACCACCACATGCTGCTTCAGAAACTTGAACTGTACCTCAATGGCTCAGTTGCGTTAAATTTGTTTCGTTCATATCTTTATGAACGTACGCAATGTGTACATATTCATGGACTACATTCCTCTGTAGCCATATATGCATGGGGTTCCTCAAGGATCGGTTCTAGGTCCTATTTTATTTTGTATTTATATTAATGATTTACCGCTACATCTCTCGGATAATTCTGTTGAATGCCATATGTTAGCTGATGACACGACATTGCACAATCAGGGGAGGAACATAGGTGAAATTCAGCAATCTCTACAAGGTGCTCTTAACAAGGTTGCTGATTGGTGCAGGTTAAATCATATGTCATTGAATCCAGCTAAATCAAAAGCAATGTTAATAACAACTAGACAAAAGCATCAGCGGGCTTCGCTTTCCTTTGATTTAGTCGTGAATGGAAATAATATTAAACAGGTTGAAAGTCATAAACTTTTAGGCGTCCTCGTAGACAACAAACTCAGTTGGCATTTACATATTGAAAATCTTTGTAAAACTCTCTCAACAAAATTATTTATGTTGTCTAAGCTTCAATCTATCATAACTGCAGATGCTAAGAAGCTTTTTATAATGCTTATATCAAACCTCACATTGATATGCATCAACAATATGGGATGGCTGCAGTGATGCCTTGTTTAAAAAAAATAATTCTATTCACGGCAGAGCTGCAAAATTACTTATCTCCAACACTTCCATCAAAACTGATTAAAAATTAAAACTAGCTGGTATGCTTCGCCTTAACAAACACCTTAATTACAATAAAGCCGTTTTAATGTACAAAATACTGAACAATAGTCTAATAGAGCTCCTGATTATTTAAAAGTACTTTTTAGCAAACCTTCATCTTGTTATTCAATTTTCAGGCATAATTTAACCTTGCCACAGCCACGCTTACACATATTTAAAACATCTCTGTCATATTCTGGTCCAAGTATGTGGAATTCTCTCCCACAAGAGATCAAGGAAAGTAAATCATTATTATTGTTTAAAATTAGACTCCACAAATTTCTATTTTCCCTTGCTCCTAATATTTAAGATGATTGTATACATTTTGTTCTTTCCTATCTTGCGACAGTTTAATTTGTTCATGTGTGAAATAGCTTGTGTATGTGTGTGGTTGTGGTGGAGGGGGTGGGAAGAGTGAGAGTAGGAAAGGGGTATTGGAGGGAGGTGGGGAGAGGGAGTATTTGTATTTCGGTACATTAATTTTCTTAGTAATGTTTTTAATTCTTACCATTGTTAAGGTTTGTGTTAGTTTGCAATCAATTTTATGTTAATTATTTTGTTTGTTCTGATTTTTTAAATTTTTATTTCTTTTATAATTTTATTAAGGACTAGCTGTAAGACAGTTCCATAGGACCTAATGCTATTATCCTATTAAAGGTTTCGACTTCGACTTCTCCCTCTCTCCTACACACACCGACACACACACAGATCACAGCCAAGCCAGGAGCCAAGTGTATGCGTTTTAGAATTTTAATGAGTGACATTTGACTTAGGCTTGACTTCTACTTGCATGGAAAATAATCCAAATGTTTCACCCTAACATACCCAGCGTCACTGTGTGGGAGAGAGAATGCGAGATGGAGAGAGAGAGAGAAAGATGGTAAAGGGACACAATTGCAGCTGTCATCCATTGCTGCTCTAAATACCCAGAAGTATGATTTACTTATGTATGGGTGTATTTAATACGCAGGGCGCCTATGCCGTGTGGGTGTGTGTTTTGGGAGTTTGTTGTGTGTGCTTGATGTCTGTTTTGATGTTTGCCTCCCTTGTGCTGGTGTGTTACATGTATACTGAATTGTTTCTCTTGACTGTAATAGTAACTTGTACTGTTTTTAATACTTTGTTGTGCAATAGTTACTGTATTCCTGATATTATATTTTAATGTATTTATTAATAATGAAGTTTATTTATTTTATAGGTTTTTTTATGGCATACATGCGTGGTAGGGGTGTATGAGATTGTGTGGGTGAAAAATGGATGAATCTCTAAAATAATATTTTTTTTACAATTGTTATTTACGTGTTGGTTTGTAAGAATTGTTGTTTATTTTGCATATTTGTATCTATTCAAATGCGCCACAAATGGTTGGACATAGTCCCTTTGATGGTAATAAACATTTGTTGAATTGATTTGAACTAAATTGAATATTGACAACATTTGCACAGAAGATAATTCTGTGAAAGTTTCATACTGACGTAGCCCGCACCAGTGAGCGGACACATGACTGCAGCAAAGTTTGACCATTACAGGGCGAGCGTAACTGCAGTAATGATTGACACTATTACTGGGTGTGAACTGATGTTCTGTCTGTGGTAATTATGCCTTCACACCAGCTCAATGCCTATGTGAGCAGCACTCTTAGGTTCTCCCATATTTTGCTGGCTGTGGGCTATTTATAGCTTGCCTACACCCTCCCTTTCAGTGAAAGAAAAGGAAAGAAGAGCACCGGCGAGGCTATTTATAGCTAGCCTGGCTGAACTAGCTTCAAAACCTAAAAGCTTTCGTTGAGTCGGTATGCCTTTGTTATTTTGCAGGAGATCAGCACCAGGCTCATGTGTTTTCCATTTACTTCCTCTTACCGTTTCTGGGGGTCTCTCTAGCATTGTTCTATTATAACTGGTAAGTTTCTCCCAATGTTACATACTGTAATATCTTTTTTTGCTGACTTTTATATGTAGAAAGATAATCTTTTTTTTTCCTTTTTTTTAAGAGCAGTGATCTTGCTTTGTATTATCAATGGAAATTCAATAATGGTACAGGACGCAGTCAATATAAAAAAAATAAAAAATAACACATTCGATTTTCTTTCCGTCTTCTAATAGCGATCTCCCTGCCTTTACACCACCTGTTTGATTGATGGATGTGTGTTTGGTGTGTGTGTGAGGGTGGATGGGACAGGTGAGCATGTATGTTGGTATAGATCGCCGCGCTTTGAGCCTGAATGATTTGGGGAAAGGCGCATATAGCATCCTGTTTTTTTTTTTTTTTAAATTACGATATAAAAAAAAAGCCCCCCAAAAAAAGTTCTTTGACTTTTCTTGGTTGTTGTGGATATTTTTGTCAGGTTGTTTTGGTAATGTATTTGTTTATTTATTTATGAAATATTATTTTATTGTGCTCCACAGGTATCCCTCTAAAGTGTTTGTGGGCGACACGTACTGCTACTTTGCTGGGATGACGTTTGCCGTGGTGGCCATCTTAGCGCACTTCAGCAAGACAATGATGTTATTCTTCGTGCCGCAAGTAGCAAACTTCATCTATTCTGTCCCGCAGCTGTTCAGACTTGTGCCTTGTCCTAGGCATCGCCTACCACAGTAGGTTTTAGTGCAATTATTATTTTTAAAAAGTGTTATATCTCATTTAAAATAAATTTCTTATCAATTTGCATCCCATTTTCTTTTTTTTTGGGGGGTGGGGGGGGGTGGGGGTGGGGAGGAGGGCAGAATTAAATTTTTTTTAATTGTTGTCTGCCTCTCTCTGTCCATTTTTTAAAGGGTGAGGAGGGTGAAGGGGGGTTGGGGTGGGGAGAGTGACAGGAGAAGTGAAAGATAAAAATAATTTAAAGTAACGATATGAAAGTGTGTGGGTGGATTGGTGGGTGTGTGCCTGTGTGTGTGTGTGTGTGCATTGCATCCTGTGTGCGTGTCAAAGCCCCCCCTTACGGTCCTTCGTTTCTCTTACCATAAAGGGGAACTCTGAGCAGTGTATGCAACCATACGTGAACAACGGATGAATAGATAGAGACAAGTATTACGTTGGCAAAATAAAACAACAATTTATTCACATGAACATAACATGGAGTCGTAATTGAATAACTAAAATTTATAAAGGTGATAAAATCAAACGACAGAATGAAATGTTCTTTGTTTTAAATAAATTAAATGGTTCTACACAGTATTCTCGTTCAGTCTCTTTGTTTTCCTTTTCTACTGTTCACTCATTGTTCGCACACAACCTATGCACTGTTTACAAATTTGTTGCTACTACTGTTATAACGATTTCAGTTCACAAGTCCCGTTTTACAAATACATATCACACTCCTGCGATCAAACCTTTGCAATACGAAATTGCATAATAACAAAAACGTCCCGAAGACACTAGAGCATGAACTCGCTCAACGCAGGAGTGAAATGTATATATGTCCCGGGAACACAGTAGGCAAATAAACTAAAAATTGTCAATGCACTAGATGTAATCGATAAGTGCATACACCTCGAATGTCACTGGGACTGTAGCTGCTACGATTAGATGCATCCGCCGTGGTCATCCAATATTTCAAAGTCTGTGGTGAAGAAGCGAAGGCAAAAAGTTCACTGGCAAAAAGTCTATTATAGTACAATCGGTGAAAAGTGATGGTAAACCCAAAAACAAAGTCGAAGTTAAAGTTGAAGTTGAAGGTAAAATCGAAGTTGAAGATGAAACCAAAGGCAAAAAGCGAAGGGTACACTGCAACATAACCCATACAAAATCTTCTAAGAATTTGAGTAACAATTTATACATGCTTCCTGATGCAATTGAAAACTCTACCATTTTCCTTAATAATAATAATCGCTAACTCTTGTATTGTAACAATCACAAATGTAAATCTAACGCATGTATGAATGAATGACTGCAACCTTGAATGTGTTGTATGCTTGGAAGAATAATGATTGTAATAAATATGGTATCACTTATTCGAGTATAATACTTCCCCATAATATTTTAGCCCCACAACATAATGATAACCAACAATGACACGACAAAATACGGACCACAGAAATAAATGACAACAAAGAGACACCCGACTAGCCAGTGAAAACACCCAAGTCCACACTTACTCAACTACCCGTGGATACGGTGATGCGGCTAAGGTCGGATACGTCTCTTCATCCGCAGCATTCCTTTTGGTACAGGTAGGTCAACGGTCAGGTCTACTAGTCGTCTCGATCTTCATTGACTAAAACAAACAGTCGAACTTGCACCAGTTTCAAGGTCGAACTCTTTCTCCCTCATCGTTCTCAAACGACTTCTGGTGAAAACTCAAGTTCTTGTCGTAGGGCACCACTACGTGAGGATATCACGTACGTATTTCCTTAAGCGTACAGTTGACGGATAAAGGATTAGCAGGGACGAAAAACGATTCAACACACTGCTCCTAGATTCACTGTTCCTGGGACCTCCCTGTAACGACCAAAAACCTGTCTTCTTTCTCTTTCGTCATTTCCTCTTTTCTACGACAATAAGTTACGTCACACTTTTCATTTACTTTTGTCCCGGCTTATCCAAAGGCACACAAAACGATGATTCATAGGCACTTGCGAGAAGACCACCTATCTACAAACAACAATATAAAGTTCAAACTGAGTGTGGGTCGTGACATAGCGTGTGAACATGTGTTCCTGAATGTGCAGTTATACATTTTACTTATCTCTGTGTGTGTGTGTGTGGGTGTGTGTGTGTGTATGTCTTCTGGGTGTGCGGTAGTGGGTGCTTGTTAACTGGCATTGGGTTTTTTTTGTGTGTGTTTATTTTACAAATGATTTTAGTGTAAGATAAAACGCTTTAAACGTTTCCCCAATGTCCTTGCAGGTTCAATCCAGGGACAGACAAGGTGGGCATGAGTTTCGCAAAGTTCAAATCTTCGGATTTGAACTCGCTGGGCAAACTGTGCATCTTGGTTTTCAAAACCCTTCGGCTGATAGAGGTGCACGAAAGCATAGGGGAAGATGGCGGCTACATGGAAGTCAACAATTTTACGCTAAACAACTTTATTCTCAAGCTGCTTGGGCCGCAACATGAAAGAACGCTCGTCGTCATTCTACTCAGCTTACAGGTAAACATTTTGTTTATTATTTGCTTTAATAATAATAATAATGATAATGATAATCATCACTATAATAATGCTTGATGCCATATGTACCTTATCACTAAATCAGACTCAAAGCGCGGCGATCTGTAACCAGCGTAGCCACACTTACATGTTACAACGCCTACAAACACGCATTCATTGCTCGGACGTGTGGTATAAAGGCAAGTCATCATTAAAAGCTTGAAAGGAAATCGAAGGCTTTAAGTCTTCATTGGGATCTTAATTTCTTGATGTCGTGTATATTTTGTGAATTGTTGCTTTTTTGCGGGATATGTTATTGTTCCATCACTTCTGCCCCCATTTCCATACTTAACATTTCTTTTGATAATGTGGCCTGTGAAGTCCCGTTTTATGCTGCTTCCTTTTGCCATTTTGTTCTGACAGTATAAGAATACTGTTTTTGCCTGACTGCAGACTTAACAGTTAACTTGTGCTTAATGATTTAGAGAAATAAAATTGCTTTGCTGAACTATATAATGCCGGAATACAACTTGCATTGGTTAAGATAATCGGCTAACGTTTACACACATAAATATTCTGTGATTGGTTTTTGCTGTTCAGATGAATACGCAACGTCTGATATAAGTAAAAGGAATTTGTGTGGGAGTGCGTTCAGAAAAAATGTGCCACGTTCACTTTTACTATCCGTTTGTTTTTTTCTCACAGTGTCAGTTTTGAGTTGCCGCAATCCCTTTGTGGACATTGCTGGCAGACCACATCTTCTTCTTCTTGACATTGACCTACCGCCTTCACCATAGCAGAGATTTTATAAGGGGAGATGGGACACTCCTTCTTATGTAATATGTGACCGATGACATGGATTATCATTCCTAACCCCGTAAGACCCGTCTTACAGCCTTATAGACAGTGCAATTTGATCATATGTTTTTTCCCAAACTACTGATTAGATTATAATGAAACTTTCTGTGGGAGGTGATGAGATTTTAGCAAAAATTAAAATTGATAACCCTCATTTTAAAATGTTCCCTAAGACAATTTCTTTTAATTTAATTTTTCTTTAGGCAAGCAATCACTATTTTAAAAAAAAAATCACGTGTAGTTTTGGATTTTGTTTTGCCCAGGTAGTGAACATTTATGCAGCCAAAGAATATCTATGTATGTGGCGGTGTGGGGTGAGAATGGGGCAAAAATGTCTGATGAAGGCTATACAGTTGAACCATGTGTATTCTCAGCAAGAAGCTCCTTGCATGCTGCTCTGTCTATCATCACAAGAAAAGAGGGAGGGGGAGAGAGAGAGAGAGAGAGAGAGAGAGAGAGAGAGAGAGAGAGAGAGAGAGAGCTGAAAAACTTTGTGTACTTCTCAGGGCTTTTTGTTTCATACTAATTCTCTCTCTCTCTCTCTCTCTCTCTCTCTCTCTCTCTCTCTCTCTCTCTCTCTCTCTCTCTCTCTCTCTCTCTCTCTCTCTCTCTCTTCTAATAATAATAATAATAATAATAATGATATTTATATAGCGCTTTTTCCCAATGAACATTATCAGTTCGAAGCGCAATACTCATGCATTCATTCTAAAACATCCGGCATCATACAAAATAAAATCAGACACTTGCTAACAAATAAGAGATGAGGGAGGTAGGGAGGAGGGAAGAGCTAAGGATGGGTGATGGGGTGGGTGGTGACGGTGGTCTGAATCAAAACAAACAACAACAAAAAATGGAGGAATGACAACGATGATGATGGGAGGCAAGATCAGAAACATTCATGGAAGAGATGAGTTATCAAGTTGGATTTGAAAGTAGCTATGTTTAGAGAGCTGCGAAAAGAGAGGGGAAGAGAGTTCCAAGTTGAAGGACCAAGCACTGAGAAAGATCGACGGCCAGCAGAGGAAAGTTTGTAGCGAGGTATGTGAAGCATGAGGGTGTCAGAGGAAGAACGAAGGGTTCTAGAAGACTTATAGGATTGAATGTTCTGGGTGAGGTAGGAAGGGCTTAAGCCATGGACGCACTTGTAACAAAAAACAGCGATTTTGTAGATAATTCTACGAGACACTGGAAGCCAGTGGAGTGAATGTATAAGGGGAGTGATATGATCAGATTTTTTCTTCTCTCTCTCTCTTCTCTCTCTCTCTCTCTCTCTCTCTCTCTCTCTTTTCTCTCTCTCTCTCTCTCTCTCTTTCTCTCCTTTTTCTTGTGGTAATAGACATAGCATCATGCAAGGAGCTTCTCGCTAAGAATACATATGGTTCAACTGTTCTTCAGACATTTTAACCCCATTCCCACCTCCAACAATCCCCCACCCCACACAGCTGCATACAAAGTAATCTTTGGCTGCATAAATGTTCACTACCAGAGCCAAAAAAATCCATAACTACCGGTGAATTTCCTTAACAAATAGTGATTGCTTGCGTAAAGACAAATTAAATACAAAGAAATTGTCTTAGGGGAAAATTATAAAATGAGGGTTATCAAACTTATTTTGAATTAAATCTCTTCACCTCCCACTTAAACACCAATTTTCACAATAATCTGATCAGTAGTTTGGGAGAAAACGCATGATCAAACTGCACTGTGTACAAGGGCAGCAAGAAAGGGATCTCGGGAGTCAGGAAAGATAATCCATGTCATTGACCACATATGACAAAAGGAGGAGTGTCCCATTTCCCCTTACAAAATCTCTGATCATAGTAAAGATTCCGTAGACATCTTTTGCACAGTTGCTTTAATCGTTTTCTCTCGAGCTGACAAGAATTTGTAAATGAACAAAACACGTTCACTACTGATTTAATGCGGAACAAGCATATACAGAGGTGCCAACCAGTACGGATTGACGGTATTTAATTTCGACGAAGTGAATTAAATACGGAAATACGGTAGCTTTTATAGAATACGGAGGAGAAGTTGCCAATCATTTATCTTTGCCAGCGGTGCTTCTGTACCAGTTTCTGGTCTCAATAGTACTCGTGCATTCACTGAACGTTGCTGTGTTCCTGCGGTATTTTCCGAGCACGCGCGACCCGAATCAAACACGTGATCCATTTGTCCAAAGAAAACACTTGTTCTTAGCCTTTCGGGGTGAAGACTATAATGGAAGGAACTCGTACAGATCTATTTTTAGACTGACGTCAACTGGGGTTAAGGTAGGGTTGGGTTAGGGTTACCCTTCCCGTGCCCTACCCCTAGTCTAAAAATAGACCTGTACCAGTTCCATCCATAATAGTCTTCACCACTTTTCAGATTTTTCAAAATCGCGAAAATGGCAGGACATGGTAGACCCAGAAAAAGAAAAGCTGCGAAGTCTGATGACGAAGCCGATTCCTCATCAAAGAAAACAAAGCCTGCAACTTAACGTCTGCAAGATTTTCTGCATTCATACACAGAAGCACATCCATGCATCATTGCGTCGAAACTGTCAATAAAGTACGCACGCTGTAATGTTTGTGGCTTCGACTTTTTTATAAGTCATGGTGGCTTTGACGACGTTGCCAGGCATGTTGCATCTGCTAGACACAAAGCTTACTTACTGTCCAAGATCATACTGAGGATTCTCCTGGCCCCTGTGTCCAACTGTTCATGTGAAAGAATCTTTTCTCTGGTTAGAAAAAAAACAACTGACTTAAGAGGGACTATGGGAAGTAAGACACTGAATGGAATGCTGCAGTTGAAATCAAGAAATTCAAATACTGACTGCTACAAAATAAAACTCTCCAACGCTTCTGAAAAAAGCAACTGATAAGTCCTTGAAACAATAGAACTGTGTTTGTTGCTGGCATTGCTTTTATTGGAAAGACTATCATTATCATGTGTTCAACAAGCTGAATTTCATGGTGATTTTAGAGTAAAACAAGTGTGGTGTTCAACAAGCTGATTTTTATGGTGATTTTAGAGGACTGAAAATAGCCTGCTATTTTAGAGGTAAGCTTGTCGTTATAATGTTGTAGGCTGGGTTTTGCGAGAAAAAAAATACTGACAAGTGTTAAAAAATACTGACAAACGGGTCCGGAAATACTGACAAGAAGATTAGGAGGTTGGCTCCTCTGCATATACTTTTAGGTACGTACACTTTTTTCTGTTAGGAAATATTTATTCAAATGTAAGTGTGCCAATGTTGCACACACACAAAATTAGGTTGAATTTTTGGGTTTCTTTGCTTTTTTTCCTTGTCCTTTTCTTTTTTTCTTTCTGTCTTTCTTTCTGTCTTTCTAATATCTTCTGTTTCTCAATCTTCTCTTCTTTTCTCTTGACTTGTCTTTTCTTTCTAATATCTTTTCTCTTTCATTCCATTCCTTTCTTTTATGTTCTTTTCTTGCCTTGGATCTGATGGAATATTCATAAAGTGGGAAGACAGATATAGATAGCAATCCCTCCATGCATCAGCTATTGGCTAGGCATCGTATTTTGTTTGGCGAATTCATATTACATATTTCTTGTTCTCTGTTTCAGATTTTTTGCAGTGTGATAGCGTTTACCATCCGATACCAAATTGCAAAACTGTTCTATTATTAAAATATTTTCTTATATATATTTTTTGTATTGTTGTTTGTTTATGTTGTTGTTTTAAATTAAGATATTCAAACTGTTTTGTGTTGATGGTTTGTCAAACCCCTGTTCTGTTAATTAGACTTTGGCCAAATTTGATGATGAAAGCACTACTGTTGTAAGCAACTGTGAATGAATGAGAGGATGAGGATGATGATGATGACGACGATGACAGTCTTGTGTAGCACAGGTGTCCATGATGTATAGTCAGATATTGAGATGCATGCTCTGGGGTATTTCCAAAGATGACCAACAAACTGTATTATATTTTGCAATATAACGCATTGACTGTAAGCATTATTGTCAGGAATGATGCTACAGTGACTAAATGACTGGGGTTTTGTATATATATATATATATATATATATATATATATATATATATATATATATATATATATATATATATATATATATATATATATATATAGTCTCATATTTACCGGAATGTGTCAACCTGCACAACCGTTAGTACAACCGTTGTGATACGGCCTCCCGGAAAGTGTCAACATCGCAAGTTGACAGATTACGGGAGAACTTAAAGTAGCTACGAAAACTTGAGAAAAAAGCAACTTTCGTCCCCTCTAGGCGACGAATTAGGTCACGCTTAGTTGTATCTAGGTCAGGAGACTTTTGCGAACCGTTTGGGAATATTTTCGAACCGTTTATTGACGCCGGATAGCGTCCTCACTTGGTTTCATACAATTTAAGAATCCAAGAAGGCAGATGGGTTTTTGGGACGGAAAGAGCGGAAAGAGTTAGGGCAAGGGCTAGTGATAGAACTGCAACTAACCCTTACCCGAACCCTTCCCCTTAAATAGCGCTCTTTCCGTCACAAAGTAAAATGTTGACACATTCCGGTGCGTATAAGAGTATATATATATATATATATATATATATATATATATATATATATATATATATATATATATATATATATATATATATATAGGCTTATAAAATGTTCCTACATAACCGGTTAACAGTTTTCCCTACGGTTATCTGCGGACCCGGCCTTTGGTTCCGGTGTAGCAGGCCAGATTAAACCCCGCCTCAAGTATGCCCAGGGTATAAACTGGCCTAGCCCAGACTATGCCCCCGTATAAACTGGCCTAGCCCAGACTATACCCCTGGGTATTATCTGGCCTAGACTCGTTTACCCCCCCCCCCCCCCCCCCACTACGGAAGACCTTATCCTTCACGTTACTCTTTAATTTATGTGTTGTTATTGTTCTGATGCACTCAGATAGATAGACAGGCAGACAGATAGAGGTAGATAGATAGATAGATAGATAGATAGATAGATAGATAGATAGATAGATAGATAGATAGATAGATAGATAGATAGATAGATAGATAGATAGATAGATAGATAGATAGATAGATAGATAGATAGATAGATAGATAGAGGGTTAGGGTTAGGGACCCCAAGCAAAAGGCTGTTACCTGAGAGTTGGTCACGCAAACGGTTATGTACAACAAACCCATGAGTGAAATCTCTTTAGGTGGGGGTATGACCTGGCCTAGGCTGATCTATACCCAGGGGGTTAAACCCGCCTAGGCTACATTATACCCAGGGTATAAAGTATCCAGGGGTATATTCCGGCCTGTTACACCGGGAACCTGGCTCGGTTCCCGGATCCAAGGCGGCTCCCAAAAAACGATCTGGGAACAACGGGTAGGGTAAGGCAGTGCCTCGACGGGTAGGGAAAGGCAGTGCTACACATATTCCGCTAGAAACGGGTTAGGGTTAGGGTTAGCGGTCCGTCTACAAGTGATTAAATTACATAGCGTTATATAGGAGGTTCCAGGAAACAAGGGTGTTTCTCTCTCTCTCTCTCTCTCTCTCTCTCTCTCTCTCTCTCTCTCTCTCTCTCTCTCTCTCTCTATATATATATATATATATATATATATATATATATATATATATTTAATAAATTCTCTCTAAATGGCTACCGCATTTGAGAGCAGGATATTGACCTTTCTTGATATATAACAAACGAGAAGTAGAAAATGAAAGATCAACAATAAAGTCGTAGAGTATAGAAATGAATATTTTTAGTTTGGAAACAGACTTGAATTAATTAATTGCTCTTATTTCTGTTGAAATGTGCAGGCTTGTTTGCGTGACATGTATGTGTGTGTTTACAAGTAGGTACCAGGTGTTTTTGTGTTTGTTTGATGTCTGCGTGTCTGTGTTGTTGTTGTTGTTTTTTTAACGTTTATTGATTTGATCTACAAAACCAAGTTTTATGCATGATTCCTATTTTGTTTATGTAATTTTTCATGAGGGGATTACAGCAACCATTTTTTTGCTTTATTTTATTGTTATTATTATTACTATTATTATTATTATTATTATTATTATTGTATGAGTTATGTTGTGTGTTTTTTTCCACACCCAGCTAGCTATACATTGGCTTGTGATGGAACGATTAAAGATAGTTAAAAGTGTGTAATTTGCTGATGAAATCAACGAGAACTTAAAATTATTGCATAAATGTGTACAAATCTGTGATCTTGAGGCGAAGGGTACCATCCACAGGGGCATTACCAGACCTGGTTTCCACTGTTACATAGTGGTTTGCAGTGGCTTCACCATCGCTCAAAGGTAGAATATCTCTGTGCTCTTGTAGAAACCAACTTTCTGAGTTATAGATCATGCAAACCATTGCGGTATGGGGGAAACCTAAACTTCTGCACTATAGTGGGAATCAAACCTCTGCACTAACATGGAAATCAGATTGTTGTACCACCCCTGTAATGCTACAGCAATGGAACATATGTATCAGAACATAGTGGATGCACAGTGCATTGGGCATTTCTCCCTCGCATGGAGCGTTGCACTATTTAAACAGGCAGTTTGCTGTGGAGTGGATTTATTGGAATGCCATGTGACATTTTGTGTTTCATGAAAGACAATAGAAGCCTATGAATTGTGGAGAGCTAGGAAATGCGATCTTATTTATATCACAAAAGACCCTAAAACATACAGTATACAGAGAGAGAGAGAAAGAGAGAGGGAGAAAAAGACCAATAATGAATGTGTGCTAAATATATATATATATATATATATATATTTAGTACAAGTGTTTCTGTAGATGAGACAGCGTACAATGGTTTGATTTGTGTGTGTGTGTGTGTGTATGTGTGTGTGGACATTCTGTGCAATGGCCATGTATACTCACTGCGAGTGCTGTTGCCATATTTGCTGAATTTCTTCTAATCAAATGAATGTATTACTACTCGAATTTGTACGTATTAATAAATCAGTAATTCATTGCTTTGCTATGAAGAACAGATGTTTGTTAGGAATACAAATGCGTGTGATTCATATTCATAATACCACTTTATTACAAAACAGTAAGACATGGTACTACTATTTCCAGGTGGCAATATGTTTCTGCATTTTAAATATTATTTTAACATCCCAAAAATGTGAGAATGCATATATAATATGTGGAGCATGTAATGCCTATTATTGTTAGTTGTGAATTTACCGATTAAATAAATGTATGTGTTATAAATTAAGAAAAACCATTAGTTGTTGGAAATTTGATATGTGTCTTTGTGTGTCTCAGAATGCAGATTTTTGTTAGTTGTGGAATTAGGAGATAAAGGCTATGTAAGGGAGGCTGTCACATTTTAAGAAAAATCTGTAGCTGTTAGAACCTTAAACTGTCTCTTTGTCTCAGAATGCCTATATTTTGTTAGTTGCGGAATTAACAGATAAAATCTTCAGGACTGTTGCAAATGAATTGACCCTTCAGCTGTTTGAAGGCCACATGGGTTTCAGTAGAGGATTTCCAAGAATACGTTTTGTTGGTAATGAATATACTATGTATGAAAAGACTTTTTTTTTTTAAAATTTGGGTTATTGTTTTTTGTTTCGTCAGTGATGAATAATTATTTTGTGTATGCAACAATTTTGAATTCAGTGTAATCTATGCATAATAGTAATGATATCTGCTTTTTATGTGTTTTGTTTTCTGTTAGTAGTTGTGTGGATCATCAAATCCAAAAATTGTTTGATTTTACAGTAAAGATAGGATAATTTCAAGCAGCTTGGGACCGGAATATGTATCTGATACAACAGACCTTTCTTCAACAAAGTGTAATCAAAGAACAGTCAGGACCATGAATTTGGCTTCAAAATAAAGTCTTTGAGTATAAGCTTGAATCTTTTAAAACAACGGATGTTTCTCCAACAAAGTGGCTTGAGAATAAACAGTATTTTGAATATAAGTGGACTGGAAATTATTGTTATCTCCTGTCTACTTTTCAGATGTAGCGATTTTTGTTTTAGTTGATGTAACATTATTTTGTTCATTACTGTAATGTATTATAATTTGTGTGAATGATTAAACATTTAATTTTTTTTTAAGGAATTTGATTTTATTTTAGCTTATGATGTTGATTTTGGACCATCAGCTGAACAAATTTAAAGAAGTCTGTTTAGCTATGTAGCAAGATATATTGAAAAAAAAATTGAATTGATGCGTATCTTTGAAAATGTTTGTCTGAAACAAGTAACAGTCTTGTTGAATGTTATCTGTAGGTTGAATAAAACAAAAATGTATCAATGTATAATTTTTTTATATGTTTGTGGCCAAGAGGAGTGACAGTGGTGAATGCACTATGAGCGTGCTTGTTTGTGGCAAAACGTATTAGAACTGGAAAATGTATGAATAAATGAAACATAAATTTAAAGTCAAGAGGACAATATAAACATTTAAACAATACATATCAGGAGAGAGAGAGAGAGAGAGAGAGAGAGAGAGAGAGGGAGAGAGAGGGGGAGAGAGAATAAATGGAGACCCCAAAAAAAATGTCCAAACTTCACATAAATTTACAAACCACAGCAAGTAATGTTAGAAAGCAATTTACTTAACTGTTTTCCATTCTCATCACTGTATATTGTATTTTGTGTTTGAAATGATAATGTACAAGCATCAAAGAAAATCAAACTAAGGAAAAATTAAAAAAATAGCTGTACACAAAAAAATCAAGAAAAAAAACAGTTATATGAAAAGTTTATACATTATATTATACATTTGTGCAAAAAATGTGACTTTAAAAAAAAATTAAAAAAAAAACATTCAAAAATTGTTTTGACTACTTGCAAGAACAAGTTATAACAAAGAAAAAAAACCATTTATTTTTTATTTTTATATTTACTTAAATTGTTATTATGTACTACAATAGAAAATAAATATATAAAAACTAAACATTCAAAACAAAAACAACCTAAATTGGTATTTTCATGTTCAAAACTTTCTAGAAGGAAAAAAACAATTTTGTGAACTGAGCATTACAGAAAATTACACAGATGGGTTAGTTAAAATTATTGTAACATGTGTCTGTAACACCCAAACATCAAAAGCAATGTCATTACCATGATGAAAACCTTATGGCATGTTTTGCAATATGGAACACTATAAACTATACTGCAGTTTAATAATACATTTGAACACCGAGATGTTAGAAAAAAATACAGATTTTGTTAAAAAGACTGGATATGTTTCGATGGGTTATATAAATATGGCATGAAAAAATGTGAAAAATTTAACATTGATATGTGTGTTTTCATTGGCAATGTTTAACAAAAATGATATGCATAATTTTGGGAGCGCAATATAATTTTATGAGCCTGACATTTCATAACTAAATATATGACATATAGAATCAGAAAAATGAATCTGGGATTATTATTCAGAACCTGGGGCACATGTCACAAATACGTTTAATACATTTTCTACATTCTCCCAAACCGTTAACACAACCTACAAACAAAAAACAGGAGTCATTCCAACACCCAAATCAGAACTAAAAACAGTGTTGCCACATGAAAAAATAACTACTACTACTAATAATAGCAAAATATATGCAATTTGTTTAGTTAGTCTTTATTTATAGGCTTCAGCGGACTGCAAAGAGCTGAATCAGGACTACAACTTGGTTGAAAGAGGACTCAACCCTGATCTGTATAGAAGATCTGCTGAAACAACCTTAATGTTAACACTGAAGGCACTCCACCGGCCAGTCACTTTATAATAAAGGCAACCCATGCAGGGGACACTGAGGCTGTACTCTAACCGAACTCCCGTTTACAAAAACAAAATAGAATACAAACATCATTATATAATATTAATAAAACACATACCTAGAAAATGCCTACATTGCTAAATAATAACAATACCATAGAAATCCCTAGTGACCATTTGGCAGAAAGTGTCCAATACAGGGTTCGTACAGACATTTAGCCTTAAAATTCAAAGACTTTTCAAAGACCTTCTAACAGAACTCGAGAGCAAAATATGAAACTACAAAGGTCGAGTAACAGCATGGACATGGCAAACTTTCTTCTTGAGTTAGTCAATTTCATCACATTTAAAACAGTACCTGAATGACTGCCTGGCAGTGAGCACGTTTTAGACTTGTAATACAAATGTCAATAAACAAATGGTCAGTCACAAACACTACTGGTTGAACATGTGTTTTTTCACCTTCTCTTTGTGTTGTAAGTGTTTAATCCTTTGGATAGCATTTATGTTGATCTGGAGAATGGGTTAGCAACAGAAGGTAAGAAAACACTATAAAAAAAATCCTAGCTTAAACTTTAGATTGACCCTGCAGTAACAGCACATCAAGCTCCTTCAGTGATGTTTCTTTTTCTTGGACACCCTTTCGGATGGCATTAAACTCTGCCAATAATCCCAGGCAGCCATGTTTCTCTTCATCCAGTGCTTTTTTTGTCCGCCGACTTTCACATTGAATCGATGTCTGTGTTGTTTGGCTCTCAGAAATCTTAAATATTATTGACTCTTGTGGTATGCCCATATTAAATTAATATTATATGAAGATGAGTAAGAATTGCCTATTTTTGTTATTATCTTTCTTCCATTTAAGAAATCTTTAATATACTTAAAACTCTATTTCCTGGCTCTAACGATTGGATTGAACAAACACATATATGGAATTGTTGCAAATAAATACTTTACTTTGCATTGACAGTTTTCCCAAACTTTTAAAGACCCAAGTCAGTTTTTAAAGACTTATAAAGACTTGATAAGACAATGCAATTTTTCCCAAATATTCAAAGACCTTTAAAGATTGTGCGAACTCTGCAATATCCACAAGTTGATCCAACAGACCCCATACACAAATAATGGGTTTTGGGAGAGTTTTAAAATTAGAAGGTATGTAACTAAAGCAATGAAGATAGCAGATCGATAGAACAGATTAGGAATGAGAAAGAACAAATGAGATTGACAGAAACAGTGGTAATTTAAAGCATTAAATTGCCACAAAGTGGGGATACTATTTATACAGAAAATCCCAACACCCCAACGGGGTTAGCTATCCAATTAAAATAAACACAATGCCATATAAGATAAACAGACAGTGATTTTTATCTCTTCATTTGCACGTTCCTAAACCTAAACCCACACATTCAGCACCTTGAAATATGCAATTAAGAAAATTCAAGTTTTTGACATATTTAGCACAACAAAAAAATAATAATAATTGAAAAAATTAAATAAATTAGAATGAACATTACCATCAAATACATAAAGCAATAATATAGATACGAGATTTTAAAAAGCAAATAAATTCTAACTATACATCTGAACACTAGGCCCTCTACACTTACGAGTCTTGACAGCATCTGGCTAAGACCTATTGAGGGATACTCAAAAAGAACTCTAGCAGATGAAATTCACTATAATCCCACTTTATCACTACTACACAAATAATTAGTATCATAAATATATTTACATCTTACTTTTAAAATAATAAATAGTTCACACAATTAACTTTCTAAACCTAAATACTGAAAGGCTGGGCATTAGTGAAAATCACTAATTTGTCTTTGCTGCAGACCTGTCAACCTATACGGTTTGGCCGTATTTTCTGTACGGCGAAACTGTGATTTTCCTAATACGGCGTACTACCGATAATAGTACGGCGAAAAATAATAAATACGGTAAAATTAAAACCAGGGGTCTAAATTCACGAGAATCGCTCTCTTTATGAAGCAGACGACGTTCGATTACCGGAAACCGGAAGCGAAAACTCCCACTTCGAAATACCGCAAACTACGCGCCTGCGCAGTACTGAGTTTTGTATTGTAAGACAGTTGAAGCGGCCATTTTCAATAGCGTCACTTGGCACATGGAAAATGTCTCAGCCACCGAGGAAGAAGATCAAAGGTACTGGAAGGCATCTGGCCGAATGGGAGAGCCCAAACTACGCGAAAGGAGAATATTATGGCCTATTCAAAGCGTCAAACAAAGGGCCGGAATATACTCTCTACATTCCATGTCGTTTTGACATTAAAGTTGCGGCAAGTGGAATCTATGACTTGAAGACTCATGTACAAACTAAAGGGCACAAGGAAGCTGTGGAGCGTTCGAAGAAGGTCGATTGACTCAATCTTTACAGCAGTTGAAAGGAGGACGGCCACGACAGCTCAACCAGAAGAAGACGTAACGATGGCAGAAGTGATGTTCTGTTATTTCGTGGCAGAACATAACCTTAAACCTGCTGTAGCTGACCATTTGCCCAAGACACTGACAGGATTCCTCCAGGTGAAGATCAATTGTGATGACCCATGTCGCAGTGTTTATATACCCAAAGAACTCCTTCAGTCAGCTAAGTCAGCAACCAAGACGAACAATGACACACACAAGAAAAGACCACGAGAAGACTCTGATAGTGACAGTGACTGAGTGAGTGATGTAGCAAGACAGAACTGAGCTGAGAAGGTATGAGAAGGGAGTGTATATACACATGAATTTGAAATGGATGTTGGTGTGCAAGGGGTAGAGAGGAACATTAATTATGTGAATAAAGTATGTACATGAACTGGTCATTGCTGTTTTCTGTTAGTGTATGTGTGACTAAGAACTGTCAAGTTTCATTTATTCACACAATGTTTGCATTAAAAACAGTTTTCTTTAAGTTAACACCAACATTATTGGGCAAAAACACGTTAGGAAACACATCTTCATATAGTGAGATCGAGCAGACGGATTTTTGTAAGGTGAATTCAGGTTTTGATAAGGGGAGATGGTCTTGATAGTAAGGTGTTCCAATCAGGGGGTTGACAGGTATGTTGCTGCACAACACCAACCTCCACACTAAAGGGTCAAAGGCCAGATAGTCCTATAGCCAATGCAATATTGGCGCACCTTGAGGCCTAAGTGGGCTTTAGCAAAGCTCATACAGTCCTACAGCCAAGGCATTATTGGTGCATCCCTAAGTGGGCTTTGCCAAAGCTCATATACTCCTGGTCCTGATTCGGCTCTTGGCAGTCCGCTGGACCCTATAAACACTGAATATCTATCTATCTACAGCCAATGCCTTGTTGGTGCACCCCGAAGTGGTCTTTGGCAAAACTCATATAGTCTTACAGCTAATGCAATATCGGCACACCCCTATGGTGGGCTTTTACACTCTTGTGTGAACCCAAAACCAAGCATTTGTTGTAACTATTCGTTATAAGAGCATTTGTTGTAACTATTCAGAGTAAACAAAACCAAGCATTTCAAGCAAGCAAAACAAGCGAGAAGTGAAGAAATTATCAACTGATCACCAAATGTTACAAATTATACAGTTATTACTGGTATCGGAGGTCTCTTTCTGAATAATGCTTGATCCACAACCAACAAAATTCATAAAGCAAATAACAATAATAATAATAATAATAATAATAATAATAATGTTTATATCTATGGTGGAGAAAACATAACAAAGTTTAAAAAAAAATCTAATGAAATGTAAAAGCAATGTACGATAAATTCAAGAATGCGTGTGAAAAAAAAATCATTATCAAAAGATAAACAAAGAAAAATACAGGAGAAGAAAAAAAAAAGTGAACAGGAACCTGAAGAAAAAAAAGTTCTTTTAAATAAAATTAAACAGAATATTTTTGTTATAATACAAGGGAACGGGAAGAAAATAATACACATTAAAGTTCTGTACAACATAACATGGTCACATTACTCTTTGGTATAGAAAAGGGCCAAGCGGCTTACTTTGAACAACCTTCATGTTACAACATTAGTCTTGACACAAGCACAACAAATAATGAATGAGATATCCTCAAAATAATCCAAATACCAAATAAAAATTAAAAAAATAGTGATGTTATTACGTCAAAAAAGGTTTTGTATCATCATAAAATGTGAGATATAACAAAAGGAAAATATATTCATACAACAAACAAAAGACATTCAGAGCTCAAAAGATGTGTGCTTCTTGTACAAATGTGTGCCTTGAACATTGGTTTACATTTTGATTATATGGTAACAAAGATTCTGAAAGAAGCAAGCAAGACAGCATGCAAATTGATGAGATGTATAGACCTAGGAAACATGCACACACAAAAAAATGTCAAAGCAGATTTAAGACAACAAAATAAATAAATAAAATTTGATATGGGTTGCAATGACATCTTATTCTACATCAATTCACACATCAAAACATAAATCATCATTTTGTGAGCTATATGGTTGAAAAAAAAAGTGATGCATAATATGCCAAAATTTGTACAAGATTCATCATCGTCATCATCAATTTGCACAGACATTTCAATGTCTTCACGCTACATAATTAATATAAACATCAAATATACTAAATGCACTCAAACTAAACACACAAATTTACTAGTCAACACGTTCTGCTGCTAAGGCATACACACATGTTTGCATTTGCATGCATAGTTATTTCATTTAATTTATTATGACTTTTGTGTAGGAGAAAGTAAAATTATTGTCTCAGTTCAAAACCTTAGAAATTGTACCAAGACCTACAAATGCGCAAAATGTCATTTTGAGACAAGTTACAGATTTGCATTATTATTAGTACAACAAAATGAGAATTTTTTTTTCATTATGTACTTTTTTAAAAAAAATCCGAAATGTATATTTATGCTTGTGTTTAGAGATCAAGGAATGAGTCAAATATAAAAATTTAAAAAATGCTAAATGTTTTTCTTCTTGGAACGATCACATTTGGGGGATACTTAAAAGTTTTGTTTATATGAGAAATAATTATACGGATCAAACTGTGATATAATCTGTGAGACTGAATTAAATGTTTATTCTGAAAATATATCTTGAGTTCAAAACTACTAATAATGTAAACTACAATAAATAGTCCCCTCACATTTTATAACATTACGCTGTATCGTTATTTTCCACTGCATTTCATATCAATCTTCTCTGTTTTAATTTTAAACAAAATTATTAATTCGATTTGCTGATCAGATATTTGTTTGCAAAAGAAGGGGTTAGATAAAAAGAAGCTATCCCCCAGTTTAAAAAAAAACAAACAAACTAAACTAAACTCCATCAATTTGAAACAGCGCCATGATTAAAAAGATGTCAAATTGTCTTCTTTTTCTTCTTGAACTGAAATTTCTGTATGATATTTTTCTCATACGGCTACTTTAGCACATCCACACTCAAACATGCATACATGCACACAGACACGCACATCACACATATCATGAGCAAAGGTGTATCATCATTTTCATGCAAGACCAAACTAGCATGTGGTGACGCACACACAAACACTTGCATTAAGGAAAGTAAACATTGATTGTTTGTAATGCACTCACACCAAACTTCAAGTAAAATTTCAATGCTCACAATTTTACAAATTTTGCACAACCTTCAGAAGCATAACACATGATATACTTTCAAGCAAAATATCAATTTAAATTATAAAATATGCCCATGGTCAATTTTTTTTCCCTCAACAAATACATTGGAATATTTTGTGCCTACACAATGAAAAAAAAAAGACAACAGTATTTTGCTTTTCAGAACACACCTACTAAGCGACAGATCGGGAAAAAAATCATAATCTGACCTGTAGCAAATATATGGGGCAGAAAATGTCAGTGCACAGACCATGACCAAGCGAATCTATAATTACAGTAAACAAATTAACATAAAACACAAAAAAACAGGAATAATGCTTTAATCCTAGCAAAATGTATTGATTTGATCTTTTTGTGAGTTCATCACTGTTATTGAGCTTTCCTAGAAAGGATTTTACATAATAACTATTAATGTAATTTCAATCTTTTAAATCTAAAGAAAGAAGTGAGAAAAACACAAAATGAATGAAATTTTAAAATCATAAAATACAATAAAAGAAAGTTTTTACAAAAAAAAACACGCTAAAACATACCACAAAACATAATTATTATCAAAGCTTATTTCAAATCTTATTCTGGCAAATTTCATCAAAAGTTATTTCAAATCTTACTCTGACATATATAGACCACAAGTATTATCCCCATCATATTCTTTTTGGTAGTTTAGTCCTAAATTTGTTTTTGTAACAATAAAATAATATTAAAATATCATAAAAACACCACAGCTGAATGGGTATTAGAGTCTGATTAATACTTATAAAAGAATCCAACTGAAGCCAGCCTAAAGCCTAAAACAAACAAACAAAAATTCCACATAAATCTAATGTTCTATACAGTCAACAAAGCAGAGTTCTAACACTTTTCAAAGTCGTGTTCACTCATCACCGATTATGAAATCTAGGAAACATAACAAAATGCTGCCACTTTCACCCAGAACAAAATTAATCCATTGTTGCTGGCTCAAGACATTATTTGTCATAAAGAACCAATGCAGTATCAATATCATGATCATTAACTGGCAATTCCATCATAATTTTTTGTGAAACATTGTCAAACTGTGTGAACAAGCAATACAACTACCACCACACATTAACATGAACTATACCAGCACTTCAGATAGCATTCACTACTTCATTTGCACAAGCATAACAAAAATACCACTCCTAACAGCATTCATCAAGTGATCAAAACTATTAGCATCCACTTTCATTTTATGCTACTCCAGTTAGCATGTTAACAATGTCACAGCTAGTTTCCACACTAGAGTGACTCATGAGCAACAACTGTCAATGCTGTGGAACACGTCACACCCATCACAATTATTTTCAATGTTCTCCACCATCCATTTGTTCTCTTTTGTCAGATAAAGAAAAGTTGCCGTCCTCTTCTTATTTAGTCTTTAGAACAATGTCACTGCCACCATACAACAAAGTGGTTTTTACAAAATCTGAAGAAAACAGTCATTCCTTTTTGTTGCTGCTCAGGCCACTCAAAAATACCTTCACAACCATACAAAACTAAACTATGCATGCTTTATATTATCTTTAATGTAAAAAACTCAACACCAGTGTTGAAACTAAGAAAATGTGTATCCAACCTTTGTACCAGATGCTCAAACCATTCATGTGCATGTGTGTTATGATCAAAGCAAACACATGAAAATGTATGGCAATGGAACTTAGCCACAAAGATGGAAGAAACATTTTCTATAAAATAAACTGCATGCACTATTTCCTTTCTTCAAACACACAAAACCATCATATTTCAGCAAAATGTTCTGCAGAAAAAATGTTGAACTTTCACAGATTTTGATGCATCCCTGGAGCGAAAACTAGCAATCTTGGCACTCTCTGATCCATTACATGCTTTGCAGACACAAGGAGAAACTACTGAACTGCTTCTGTCTCTGCAATGTCCTCAAAGAAACTTCAGATCTAGATCAAATGTGTACATCCGGATCAAACAAACAAAACAATCTCTGCATGCAACCAAACGCCTGGCAATGTCTTTTGACAAAGATATTTAAGATTTCGACCAAAGGATTAGACCCAGATCCAAAAACAATGAAGTTTAAAACCTAGCCCAAAATTGTAGATCTAGATCCAAAACTCACTGCAGTACAAGCACACGAAAACATTCTGAGCTCCAGTTCTTCTTGATTGATATAACACTAGATAGTGTGTTGAAAATATATTCTTTCTACTTACTGGACACTTGCCTGAACACATTTCTAATCAGGAACAATGCAAAATGAACAGCCATTTGGCTACAACACAGAATCTCCATCTCTCCTTTGCTGAAAAGATTACCTCCTTTGTTCAAATCAATGCAGTAACCGGTGTGTCATTCACTTTGCTCACAAAGCATTCTGTGGAAGAATTAGTTGAAAAATAAGGACCGAGACCCCACAACAATATTCTGCTTCTCAACACAAACGTTTCTGACAAACACAGCTGCAAGAATGAGACGAGCTACATGGTTTTTTAATTTGTAAATTGATAACATTTTCATAGAGCTGTTACCTGCTTGAATGTTGTCGTGTCAGGAATGTTTTCATAGAAGACATTGTTCAAAATGTGTTTCTTTTGCTTTAGTGATTTTTCACAATTAACTATTCATGGCACCACTCAGAAGTTTGATGTTTGTAAACATTTGCAAAATCAAGTCACATGTTTACAAAATATCTAAGTCAAGTGGTTGATATCAAAAATTACTTTCAAATCTTTCCACCTTTTTCTAATATTTAATTTCTTTCTTAAAATATATTTATTTCTAAATTACTACTAAGTGACAGTCCAGTTTGCAAAAAAAAAACTTACAGGCATTTGGATATTATTCCAAACAGTCACAAAATACTATTCATCCATGGCGACACAACTGAAACTACTGATTGTCTACTAAAACCTATGTTGAGGAAATTTTGTTTGGCTTAAATTGAAGTCAATATTAAAATCTTTGCTGGTGAAATTTCTCATGGCCAGCTTCAATCAAATTAGCTTCTGGCCTAGGTGAACTATGCTAAGATGACTGCAGCATGCTGAAACAGCGATGGGCTTATGTAAAAATTGCTTTGCTTTGTGTTGAGAAACTGTCGGTGGCTTGTTCTGAAGAAATGGCTGTGACCATTGTGGCTTGAAGTCTCAGACCTGAGGCATGCTGACATCAGAATAGTCAGTTTGGGAATCGTCGATG
The DNA here is from genome assembly GCA_036898135.1 of Oncomelania hupensis. NCBI lineage: Eukaryota > Metazoa > Mollusca > Gastropoda > Littorinimorpha > Pomatiopsidae > Oncomelania > Oncomelania hupensis. The sequence goes on from CM072520.1 coordinate 19,125,026, forward strand.
GCAAGCGGCCGTCTGCTGCGAGGTTTATTATCAAACTGTAGCTCTGCATATGTCAGACCATCCTCGCTCTTGTATCCATTGGCCTGAAATATTCAACAATTTTTATTAAAAATAAATATTTGTAATACATTTTTAGCTTCTTTTTACTTTATAATAACTAACAAAAGATCAAAACTATTCTGGCATGATACACAAATGAACCTGACCATTAAAAAAAAAAAAATCTTGGTTTTTGTTAGATACTCAAATTTTGATTTTATGATTTTTATGTAATTTTCTTGTCAATAAGTGTCTGCATTAGCAGCATATCCATCTTTATATTCAACAGAATGCATAACAATTAACAGCAATATTTATTATTTTTATAGACACAGACCACTGACAAAATCACAAACACACAACAAGAAACTACAATGTAGTTCTCACATTGTTTTATATTAATATATATATTGCTATAAGTAACAAATCATTAGTAATTACTCAATACATTGTTTTTGTTGAGCCAAGGCTAGTCTGCAGCTAGGACATCATTTCTGAGTCAATCTTATTGATGAGAAACTGTATAACCTTTTGCAGCAGTTTCTTTGTACCACAAAATATCATTATGGACAAAGTCAAAAAGACAGGGTCTTTTATGTTTGTGGATGATGGCACTCAAATGACTGCAAAGTATTTTATACTTATTTTTCTATTTTTCCCCATGTATTCAGGAAGGGTCTTTAGCTGTTGCTATGACGTAAGATAAAAACTAAAATGTTGTAAAAAATAAAACTGCTGCAAATTTTTTTTTTCCTCCTGTTTTACCACAAGCATTCAGGACAGAACCACAAAAGACTGTCCTTTCTTAACTCACTCCCTATTGGGCGATTTTGTTATACACTTTTCTCTGTTACTGGCCATATGTACTATTTAGTAAATTATTCATTTTTAAAAAAGTATTCCACAAAAGAACATGAAAATTTCAGGAGTTATTGCTTACATATTGGCACACTATAATGCAAAGTTTGAAGCGTTTCAAGTGGAAAATACTGATTTAGATGGGTAGTATAAATTACCCTATTTCTTATCGCAGTGGACGACGTCAATTTGGTTAGCAAAAATTATGCAAAGCCAGTGATTAAAAAATTAATCTTCGCAGCATCATTCTACACCTGAAGACCACAAAATAGCACTATGAACCAGCGGCAATAAAACACATTTGAAAGCAAGAACTTTAGTTTTGTACAAAAATTGACGTCACTGAAGAAAACAAAAGAGTTCAAGACTGCAATCACAGTGGTTTGTGGAGAAGTGATGGGCAGCAGAGGACCACTGTGATTGCAGTGAATAGTAGGGAGTGAATAACTGAGAAACCATATTTTAAAAAATTCAACATCCCATCCAAATACTTAAAAGGTAGACTAGCAATGCCCCCCCCCCCTCCCCCCCGCCCCTTCCCCATCAATTCAAACAATTTAGAACCATTTTGTAATCTACCTTATCACTGGCATTAAAGGGACAGTCAAAGAAGACTATATCCTTTTCTAACTGTTGCAAAACTAAAGATTTGTTCAAAACAAATGTGCTCCCTCATCCCCACTCGCCTCTCCTACTGCAAAATATTTTTAAAGGCTTTTCTTTTTCTTCTACTATACCACAAGCCTTGAGGACAGATTGACAGAAGACGATGTCCTTTCTCAGCTGTTTGTGGAGTCACAGACCACTGAGGGGGGAACGAAGGCAGAGAGGAGTGGTGTTGGGAGTTAAAACTAGAAATGTGAGAACTCACATCATAGTGGTGAATAGCAGCTTTGTCATTGCTCACCAAATCTGGTCTGATGGAGTGGATTCCTGCGTTGTTGCTGTGAGAGAGAGAAAAAAGAATTCATTGTTTTTTTTTTTAAACAATGCCCTAAACATGTTATTAGAAGTTACATAAACATGCACTCTTATACATGCACGTACACAAATATAACCACTCACACACTCTCTATAACACACACACTCACACCAACGCATTTACACGTTATATAACAACTACCCCAAATAAATAAATATATAAATCATGTCACAAATTAATCAAACACTACAAATATCTGTACAGAAATCATAATTACACAAAATTACAGTAAATGCCCCTTTGTAGAAAAATGTGTGCACAACACAAACATCCAAAAAAATTTAATTTAAAATAAACTTGTAGATCTTCACACTACATGTATCTTCATGTTTAAAAACTTGTTGTATGTCAACACATCAAATATTCACAAAACAAATAAAAACCCAGACATACACACACACACAAAGGAAGGAGGGACCAACTGAACCCATAATACCCGCCCATATACAGTACATAATAATAAATAATAATAAGGATATTTATATAGCGCTTTTTCCCAAGTAACAATATCAGTTCAAAGCGCAGTACTCACACATTCATTCTAAACATCCGGCTTCATACAAAATAAAATCAGACACTTGCTAACGAATAAGAGACGAGGGAGGGAGGGAGGAGGGGAGAGCCAAGAAGGGGAGATGGGGGCGGTATACGATGATGGGAGGCAAGATTAGAAACATGTAAGGAAGAGACCAGTTTTCAATGGTTGGTTGGTTGGTTGTTTTATTAACGTCTTTTCCACCAAAGATGATAAGACGGGGGTAGGGAGAGGGGAGGGGGGGGGGGGGTATGGGGATTATTATTTATACAAATCTAGCCACAGGAGAATCCATCAAGAGCTTTGCTAACAATACACTTTGATGAAAATTAATCTCATCTAATGTTCCTATGTCATGCAGATGCACAGTTAGTATAGGCCGAAAAAGACGGCAGCCAAAAAGTAAATGATATAATGAAAAAGTCTCATTGCATACACAATGGACATCTGGACAATACTTTGTGTTTATGGCATTCAACATTGTTCTGTTAGTTCCAAGTTGAAAGGCCAAGCGCTGAGAAAGATAGACAGCCAGCAGAGGAGAGTTTGTAGCGGGGTATGTGAAGCATGAGGGTGTCAGAGGAAGAACGAAGATTTCTAGAAGGCTTATAGAATTGAATGTTCTGGGTGAGGTAGGAAGGGGCTAAGCCATGGACGCACTGGTAACAGAAAATAGCGATTTTGTAGATAATTCTATGAGACACTAGAAGCCAGTAGAGTGAATGCAGAAGGGGAGTGATATGATAAGATTTTTTTCTTTTTGAGAACCAGACGTGCAGCTGAGTTCTGAACACGTTGGAGCAGATAAATAGAAGAAGAAGTCCAGCCAGGAGAGAGTTACAGTAGTCTAAGCGTGACAAAAGAAGAGAGGAAATTAGTTTGATAGTGTCAGTGGTCAGATATTTGCGGACAAGGCCTATTCTACGGAGATGAAAGTTGCATGACAGATTTTGCGGATGAATTCTGACATGGAGAGGGTACTGTCAAGAACGATACCAAGGTTTTTGACAGAAGATGACATAGGAAGAGTGGTCTGGCAACTGACCCCTGAGGAACACCGAAGGCAAGTCTGGACGGTTGAGAGAGGTGGTTGTTGATCCAAACAGATTGGAAGCGATCAGTTAGGTAAGAGCGAAACCAGGGCATGGTTCATACTCAAATTGTTGTAAAAAATTCAAGGAGTTTTCAAGGAGATTTCAAGGAGTTTTTCCAAAAATTCAAGGAGTTTTTTTAAAAAGTGTAAACGCACATAAGAATTGATAAGTAGTCAAAATAAAGGATAAAATCTCTAACCCAGTGATATCCATAAATTGTTTCCAGTCATGAATCTGATGGTGATACTGATGTTGATATTGATTATGAAATGTACACGCATAAATATTGCATGTCCATAAAGTTGCAGTTATAATGATGATGCAGATTACGGGGTCTATACCCATTGAAACAATAATTGTGAAGCATGTTGTCCTTAGACACAAGTTAGAGAACTGTAAAAAGTCAGAAAGAGGTACCACCACCGGCTAATAATATATATAATAATACACTTCATACAGATGAATGAGTTTTCAGTTATAATATTTCAGTTTTTCCATTTCTTCATCAATCTGAAAGGAAATCTCCAGCTGGATCTTTATTTCCTTGGGTTTGCTCCTCAGCGTATTTGACTGAGTCAAGAGTCTCAACGCACCCTCTTGTTCAGCAAGCTTGTCTGCCTTTTGAGTCAGGTGCTGAGCATCCTTCTCCATTCTTCTTTTTTTCTCTCTTAAATCAGCAACAGAGTCTTCCTGTACCTTCCTCTTCTTTGTCGCTTGTGCCTGTTCCTGGTCTTTCTTTTGTTGATCAAGGTAGTTGTGGTTCTTTCTCCTTGCAGAAGATGCTGATAATAGCAGCTCCTTGGTGATGTTTACCTTGTCGATTCCACCAATTTTCCTGATACCGTTCTGCACTTGTCAGCGAGCAACCAAGGGCTGCTAGGAGAGATTTTCAGTGCTGATCTCTTAGTTGGTTGAGAATCTTCTCTCGACAGTTGCTTGCCCATGGGACAAAAGTATTAACTGCCTCACAACAGCCCAAAGATCTTGATAGTCCTTTTTTGCTTTCATGAGTGTGCTGAACAGCTGGTCTAACAGTAACACATCACTATCACGTTGATAATTTATAATTTTCTAGCAGACGCGGCAGAAACACGTATGCTTGTTCCCTTTTTTTTCAAGCAGCCACCCTGCATATTCAGATTTCGATAACCACCAAGGATTCAACACACAATCGCCTCCAGGCATTTTTACCCATTCAGTAAACAAACACTCGCGGTTTCGCTGTCCTTTTCACTGTTTTCGTACTTTCTGTACATCGCGCATTAGAACGAAAAATTTACGGAAACCAACAACTGCGCATGTGCGACAGCAAGGAAATCAACAATTTCCAGTGATGGTTACTTCCCTTATCATTAGCAGACGCCAAAAGTTACGATCGTCGAACAGTTGACAACACAAATAATATTATAATTTTTGTTTTATAAATTTTTATTTTTCAATGGCCTTTTTTTAAACACTTGACAATAAAATCTCTAGGTCAAGCAATGGATAGATACACTGGCTGAAATTTCAAGGAGTTTTCAAGGAGGTCAGGCAATTTGGCATTTTTCAAGGAGATTCAAGGGCCCTTGAACAAGACATCGAAAATTCAAGGAGATTCAAGGAGGTTCAAGGAGCGTACGAACCCTGCAGGGCACTGTCTTTTATTCCAAGAGTTCTCGAGACGCTGAAGGAGAATGAAGTGATCGATCGTGTCAAAAGCGGCTGAGAGATCGAGAAGGGTCAACAAAGAGATTTTACCAGAGTCAGTGGCAGACAGGTCATTCACGATGTGAAGAAGAGCTGATTCAGTGGAGTGGTCAGGACGATAGGCAGACTCGAACGGGCAGAACAAGTTGTTGGAAGACAGATGATGGTTGAGCTGTTTCAGGATAACCTTCTCAAGAAGTTTGGATAGGAAAGGAAGATTAGAGACAGGGCGGTAGTTTTTCAAATCTTCTGGGTCGAGATTTGATTTTTTCAATAATGGCCGCATGATGGCGGACTTGAAACAGGTGGGAACAGAACCGGATTGCAAAAAGGAATTGACTATGTTCGTGATGGCAGGAAGGAGGTCGGTGATACAGTCTTTGAAAAGGGAGGTAGGGATGGGATCAAGCTCGCACATCTTGAACGACATGGTGCTGAGTATCTCAGCAACCTCAGGCTCAGAGACAGATTGTAAAGAGAGAAATGGTACGCCATTGAAATGTGGATCAGGAGAACAAGGCTGAAAGGGAGTGTCGTTAAGAATTTAGTGAATGGTTGCGATTTTTGAAGAAGTCTGAAAAGAAAGAGTGCAGTTCTGGTAGTGGAATTTTTTATGGAAAAGGAGAAATGTGGGTGTTCCCCAGAAGTTCGTTCATATTGGAAAACAGTTCTTTGGAGAAAGCAAAAGTTTCTATCTTATTGTTATAGTAGCGCATTTTGGATGCAGAGATAGCTTTGCGTACGTCATGCTTGTGCTTCTGATACGTCTGTTTGTGGACTGTGAGTTTGGAAGACCGCCACCTGCGCTCGGCCCTACGCCGCTCCCGTTTGGCCATGCTGATCTCGGGAGAGAACCACAGAACAGATGGACGGCATAGACATGCATAGCAGTGGTATAATAAAAGATACTCACTTGTACGGCTTCTCTGATGGCTCTGCAACAGAGAAAAATGCACGATTTACTATTCATATCAAATTAAAATGTGAAGCATGCATACCGATAAACATGCTCACAAAATAATTCTTCTTCAATGGGCTGTTTTACCTGCAACGTCAACATTGATTACCTAAAAAAAAAATGCTCCATCAGTTTCTTTTTCCTCCATTTCTCATGGCAGCGAGTTAATAGACAGATAAAACTACTTCAAATGTCAACGAATGAACATTAAAGCTCATGCTAAGTCAGACTTGCTCCCAAAATCTATAAGGAGAGCCTCTGCTGTGGGAACCATCATACCCCCTTCCTCAAAGAATCTGACAGGATAATAGAACTAGACAGACGGTAACCACTTATGTTGCTACGAGTGCTCCATACGATCATAGTATTCTCAGGGAGCATAAAGAACCAAGATAATAAATACAGCAAAATGTTTGTTGTAGAAAAAAAGATGGATACAGCTCATTCAAGTAAATTCTCAAAGAAAAACATCTTACCTTCCACAACATCCTTCTTTGTTTTGCGACATTTACAATAGACGATGAGGCCGATGATTACACCGATGGCAACAACGCCCACTACAATTGGCACAATGATCACCACAAGATCTTGGCCTGAGAATAAAAATACATAAATAAATAATTACATAACTACCTAACCAAATAAATAATTTAACAGACAGTGGCATGAAGAAGGTAAAAAAATACAAACTCCAATAGTTGAAAATAATGATGATAAATAACAAATATAATAATTTATTTCATGACAAAAAAATTTACACCTTTCCCTCAGGAAAAGCTCAAAGCATAGTCACAGCCAAAAAAGAATGCATACATTAAGAACAAAATGTATAAAATAATTTAAAAAAACACAGTATTAAAGCATAGTCAAACTTAACACAAACTCTCTCTCAGTCTCTGTATCTCACACACACAGACGTGCAAACACTACATATGGGCATCATAACAATAAATAAAACGACACCTATATACATATTTCATAAAATACAAATAGAAGGGCAAAGCCCATACAACTCAAAACTCCTTATAGAACTAGCAACATTTAACATGAAAATGAGTGCCCAGAAAAAGAAAAAAATAAACGTGGCATTAAAATGCAAAGTAGTACCGACTTTGATCTTTCTATGCTCTTGACCTTGAGATGACATTGACCTCCGGCTTCAAATACACAAGGTACTATCAAATAAACCACAGCAAAAGTTATATTATGCCAATAAAAAGGTACCTTGGGATGACCTTGACCTTGAGTGTCTTGACCTTGGAATCACCTTGACTTTCATGTGACCTCACCCAATATTGTTGCATACTATGGGTTTAAAGCTAGCGATACACGGTAAGACTAGATCTTATGATACCCGCGTATGCCGCTGCAGATCTGATGTCTTTGCTGATACACGGTATGTATGAGTCATAAGCCTGTCGGTAAAGGCCAAGGCTAACTAGATCTCAATAGTTGCAAAAGCAATTGTTGTTAGCGCGTGATAAATTGATGACGCTTGTTTTTCCAAACGTCATTACATTTTTTTTAAAGTAATATTAATATGCATTGCACAAATATATTATTCTTTATTTTCATATCGTTCATTGACATGAGTCACACGACAACACAAATCACACTGTCGGCTGAACTTACGATCCAGCAAAATATTGCAGGCTTCATGAAACCGCGCCTGTATTGATGAAAGTGCGCGGTTTCTGGTCCCTTGGTCTTTGTAGACCTGCAATAATGTGTCCCATAAGCAGCTATGTTCATGGTACAACTCAATCAAAATTCCTGTTTGGTGCTTCGACAGGTCTGCCATTTTTCAGTTTGTAGGTCGCGGTTTTTCAGTGACCTTCACCTCGGAGTTCAATCAAATAGCTGTTTTGATTGGCTGTCTGACCTCCACTGTCGTATCGCGCCGTGAAAAAATAGAACATGCTCTATCGATAAGACTTGACGACAATTCCTACCGATCCGGGAATTTCCGTAGTCATATGCGGGTATCATAAGATCTAGTCTTACCGTGTATCGCCGCCTTTATAGAGCCATTCCACTGTATCATTTATAAAGGTTTCTGCTAGGAGTAAAATTACCTTGACCTTCAAGATCAAGGCAAAAAGGGAACACATATAAAAGATCAATCTACAATTTCTAAATACATTAAGTTTGAACTTTATTTCTCTAATAGTTTAGGGTCAAGTTCAATTCAAAGTACCCATGCTCAATGTCAATGACTTTGGACAGGTCCAGTGTCATTGATAATTATCGTGTTTGTGAGTATGAGTGTATTACCTTTATTTCTCAACGGCCGGTGTCGTCTTGTTTTTACTTTGGAAATGTGCGGTGTTCATCGGAGTGCAATGAACTTGTTTGTTTTGTTTTTTTATCTTGTTGTTATAGTTGTTTATGATGTGTTCTGTGTGGGTGAGTGCACGGCTGTAGCGATGAGTGGGCTAATGTAGTGCGTGAGTGTGTTGTGACTGCGCGAGGCTTTTATGCCTGAAATAATAGTGCCTATTCTTTTAGTCCTACTTCTTACCTGTAATATTTTTACCTGCACGAGGCGTTCGCTCAATCAATGCATAGTTAATTTATGTACGGATGATGTGCGTACAGATCCTATGCTGTCTGAACCTTTTATATCAGTCTGTCTTATTATTGTTCATTATAACTTGTCTTGATGTGTGATACATTTTCTTTTATATGGAGCCATAATATAATGTGATGAGACTTGTACAATATTTCCATTTCTGTGGTAATAAAGATTTGTTGAATTGAATTGAATTGAACTTGGAGTGAGATTGACCAAATATGCATAGGATGTGTGTCTCACTGAAATCAATCATGCATCAAAGAATCTTCCATATTAATAACTTTATTTTAAAAAGTGAAATTTTGTTTTAATTTTTTTTTTTTTGGGGGGGGGGGGGCGGGTGACAAACATTTGTTGACCCTGTGATCTTGACCTTGAAGTTTTCATTCATTCACTGATCATTTACGAATATACACCATCTTATCAAGTTTGATTATGATGGTTGAAATTGGTTCTGAGATATTAATCCACTTGCAAGATTTGCACATCCAGACAGTGGCCCGACGGACAGACAGTATTTTTTTGTTGAAATGTCATTTTTGGACTATTTGACTCACCTTGCACAGATCTGCACAAATCTTTTAAATGTTTTTCTTTTCGGGTCAATAACATACAATAAAGCACAATAAAATTATCAATCTCCTAAGCATGCATGCATTCAACATAGAAACAGAAACATGCAGTTACATTAAACACCATGGAGAACTGCTGCCATGACCCTTAAAAACACCACACCACAACACCTGCAACAGTACAGACGCTCAAACAGCCAAGCACACCAGTATCATGACGACAACGTAGAACGACGATAACCAAAACAACTGTGGCAATGACAAAGATGAAGAAAACTGTGAGTGTGATGATGACTATGATGATTCCGATAATGACGATGTTGATGACGACAATGATGAGGACAACAATATGATGATGTGGATGCTGATGGTATTATGATAATAGGATGATGAAGGTTACGATGAGTACTGCAAAGAGGTTGAGGGGAGGCTGACAGGGAGGAGCAGATGTGTGTTTGTGTGTGAAGATGATGATACAATGGTGATGATGTTGATGATGATGATGATGATGATGATGACGATGATGTAGACTTGTGCAGTGCAGAATTCCATGTAACAGAATCATGGTCAATGCGCACATTTAGAGGCACTCATCGAAAAGATGTGTTTTCAGTCTAGACTTGATTGCAGATAGAGTAGGGGTGTCCCTTGATATGACATTTTCAATGGTGGAACTCCACATTAACACTCTCTGCAAAGCCATTTTCCTAGAACTCGGCAGGATCAGTCACATAAGACCCTAATTAACAGTGGGTGCCACAAAAAAGTTGATGTCACTTTTGTACTGTCCACAATGGACTACTGCAACGCCCTGTTTGTAGGTCTTCTAAACATTCTACTGGACAAACTTCAAAAAGCACAAAACAACGCAGCCTTCATCATGCTCAATAAACACAAATTCGATAGCGTGAAACTGCTTTTTCAGGAACTGTATTGCCTGCCAGTACGCGCACTTGTCAAATACAAAGTTGTGAAGCTTTGTTAGAACTGTCTGCACTTTCAAACACCTTTCTATCTGTCTGTGCTCTTGATGCCATATCGTCCATCCAGATCTATCCATTCCACTGATGCTGGTCACCTTTCTGTGCCATGCATCAAGCTGGAGACGCAGGGTTGTTGCTCACCCCCCTTTGCTGTTCCTACTCTTTGGAATTCCTTGCCTCAACCTCTCGAAAAAAGGTCCCAAAAAGAGGTTTGGCTTGTCCAAACTGGCAGAAAGTTGCAGTCCAGAGTATTAAAAAAATTAATGAAAACATCTTAAAATAATTTTTTTGTTTAAAGAGAACGAAAGATAGAAAGAAATTCTGATAGAAAGTTGTAGTCCGGAGTATTAAAAAAATAAATGAAAACTTTTTAAAATATTTTTTGTTTAAAGAAAGAAAGAAAGAAAGAAAGAAAGAAAGAAAGAAAGAAATTCATCCAGTCAAACTCACTTGAAGAAGCTACAGTCTTATCCGATGTACTACCTCCACCACCAGGTGATGTGACTGGGGCAGTTGTGCGTATGGAGGTGGTCGTAGGAGGTGGGGTAGTTGTCTTCTCTGCAAATAATCAAAATTACGGTTTCACATTTTTCTTATGTCTAAAAAGATCTGTAATTTTATAAACTACCAAAATGTCAATTTCCTCTTTCAAATCACAAGAATGCAAAGGCAGGCGCAGACACACACACACACGCACACACAAACATACCAACACTCGCGCATAAAACGTCTTTGTCTATCTCATCATTGAACAAGTACAGCCATAAAATGAGTAAAGGGACATAATTATTCATTTAAAGCTAGAAAGTCTGGCATAAAAAAAACTTAATTGTCTCCCTTTCAAGAACAGCAATCCAGAGCTCCGATACAGTACCCATGTTTGAGGGCTTACAGTAAACATAAGAAACTGACTAAACCGACTGATCTTTCACGATCTTAGAAACGCTCAAATCAACAGTTAAACTCTGATCAATGACACTTTATAATAAATATTCAGTCTATAAGCAACAAACCAGCGCTTGCTTGATTTGTTTTCTTTCCAATTGGTACCTAGCTACTCTCAATATACTTCAAAACCAGCAAACAAAACAAAATAAACACTCAAGAGAAATAAATAATGCAGGTTAGATTAACTTACGGACATTGACGTAGACTTTGACAGAAGCAGCCATTGTCTGTCCAACCACGTAGTTGTACGATGTACAGGTGTAATAGTTGGTGCTGTTCATGTACGCCTTCATCGTGTACTGTGTGGAGTTCACCAACACTACATCGGTGTTGTTCTCGCCCGGCACGCTCCATGTCGTTCTGAGCAAAAAGAGGTTTAACACGTCAGTAGAAGTGTGGAAAGGCAAGCTGGCTGGCTTGCAAAACTATCCTGTTAAGTAGTTACATAATACTGTTTAAAATAACTAGTTTGGGTTAAAGCGTCACATTAGTTATCCTAAATATATAAAACCACAAATTTAAAACATGTATTAAATGTTTATTTAAGCCTAGATGGAATCAAAGAATGGATTCACGAAGATTTCTTCTGTTCAGTGAATGGATTGCTTGGAGGAAGTTTACAATGCGCTCGCATGCGATTTTTAAGGACGACTACTCATGACACAATCTTTAATCGTCTGCAATGACAGTCTCAGTTGGGTTCTGATTCTGATTATGCCGTGAATTAGTTCGCCACTCGTTGGTAGTATTTTTGACTTCAGCGATTCGAAGAACATGCACATTTTTTTGCGTCATTTTTCATATTTTGTGCGTAATTGACGCACTACTGTGCGTAATCGGGAACACTGATGTGTTTTTTTTAAATAAAATTAATTAATTTTGCAATATTGTAATAGGTATATAATTCTTATTCATATTCATCCTGATGGTATTTTTGTTGTTATTTTTTGTTTTTTTAAAATACTATTAGGTCATAACAGAAACTCCGGACCATCACCATTTCATATGCAATCACACAGAGGTGTGTTATTCCTTTGCATGAGGCTTCTCTAGGTAATAAGACTATTCTCCAATATAATGGATTGTTAGATCCATGTGTCACAGCTGTCGGCCAGAATATTCATTTGCCTGCTGACAACTTTCAAACAAAATAATGAAGTGGCCCCGATTCGGCTCCTAGCAATCCTCTGGATCCTAAAAGCTGTGATAATCTATCTATCTAAAACTAATGAAGCTAACATTTGTCTGCACATGATCAGAGACAGAGTGAGTGATTCAGTGAAAATTAACAAAGGCAGTATCAGCTATGTTTTTTTCAATCTTTACTGCTGCTCTTCCCATGTGTCTTTGTCTGCTGCTCTGTGCGTTTGGAGTTTGTGTGTCCATCTTAAATGTTAGTTAGGCGATATGTTTTGGGTGAAAATTCTTGTGATCAGTAATGGTTTTATACTGTTCCTTTTAAACTCATAATAATTTCTATAAAGTGGTGAAAGAGTATGCTGCGTGAGAGGACAGTATATAGCTGTATGTATGAACGCGTTTTCATTGTTACTTTATACTATACAATGAACAAGTATGTCGCTGTAATTGTATCTTTTTATTTTATTTGGTATAAATAGGCGTTACGGCTCTTGCACTTAAATCTACTGAACAAACGAATGTCAACTATAAAAAAAACAAGTTGGATGAACTAACAAAAAAACACAAAAAAAAAAAAAAAAAAAAAAGATTAGAAAATCAATGTTTATTGGTCCAGTGGACTGCAAAAAGGAGAATCAGGACCACTAAAAACTACTCCAAATCAGATTACATCGCTAACATTAACCTCTTGAACCCGAAAGACCGATATATCGGTCTAGCCATTAAACAGCTGTGCCCCGATAGACCGATAAACCGGTCTCGTAACCTTACCTTAGTCTTGCAATCCGTACAAAGCTTACTGTTCTTTCTAGTACTTGCTGTTTGGAATAGGGTTATTGAGGGTTATTGGGAATAAGGTAAAGCAAAATGTCTGCGCTCTAGTGCGAGCACAGTGCGTGTTTTTGCGACGTTTTTTTCTCAATTTTGCGTCATGAAACGAAGGTCTACAAATCAAGGAAGCATCGCTAAGCGACTGTACACAACTCAGGAAGTAATCGATCAATTGTGGGATGATAATGAAGATGAAGAGATGACATTTGAAGTACTTTGGGTTGTCTAACACTTTGGTTATGTTTTGGTTGTTTTACTAAAAGCATGCTAAAAATGCCATTTTTCTCCGGGGAGCCCAGGGGATGGGCTCAGAATTGGTGGGGCATCCAGGGTTCAAAGGGTTAAAATATGATTCTTAAAAATGTATATAAAAAAAGCTTAACTGATGAAATATAAGCACACAAACAAGATGACATGACCTGTATGCGAGAAAAACAAACCAACGTCATGTAAACATGTAAACAGGTTTTGACCATTGCAAACTTTAAGAATCGCATTAAAAGGTATCGCATCAAAATATCTTTCTCTCTCATCAACCATATCAGCACAATTCAGACATAAAATGGCTGGCGGAAAAGGATTTGTCACATGCAAAGCAACCATGGTGATTCTTCTCCTTTCAAAAAGGAAAATATGGGTGACAAAATGAAGGTGAGCCAAAACAGTTTCTTCTTTGCGCGCGGATGCAAAGTTAGGCAAAGAAGCAGACGAATCTAAAAGAATTCGAAATAATTTTTTATAGATTAAAATTAATAAATAAAATAAAATTAAAAAAACTAAACTTTTAGGAGGCAGAGCTTCAATTTTAGGTCATCCAAGCAAAATGTTTCTTGCTTTTGATGAACTGGTGGAAGCTTTCAGCATTCCTACTCTACACAAGTTTTAGTGAACTTACAAGTAAGGTGAAGGGTTTCCACGGGGAAAACATTTAAGAGGAACATCAGCACCCTCATACACTGTGATAGAACATGGGCTTCCTGAACACTGCATGTCTGCTGACAACTGCACACTCACAGGATCTGTAAACAAAAATAAACATTATTAAACTACGGAATACAACAATGTCATAACAAACCGCCCAACTTGAATGATTGTGTAACATTCTGAATGTAGAGAAAATCATGCAAAATTGAATCAAAGACTCACACATAAAAAAATCATAGGATTTCCCATTCACTAAAACAATGTAATTCAGAAAGTATCCCATGCAACAGACCTGTTTCTCAACTATCCTATCCTATTCCGTAACTCGAAGATTGTATGGGCACCACAGATGATCGTTTAACTAACGTACTCCATCTTTCTCTGTCCTCAGCAACCCTCATGGCTTCGCTCAGTGTCAAGCCAGTCCATTCTCGAATGTTGTCCTCCCACCTCTTTTTCAGTCTCCCTCTTCTTCTGCCTCCTTGCACCGTGCCCTGCAGGATGGTCTTTGCAAGACCTGATGCTCTGGTGATGTGGCCATACCATCGGAGTTTCCGTTTCTTCACTACTGTGAGCATGTCATCAGTTGTCCAATGGCTTGTGTGATGGTCTGTCGGATTTCGTTGTTGGTGGTGTGCTGGGTATAGGAAAGTCTTCTGTAGCACCTCATCTCTATGCTTTGTATTCTTCGTTGTAGATCTGCTGTGAGGGTCCTTGTTTTGTAAGCATATAGCAAGATGGAGATGAAAAGGGAGAGCAGCCACCTTACCTTGGAATGCAGACTGATGGTCCTCTCTTTCCAAATGGACTTCAACCTTGTCAGGGCAGCAGTTGTTTGTGAAAATCCTGCAGAGGACTTCCTGTTGGGACCCATTGTCTGATAAAATGGCTCCTAAATATTTGAAGCAATGCACTGTGTTTAGGGATTGGCCTTGGACTTTGATGTCCTTGTTGATGCCATTGTTGATGTTTGGTCATCTCCGCACTTATTTCCAATCCATAAGCTCTGGAGGTGGTGTCAAGAAATCGGAAACTGGTTCAGAACAACAATCGGTGTGCATCAACGATGCCTACTCTCTTCAACACTCTTTAACATCTTCTTAGAGCACATCATGTCAGATGCCCTTGCAGATCACAAAGGCACAGTCAGCATAAGGGGTAGGGCAATCTCCAAACTCCGTTTTGCGGATGACATTGATGGATTGGCTGGAGAGGAACAGGAACTTGAAGAGCTAGTAGAGAGGCTTGACACCACCTCCAGAGCCTTTGGAATGGAAATAAGTGCAGAGAAGACCAAAATGATAACCAACAACACCAATGGTATCAACATGGACATCAAAGTCCAAGGCCAATCCCTCAACACAGTGCATAGCTTCAAATATATGTATCAGACAACGGGTCCCGACAGGAAGTCCTCTCCAGGATTGCACAAACAACTGCTGCCCTGACAAGGTTGAAGCCCAGTTGGAAAGACAGGACCATCAGTCTACATTCCAAGGTAAGGCGGCTGCTCTCCCTTGTCATCTCCATCTTCCTATACGCTTGCGAAACATGGATTATCACAGCAGATCTACAATGAAGAATACAAAGCATGGAGATGATGTGCTACAGAAGACTTCTGGGCATATCCTATATCCAGCACATCACCAACAACGAAATCCGACAGACCATCCCGCATCACACAAGCCATTGGACAACATGGTGAAGAAATAGAAACTCTGATGGTATGGCCACATCACCAGAGCATCAGGCCTTGCAAAGACAATCCTGCAAGGCATGGTGCAAGGAGGCAGAAGGAGAGGGATACAGAAAAAGAGGTGGGAGGACAACATTTGAGAATGCACTGGCTTGACACTAAGCGAAGCCGTGAGGGTTGCTAAGGACAGAAATGATGGAGTACACTGGTTTAACGATGTTACACTCCGTTTGATGTTGGTGTTTTTCTATCAGTATCTGATTCAGCCCCGATGCTTGAATTCCTGATAGGCGTGTATAACTCAGATTCGTTTATCCACGCAGCCTGCTCAATCAGCATACAAGTCACTGAGTCTTCGTATAAAGTTTTCCACTTTTATTCAGCACACATCAACAACTATCAACAACTCAACTCTTTTGAAATAGCGCGTCACTTAAATAGTCTCTTGATACTCCCGAATAACCTGGATCAATCTCGTATGACGCAATTTAACCAATCGCTTCTAACTTCGTCATTACCGTCTTACGTCATACATACATTATTTCCCGTCCCAGAATGTTCGCAAATATCTATGTCCATCAAGAAACTTCGATCGATAGTAAACAAGCAGATCTAGAGGATTCTCCAACAATATCGACTAACGAAAATTATCAACGTTATACAAAGCCTCTCCTAACAACAATGCAAACTCAAATCAAAGGTAAATAAACTCCATTATTGAATACTTTGCAAAACGAAACGATTAGATCTATCGTGCGCGTTTCCGACATACTTTCGTACGCGTTTCAACGTAACAAACGATCATCTGTGGTACAATACAATACAAGATTATTGCTTTAGGTCCAGCGGACTCTTCTGAGCCAAATCAGGACCAGATCATCTGTGGTGCCCCAACAACCTTTGAGTTACGGGATAGGATAGGACCTGTAAGACAAACTTGTTTTCATGTTGGAAAATTCCCTCAGGAACGGAACATGTAGTTTTATGCATTTAAAGTTAAATGTTTGGTGACTTGACTGCCTGACAATATGTAACGCAAATATACCATTCTGGGTTGTAATGTTTTTTCCAGCTCTTCTATTAAACTGGTTTTAAATGCAAATTTGATTCCAAGTGTTATAGATTACCATAGATTACCAAGACTTGTTTAATTGTTTCCATACATTTAGGTTTTAATTTTCAGTACTCGTGCTGCTATGGTATTTGATTTAGTTTGTGACATGAGATGATGTTATGTACACAAGTTAAAATCTACATAACAAAATTTTGGTGCATTAAATAAAAATGTCTCGTTTGGTCAAATATTCTTTGTGCTGTTGCGTTTTTGTCTTATTTTCATACTCTGCATTCTCTTTTCTTTAAACCAAGTCGTTTTATGTGTCACAATTTCTCAACTCCTTTTCTAAACCTTGCCCATATATAAACTTGGGTGTAGGATGGTAAGGGATGATGAGACTATTGTGGAAAAAATACTTACACTGCACATTGATCTGCTGACTCATCCTGCAAAGGTCGGTAGTTGCACTGCTGCAGGGGGAATCGACAGTGGGCGAATTGACGTCCACCCTACATCTCACCACCAGACTCTGACCTTCCTCCGTGCCATTCACGTTCAGTGTAACACTACTATTCCTGTCAAATGTACACCCATCAGCATTCAATGATGCTGGATCGTTGGTTGCCTGCAAAATCATAATCACTGAGAGGTAAATAACATTTTAAGTACTATACATCGAATCCTTCGCATAAGAGTATAAACTGAGGTCTAGTCTGTTCATGCATGTATTACATCGCATGGACTTTAAAGATCCTGTTGCTCATGTCCTAAACAGGTGAGTGTTAGTTACACAAATAACCCAGCATGCATTAGGTCCATTTCTCCCCATCCACAGTTGCCCAAAATTGTGCTCAGTAATCTGAGAGGCATTCTATGCACTCTAATTCGAAAGCTAAAAGTGGGCACCTCGGGCAGCTTGAGTTAGATCCTGAATCGGCCAGTGACTTTAGCATCCCTTGAGCTGGAAAAGCACTATATATAAAAGAACTATTACATAAATAAATAAATAAACTAAACATCATTCAAGGGTGCATTTTTAAAAGAGTAGCAGGACAGTAACATTAGCAGAACGTTTGTCTGGCTTCTCTCTTGCAAGGAAGATCTGCTCAAGCCCCGTGTTAACACCGTGGCCAATTAATGAACCTGGTTATTTCGTCAAGATGGCAGGTAAAAAATGAACATGCATAATAGTCACACACACACACAAAGAATTAAAAAAAAAAACTTAATCTGTGGATTAAAATAGAGAATAACGGTGGCAAATGCGTGTCAATCAACGACTGACATATGGGCAAGGCTCAAAATGGCTTTGGACTCGATTTTCACCAGTACTTTGCGTGGAAGTTGTCTCATTGCATAGCATCACTTAAAACAAAATAAAGTGTAAATCTAGCAGAGAAAAGGTCGTTATTCATTTTGATGTCAAGGACAGATCAATAAACCAGGACAAAAAAAAGAAAATTGACGATGAATGATGTGATGATCAGAGGTTTCTGTTGTGACATCGCAAACAGTGTGTTGGTATTTGACTGCCGGCATAAAACTAATGCAAAGAATAAAAATTGCATTTCCGAAAGTAAAATGAATAAAGGGTACAAAATAGTTAAAATTTCAAAACTCGGTTCATTGTCTTTTGAGATATGCGTAGAACTTGGCGACTCCCGAGTATGTCATATGTTTTCGTGGTTCAACTTCAGGGCGTATTAATCCGCACTGGTGTTGTAATTCACTTTTAAATGCTAATAAATTATCAAATATGAGGTAATAACTTAAAATAAGCAATACCATAATCAGAATAAGGAAATAATTAATATAACAAATAATATAGGCAAACAAATTGCTGTCAACTTTTGTGTCATGAAAACTTCTTTTTTTGAGGCTCCACATTTTATGAACAATGCGGTTAGCGTCAATTTTAACGCGCACAAACAATCAGCCTTTGTTAACATTCAACGTGCGATGGAGGAAGAAGCAAGAACTGAGGTGGATTCGTCCAAAAAAGAATGTAAGTAGAACGACATAAATTTTTCATCTAAGTTACATACTCGTATTTCTGGTGGCTTGGTCAATGTTTATCGACTTTTCTGTCAACATTGATGTAGTAAATCTCATGCTTTTATGATAAAAATGTATGTTTATTTCAAGTCAACAGCATCACTACAAAGATGTTTGAGTAAACGTTCTTGTTTGTAAATACTATGCATTATTTTTGCACCAGTGTTAGATAATTTGTCATGAAGCAATGTACACAATTTTTTACAGAGCATTATTGTCAAATCAATGTCAAACGTTATATTTTAAAACGGATTATATTTTCGTTGCAGACATATACACCGCTAGCCATATAAATTCATGTGGCAAGTTTTGTTAGGCTAATTCCCTTGTGTGCGTAACTTCACAACCCGAAACATCTGGGTATTATAGGTGTTTAGTTATTTTGTTTAAAGGATTGAATATTTCTTTTCATATACTAATAATTATCATCACAAAAGTTTTCATAACATTATATTTGATTGATGTGTAGGATTATTCTGAAGCTCATATGTGAAAACATATCCAACTTATTCGTTTCTTCACTACAAATTACAATCTTCCAAAACCAGACAGTAAGTGGATTTTGTGAAATGATGAACACATTTCTTTTTTTATTTTATTTTAAAATTTGATGTAATACTTTGTCTTTTAAAAGATACATACATTATTTACACTCAAAAGATGAATAAAAAATATCATCGCATACCAACAAACACTACCTAGTTCCAATCCTTGTGCATAACTTCACATTCTTTGTCAAAGCAACCCTACATCAAAAGGGTGAAGTTACATACACCACTATTTTTCAACCAGGGCTCTTCAATTAATGTATTCCTCATTCCTATCCTGTAACTCAAAGGTCGTTGAGGCACCACCTCTTCTTCTGCCTCCTTGCACAGTGCCTTGCAGGATGGGCTTTGCAAGGCCTGATGCTCTAGTGATGTGGCCATGCAACTGGAGTTTCCGTTTCTTTACCACTGTGAGCATGTCATCTGTATTTCACATTACAATAACTTAATGAAGCTAGTTTTATTCCACACATGTGATTGTTAACTACTGGGCTTTAGTCTGATTTATTTTGCAATTCAAAAAATACAAAGCATGAAAACGAGGTGGTACAGAAGACTTACAGAAGACTTCTGGGCATTTCCTATAGCCAGCAGATCACCGATGAAGTCGGACAACATGGCGACATGCTCACAGTGATGAAAAAACAAACTCCGATGGTATGGCCACGTCAACAGAGCATCAGGTCTTGCAAAGACCATCCTTCAAGGCACAGTGCAAGGAGGCAGAAGAGAGAGACAGAAAAAGAGGTGGGAGTACAACATTCGAGAATGGACTGGCTTGACACTGACAGAAACCACGAGGGCTGCTGAGGACAGAGAAAGATGGGCATGGGGTACGCTGGTTAAATGATAATCTATGGTGCCCCAACGACTTTCAAGTTACAGGATAGGATAGGATAGGATGTGACTACACATAACTTCATGCCCAGACCCATTGCATAGCATGGAGTAAAAATAATGAACACAAGTTTCAAGCCCTTAACGTAAGCTTAGCTAGTGTGTCAAGACATCCATTTAATGCAGTTTAAATTGATTCCTTACTTAAAAACTAGCTGTTTTTAGTCAACTGTTCTTTAAGGTAAAATGCCCTTTTGTTCCTCTCTTTGTGCATAAATTCATGTTGTCTGTCAAAGCTAGCTTACCTCAAAATGGTAGTTACATACACCTTTACTTTTCAACCACAGTTCTTCAAACGCTGTACACATCATTTTAATCAGCTGATTTTTCTTGTCTTAGTTCACACTTGAGATTGATCACTGCAGGGATTAGTCTGCATACACATTTTCCTGTGATGTGGCTGTACATAACGTCATGTGGCTGTACATAACTTCATGATTATATCCATCATGAAGCATCGCATAAAGTTATGCACACACAAAATTTTTGACATCCTATCCTATCCTATCCCATAACTCTGAGGTCATTTGGGCACCACAGATGATCGTTTAACCAGCATACTCCATCTTTCTCTGTCCTCAACAACCCTGATGGCTTCGCTCAGTGTCAAACCAGTCCATTCTCAAATGTGTCCTCCCACCTCTTTTTCGGTCTCCCTCTTTTTCTACCTCATTGCACTGTGCCTTGCAGGATGGTCTTTGCAAGGCCTGATGATCTGGTGATGTAGCCATACCATCAGAGTTTCCGTTTCTTCACCACTGTGAGCAGGTCATCGTGTTGCTCAATGGCTTGTGTGATGGTCTGTCAGACTACGTCGTTGGTGATGTGCTGGGTATAGGAAATGCCCAGGGCCCGTGTGCATGAAGAATCTTAAAGGGCAACTTAAGCTTAAGTTTGAACTCTCCGTGTGACTGATCGAACTTAACTCCGCTAAGCATGAGATTTCTTGCTCAACTTTAAGACTGATAGTGGTACCCCCTTGGCATAAACCATTGCTTAGCTGAGAAAGACGACTTAACTTGGCTTTCAATGATTTCTTACACTGAACAGTGCCAATATTGCGATGCGAAGAATAACGTTTTGATGTGCTATGAGGAGATGCATGAAGAGAGAACGAGTTTTTCGGGATCGTCAGAATCAGTTTGATACTTATGATGATGTTGATCTGTATAGGCATTATCGCTTCAAATGTGATCAAATTGTTTACATCTGTGAAATCATTGCTGACGACATCGATCACCCAGTGTCTCGCAAAGGAAGTTTGCCACCTATCATACAACTGATGGTTGCTTTGCACTTTACGCAAGTGGGAGCTTCCAAATTGTTGGGGATTCTTTCGGAATAGACAGGTCAACGGTCAGCTGGTTTTGCCAACTAATGGACCTCTGTTTCATATTCTCCACTTCTTTTTCACTCTGTCCCATTCCAGGACGCAGGAACCGCGAGCATTGACCACCTCAGTTATTTTTTGCCACAGCTCGTTTTTCTTTTTGGCTGTGCACGTTGGTGACAAAGATCCAAATAGCATGTTTTTTTGCTCTCTGACATAAGTGATGACAACGGATCTCAGCGTCGCTCCAGTTCACTGATCTATCTTTCTTTATACTCACTTTCACTTTCCCACTCTCCGCCATACCTGCACTTCGACTTGTCGCAAGAAATGCGAGCGCGCTTTCTCATTGGCCAATGCACGCATGTTTCCGCCACGTACCACATACGATAAAATTAGACGAGCTTAACCTACTTCTCAGCTAAGCAAACCGTTAAGTAGCCTCATGCACACCGCTGGCCTGTCGGGTTAAGCAAGATCTTAGTTTAGCAAATCTTAGGCTTAAGCAAGGCAATTTAAGCAAGGGAAATAAGTACTCTTATGCACATGGGTCCAGAAGTCTTCTGTAGCACCTCATCTCAATGCTTTGTATTCTTCGTTGTAGATCTGCTGTGAGGATCCCCGTTTCACAAGCGTATAGGAAGATGGAGATGACTGTAATATTAAAAATGTTGACAAAGATGTGGTACCTCAGCTTATAAATAAACAGTATTGAACCAAACCTGACGTTAATTTACCAGCTCTCTAAAGGAAGGTTCGCAGATGTTAAATTAACATTCTTGAAACGGTCACTCCCGATACTATCAAGCAGAACTGGCTAGTAAGAATGTTAGTTAGCTTACTCAAACATCTGACCATGGTCACTTGACCGCTAGTTAGCCACGCTAATCATATCATTCTAAAATCTACCCTGCGAGTCTCCTTTAACACGAAGTTGAGACGTAACACATAGTGGCCCAGAAACAGGTCATGAGAGTAGAGAATTCTGAGAAAAGATTCCCGTAGTCGCGAGAGCAAGATAATTAGTCGGAGATGACGTAGGGACTAATTTTAGGGCTGATGTTGTACACTCTCATGCTTGCCATAGAGCTGCATGCCAGACTCGATCAAGCGCCTTCTTGAAGTCTACGAACACATGATATAGATGTTGTTGGTGCTGTAGGTATTTCTCGCAGATTATTCTGAGGTTGAAAATCTGTTCAGTGGTACTTCGCCCTGCCCTGAATCCTATTTGTTCTTCAGCTATGATTTGTTCAACTTGGGGTTTCAACCTGTTGAGTATTATTTTCAGGAGGATCTTGCTGGGATGGCTGATGAAGCTGATGGTGCAGTAATTTTCACACTCCTGAAGGTTACCTTTTTTTGGAAGAGTGATTACAAGCGACTGGGTCCATGGTGTAAGCCACTCCCCACTCTGCCAGATCTTGTTACAGATAATGGTGAGGGCGTCAATCATCGCTTCTCCTCCTGCTTGAAGCAGTTCCACGGGGATGTTGTCCACTCCCGCTGACTTCCCTTTCTTCAGCAACTGCACTGCTGCCTCAACTTCTCTGAGCCAGGAGGATTTCTTCTTCTTCTTTGTTCACTGGACATGCTAGAACTGATGGGTCTCCATTTGGTGCCTGGTTGTAAAGGTCAGAGCCAGCACTCTGTCCATCTATCCAAGACTTCTTGATCTTCTGTAAGGCATATGCCAGACTTGCTTTGGATCGTAAAGACCTTGGGCTGTTAAACACTTGTCAGCCGCTTCACAGTCTGGTAGGCCTTCTTGCTGCTGTTCTTGTTCAGACTGTTTTCTATTTCCTGGCATTGATCTTCTATCCAGTTCTCCTTTGCTGAGCTCATGCCTTTTCAGATGTCATTGTTGATTTTTCGGTAGGCATCAGCTCCCTGTGAGGTGTTCTTTTTCTTTTACATCTCTCTTCGTTTGTCACACAGGTCCAAAAATTCAACTGTGATCCACGGCTTCTTCTTTGGCTGGTGCTTGCCAAGGATCTCAGTGGCGGCATCTGTCACAACTGAATTGAAGGTGGTGGTCATGGTGTTGACATCTACTTCACTAGCTCCCAAAATGAGCAGTGGTGAAAATTTCCGCCCAATTGTGGCCTGAAATATTTCTGCCACCTCCGGGTCTTGCAGTTTGTCCAGGTTGAACATCAATCGAGTGCACTTTGCTGTGTTTACTCTCTTCAAGTGGCGCCAGAAAGAGATTGTGGTCACTTCCGATGTCTGCTCCTGGAAAAGTGCATGTCATGCCAATGTTGATGCTTGATCTGAAGCGTTTCTTGACCATGATGTAGTCGATCTGCTTGTTATGCTTCTTAC
The DNA here is from genome assembly GCA_036898135.1 of Oncomelania hupensis. Taxonomy (NCBI): domain Eukaryota; kingdom Metazoa; phylum Mollusca; class Gastropoda; order Littorinimorpha; family Pomatiopsidae; genus Oncomelania; species Oncomelania hupensis. The sequence goes on from CM072520.1 coordinate 19,149,062, forward strand.
TGGGACTATGCCATGTCCATCATCTGAATTTTTTGTGGAGACCAAGTGTGTTTGACAGTATCAGATTATTGTATCTGGCAAACTCCAAGACCCTTGTCATTTGTCTCGTTGTTGCAGTGAGATCCACATGTGTCTCCCCAGTTGTGGTGCGCATCTTGTCCAACCTTGGCATTCCAGTCGCCTTGCACTATGATTATATCCTTCTTTAGCACTTGGTCAAGGACTGCCTGTAGATTTCATAGAAATCCTCCACTTCGCTGTCGTCATAGTCTGATGTTAGGGCATAGGCCTGGATGATGGTGATGTTGAAAGGGGTTTCTCTCAGATGGATGGTGATGAGTCTACTGGAGACTTGGCAGCAACCCATGACAGTGGCTAGAATGTCTTTGTGGGCCAAGAATCGAACGCCGTGTTCGTGCCTGTCATCTCTCTCGCTGAAATAAAGCATGTGGCCTTTGTCGGTCGTTGTTTCACCTATGTCTTTCCAGCGCAGTTCGCTGATACCTAAAATGTTCCATCGATAGTGGTCCAGCTCGTGGGCCAGTTCTAATTTTCCATCAGTAGCTAGGGTCCTGACATTCCAGGTTCCTATGATGATGTTGCTTCTGGTGAGGATCTTGCTAAGTTGTCCATCAGTAGTACACTTATCACCTCTGTCCTGGTGGTCAACGGGAGGCGCAGTCCTTGGTGACCAGGGCGACGACCAATCCGTTATGGAGTGAATTGTTGTTTTCATCATGCATTGTTGTGGTTTTCGTCTTGGGCAAAAAAGACCTCGCAGGGCCCAATCCTCTCTAGGCTGTTGGCCACAGCCGATATCCACGAATACAGTGTGGCTCGCCTTGGACCCAAGCACGTGGTCGTTGAATCTGCAGTAACATGAGGTTCCTCCATCCTGGCCGGCGACTTCTGTGTAGAAGACTCTCGCCCAGTGATTCCATGCTGACATCACCCCTGTTACTCGCCTCTTCTGCCATGCCGGAAAACATTGGGTCTATTCTACTCAGTGACTGAACCCACAGGGCAACTTTTGACATAAAGGGGATATTTGGCAAAGCATGTATTTAATGCAGATTAGAATTCTTCCTTACCTACAGGGCAGTTCCTATTGGTCAATGAGGAATCTAAGAAAGGAGGAACTTCTCAATTTGTAGCACCGGTAAGTATTTGTTATTTGTGAGTCATTTTCAAGTTGTGGGGAATGTGTGGTGAAGCTGAGCAGTAATATTAATCAGAGATGGCCAGTTATAGTCTCCACTGCTGCATGCAATTTTGATAACCACCATGTAAATTAAGAAAAAAAAGCACCATTAACTTCACTTGAAAGGGCAGCATGAGATTGTTTTCTGTTTTATCATAATCTGCTGTTTACAGATCACGAGAGTAATTGACGAGGGTAGTTGGGGCCGATACTTGGAGATGTATGGAGAAGGCTGGAAGTGGCCAGAGAGTGGTCAAGAATACTTCCTTCCTGACCAGACATCGTCAAAGCGCTGGAAACATATACTACACATATACTACGTGCCAGGATTGAAGATTGTTGTACTTCATATTTGGGGTATAAATTGCTTGGAAATGAACTTTCGTATATTATTGCTCGGAAATAAACTTTTGTATTTTGACCAGTCAATACTGAAAGACTACTTTCGGTTAGTTGTATGCTTTGTTCTTGTTTTCACTTAGCAATGTATCCCCTTTTTAAAAGATTTTTTCATCTGTGTAAATAGTGAAGTTGTTAAGTAATGTACTGCCATTGTGATATGTTTTTAAAATTATTATTTTTATCACTTCTCAGTGATCGATTTATGATTTTAGGAGTATTCCTTGTTTTTACTTCTGCATTTCTGCACCACTATTCTTGGTTTCATTATCAGTTTGTTTAGAAAAAAAAAAGGCCATGTCACAGCATGAAGTTATGTGACCCTGTCTCAAAAGGTGGCATCACTAGTGTGTCACAGAGAGTAAAATTTTAAACTAAGTAATCTTGTGCTTTTTCTCTTTTTGGGGAAAGCTTACCCCTTTATTAACAACAAATATATAAAATAAAGATAGTTGATGCAGTAGTATGCTTGCAATATGCATAATTAAATAATTTTTATTTTCGGCCGTATGTTACAGATGACATAACACATAGCTGTTTATCACTCCTATAAATAGATTAAAAGGTTTCAGATTGTAATGCAGATTAACACTAGTCATGAGTACCTTAAATCCATAAAAGTAAAAGAACTTATCAGAATTCTAGTTTTGCATACATTAAAAAATTTAATGTCATCGGTAACATCCGACCAAAGCAGCAACCTTAAATAATAATAACTCCTCAAACACTCTTCCGCCTTTCAAATTTACTTTATGAAATAGTCTCTAGTAACATCATTTACTAATTTAATCATCAAAGTTTGAAAATAAAATAAGAAAACAACAAACAACTGTAATCATGTTATGTCATCAGTAACAAACGACCGAACACTTGAGTTCAATTTTTTTTTCTCTCCAGATGTTAACACTTTTGTAATGGATTCCAAAAGTTGCCTAAAAAAATAAAACACCTTTTTTTTCTTACATGTTAAATAAATTATTTGAAATTTACCATTTGAGATCGAAAATCCTTAGTTTTAGGTCAAACATTACAGTGACATGACTGAGCACTGATCGCATGTTACAATGACAAGAAAATTTTTACAGCTAAGCAGTGCTTGTTAGATGGTCTTTAATCAGAATGGTTTATTCTTCGAATCCAAACAAAATTATCATAAATTAGCTCAAACATTAAAGAAAAAAGCGAATAAAATGTGGTCGTCTGTTACAAGCCGGCGTATGTTACAGAACAAACAATGATGACATTAACAGTAATTCACTTACCACCTTTCTTTCGCTCAATATTTTCCAACACAAACACTTTAATCACTTCCGGTGGATGAACATGTTATAATACGGACCAAAAAAATGCCGATTAGTCTTTATTTCTTAAATTTTTATCTAATTCGTATGTTACAAAATGACGGGAAACCTCTCCCAGAATTTTGAATGCCTTTTTTTAATTCAAACCTTTACTGAACCATATTTCTTTAGGACATTTAAGCATATTTAGTGTTTCTGGTTGTAACAAAAGTCGGATTGGAAAAATTAAGAAATTATTAAGAGGCGCAAAATAAATTCGAAAATTTACAATTTGGTGACAGAAAATGTAACATACGACCACCAATTTTCTCCATCAAATAAAAAAAAAATGTTTAAAAGTAAAATCCCACCTAAGCAATATTTGCATGATAAACTACGACTATTTGTTCATATGGTAACATGCTTTATATAATTAGAATTGCTATTAATAACGTCACACAAAGATGTATAAACGCACATGGTGTTCTGTGCAACGTTTTGACCCTCAGAAAAATTGCTTTTTTTGCATTTTCTCATTCATTTGGAAAAAAACAAAAAAGATTTAAATGGTAAATGTATGTAATTTTATTTCTGCAATCATTTCTGAACATATATATCTTTGATTTATTTTTGTATTTTGCGCAGGTGTAGAGAAAAACGAGTATAGCTAGCGTAAGGGTCAGTGATCGCCACCTTTTGAGACAGGGTCATGTACTCTTAGCATATAGCAGCACTTTCTGCTTGTCATTTTTACCAGCACTGTGTTTTTCGAACTGCGTTGAATAGGTCAATGTTATTAACCAGTTATGACCATTTTCCTTTATTTTCTTTCAGTGTTTCACATTTTGTATAGTGGATTCTTGTATTTTGAAAAAAAAAAAAACATTCCCTCTACCCCGCTTGCATTTTTTTAAATTTAAGTCTCGGTTGTGAAGTCGGACAACTTTCATTTAATTTTACACTGCACTACTTTCATTTATGTGTACTTTATAAATCAATGCAATTTCTACTTAGATAAGCTTTTTTAACTGCTTGTCTTTTCTTAAGGAATCACTGTGTGAGGTTAGGTCCACAATTATTTGACCTATCAACCGTTCTATATAGGACAGGTTGCTCATTGACAATTGTAGTTCTCGTTATGCCAACTGTGGACATCGTGGATAGTTTTTGGTAGCGTAACTAATTTTATTCAATGCAAACTGTCACTTAACAACATTCACCACTCCATTCGTGTAATGAAGTTATGTACTCCCACAAAAAAAAATTTATATTTAAAACCAGTAAACATCATGGTTGATTTGAATTTGTCAAAATATCTAGCACTGTCAATGTCAGCTTTGTTAACCCGACAAGTCAGCTACTGGTTCTCTTAAACGATAAAGTTTTTATCCACACAAAAATGCTATGTCACGACCTTGAAGTTATGACCTCTTGAATCCTTAACAAGCATTGTATGCTTTCTAATGGTTTTTTAAAAGATCTTTTTGTGTTTATTCTAAGACAAATAAACTAATTATGTTTTAGATGTTTGATTAGTCTCGAAGTTAACTGCAAACTATTCATGTAGTCTGTAAGACAAAAATGTGATGTTTTCATGTTAGAAATTTTCTTCAGGAACTGTAGACGTAGTTTGTTGCATTTCAGGTTAAATGTTTGGTGAGTTGACTGACAACATGTAATGCAAAAGTCCCATTCTGATGTGTAATGTTATGTACACGGGGTTTTTTTCCAGCTCTTCTAATCAACTGGTTTTAAATGCAACTTTACTTCCAAGTGTTTGTAGATTACTAACAGGACTTGCTTCATTGTTTCCATGCATTTAGATAAAATTTCAGTATTCGTTCTGCTATAAGGTGATATTATGCATGGTGCATTTAAAATGTCTTACTTTGCTCAAATACCCTTTGCGCTGTTGTGTTTTTGTGTTATTTTCATACTCTGCATTCTCTTTTCTTTAGAACAAGTCTTTTAATATGTGTCACAATTTTCAACTTGATTTCTGAACCTTGCCCATATAATATGCACAAAACTGCACATATACACAATCAGTGTGCTACTGCTACTGCTGAACAGAACTCTACACTGTAGTAGTAGTAGCATTTAAGACACCAACCATTACTATTCAATTTAATGAAATAGAAATTCCAACCTGATGACAAATCAGCAAAACCCAACGAACTGCACATCAACTACAGTAATACACAGGGTGGAGAACAACTGAATCAAGAAATCTCTGAAATCCGGCCGGGGCCCAGGGGCCAAGCCCCGGTATTCACCCCCTGGAAGAAAATGAATTTATGCAATTTTGAAAGTAATTTAGGGCCTCTCCTGAAAGCAAAAAGCACAAAGTAAACATGAATAGAAACAACAACAAAAAAAGAATGTTTTATGCGCATGTCTTTCAAAAAAAGTTAAGAATCTTGATTTGTAGGCCTAACAAAGTTTGAGGTCCACCACTGTTACACACAAACTCCACATTTCCAATTTTACTGGGCACACGTTTGTCTATTTTATAGCTGTAAACAGGCAAGAATTTTTATAATTTTAGAGATATTTAGGGGTACGTTAGTAAAAACACTACATCTTAGGTATTAATGACCAGTGTATAGATTTAAATGAAATAAAATGCAAAATGAACAGAAATAAATTCTCTTTTGATTACCTACCTTTTTATACTTTTCTTGTCATGTCTTGTTTTTTATTACTCCATGTGTATACAAAAAAACAGTTTTAAAAAGTCCAAACAAGCCCCCTCCTCTTTTTCACTTTCATGCCAGTCTGAAAGATCGTATGCATGCACACTACTGACACTAATTGTCTAATGTCAGTACCGATCTCTTCCTCCGACTCCAAGTCCATTTCTCTCACTTTAATGTCTGATAAATGGAAGCCTGTAGTGTAAACTCCCCTTCATCAGTCGAAGAATCCAAACCATCCATTTTAGACACACACACAAGAAAATTTGAAAAAAAAATCGAAAAAACGAACGCATCACAGAGAAAACTTGTGGAAATGCAGTCGAATGTTTTTACAACAGAATAGACCGGAAGTCAATTGCCGGAAATCTCGCAATCTTTCAAACAACGCGAGAATATAACCACATGGTTGATACGGACGCTTTTGGACGTTTTGCCTGTTAGACCTTCGGCCGCTTTTGGCCGCTATGCCCAGTAAAGGGTAGCCCCTCAGCTTCTCACACTCGGAACTCAATATTTTTTTCTCGGAAATGCAAATGCCTTCCGCGGAAATCCGCGGAAAATCAGAGATGCCTAGGTGCCTTGATGCCTCTCAGTAATTTGGCAACTTGTTTTCAGTAATTTTGGAACCTTTTTCAGTAATCATCAGTAATTCTTTTAAAGCTAATATAAACACACAAAAACTAAGCAAAAACTAAATTCTATTTCACTGTCAGACTCCTCGGTTTTGTGCTTTCGTTTGGAAGCCATTTTAGAACTCTCTCTTGGTCACGTGATCACCTCTCGTAACATTTCGCGCAAGCTTCACGGTTACAAAAAAGCCTCAGATGAACCGTTAGCTTCGCGGTTAAAAATAAGAGCCTCAAACGAACCTATAAATATAGGCATCAGCGGCGCTATGAAAATCCGTAAAATTGATCGTTGCAAATCCGTAATTTCGCTAATTATTCCGTATTTCCGTAGTAACTATTGTTTTTCCGTAAAATTACGGACGTTCCGTAATACTAGGCATCTCTGGAAAATTCTCCACCCTGAATACATAACTTTAAACCATGGAAAACTGTAAACACAAGATACAGACCTGAGCTGTGATGTCCTCTCCTCGTCCACCAACATATTTATACCACTTGAATGTCCTCTGAGTGCTGGCATCAGCGCTTGTTCGTCCCACATTACCACTGCATGCAAACTGCACGTTAGTGTACTGCGTCACATTCTGGCTGCCTGGTGTTACTACCATCACATTGGGTGTGGTGGGATTGGCTGTAATAGTGAATTTGGGTAATTAAAATGTAAATAATACATGAACTCAAATGTCAATCTGATATGTAAATTAACTTAAAATAAAGAAATATATATTTTTTAAATTTAAAAAAAATCCAAAAGAACTAGGATAATATAGCAATAATTAAGTAACAAAATGAATAAATGTTATTTAATACTAGAGTACATACTCATATAATTAATTATGCTGGATTCAGAATTGAATCTAGAAACTGTAAATTTATGTTAAAAACTAAATATTTTTTGGCCAGATCTAAAAAAAAATTGGGATTGTTTGGGAAAAAAAGAAAAAAAAGCAAAAAAATTTCGTACCCAAAGTGAAAAAGGATTAGAACAAAAAAAACTACATACCAACTCTTTTTTTCCCCATAAACAGACTTTTTTAAAAATTTTCCCTATTAAATGCAATCTTTTGTTTGGTTGCATGTTGTAAAAACACTGAGTGATTGAGAATTATAATTTATGCAATGTTTGAAAAAGGGAAAGCACACAAACAAACAAAACCAAGATTAAAATATTTTGAGTCCAAGGTTAAAAATATATGAGTCATTCTTTGCTAATCGTAAACAAAATGGGCCTTTTACCCAAAAATCAAACTTGCTAATAGAATCAATCAACCAGTGCCATTTTGTAGGGAAATCTTTCAATTATCTGAATATGTAAACACAAAAACAGCAGCTATACCACCTTTGACAAAAAATCGATTCTTGTTAGGGGTCACCACGCCGGTTACTTGCATGATGTTGTGACACTAAAACATTAAATGTACCACTTGAAATTACTTTATTTGACAAATATCTTTTTATATGATAGGAGTACTCCTTATTCTTTCAATCTGAATGATTTTTTTAATTAATGAGGGAAACTAGCAAGGAGTGTGACGCAAGGAATTGTGTGACACCATATGCAAGTAACCAAGCCACTTATTTTTTTCTACCATAGACTGAATTTCTATGTTGTCAAAATCATACTCTAGTCACATTTTTTCAACATCCAGAAACACACAATAACTCAATCAAAACCTAATTAAACTTATTCTTTGATGACAAGAGTCAAGAGAAGAAGAAAATGAAAATTGTAACTTGCATGATGCGCGACACCATCGCATGTTAAGTAGTAAAAAAGACTGCAAGATAAATGCAATAAACGAAAAGCAAATAAAAACAGAATAATTTGGTTGTTCTTTATTTAAAATAACTGCTCTTTACCTTTGAAACTTTTAATTTAACCTACGAAACAAATACAATACGTAAGGAAACAACACATTTTCTACCAGAACAAAGCTGATCACTGTATCGGTTTCTTGCATCATACATGACACTATCTTCAGGCAATCGGAGTGCAGTCACTGTTAAACTGATTAACATTCTTAAAATACTGTTGCTCGATAATAACTGAGTCTTTTGTTGAATAAAATAAAGCATTAGAAACACTTTTAAACTTAACGATCGACGCTAAAAAACGTAGTGCAAACGAAACAACACTTGATTTGCGTGTACCAAGCCAAACAAATTGCGCGGTTTCTTGCGCATTTCTCTTTCGTTCTGTGTGACACGTCATAGAATTTGATGTAGAAATGAACATCACGTGATTATTTTCCATAAAACGTCATTTAGTTGTGTGTAGAGTTTGGAAATGCAGCTTACCAGGCCATTTACACTCCGCGAAGTAGAAGCTTAAAAAAAAAAAAAACTTTAAAAACAAACTTTGGTTACTTGCAATTTTGCATGACGAATGTAACACCATAATTTAAAAAAATTCCTACAAATCTCCTGACATGTCTTCTGCGTTATTTTTCATACCAATGTGCGTGTTTTTCGCTTGTTTGTTTAATTCCTATTAGATTTTGATAATTCAATTCTTGTGTCGTCTGCTTGACCTTGCTTTGAGATTCTGATTTTTGTGACGTCATGAGTACGCAAGTAACCCTCTTTTTAAACCCCAAATTTACGGCTAAAATCAAGCAAATTTAAGCAACTGACTGTGCTGCTACTTTCTTCAAACCATGGACAATCACATTTCATTAATCAGTTAGATATAGTAATCTTTACCGTTTTTTTATGGGGAGTTTAAAACGCAAGGGGTGTGAAGGGCTCTTGTCAGATGCCATTTTTAGCCAAAAAAAATTGCATTTAAATCAATATTTACCATACTAATAATTAACTATCTGCCATGGTGCCGCTTTTCCAGTTGCATTTACCTTATTAGAGCACAAATTTAATTTTATTTTGTTTCAAAACTAGCTTACATTTTTTTTATGGGCCTTGAACAAAATGTACCCCAACATTTACGACTAGCAAAGAATGACTCATATACATATATATGTACAGATGAGTAAATGTTCAATCGTTGAATCAACAACAGTTTAAAATTAATATTTTTAGTTTTACTAGAAATAAAAAAACACATAATTTCAAGAAATTGCTCCAAAGGTAATATTAACCTGGAAGGTAAGTGATAGAAAAAAAACAACACAATCAATGCCCACAACCAAAACTTAATTAAACTATAACATTAATTTTTTTCTAAATTCTTCACTGAAGTTCAGAATAATAATTTAATTACCTAGAACATCGACCACTTTGTTATCAAAAGCTACAGGTGAAGGACCAGATGAAGAGCCAGGCGTAATCCTACAGATGTATTTCTTCCCAATATCACCACAAACTGTGTCTGGGAAAGTCAGAGAGAGGTAGTGTTCATCCTTTGAGCCATTGTAGAATGCACCACGATTTCTAATACCTGTGACAACTGTAGAGGTAGAAGCTGGGGCCCAATGAACAGTACCGTCCTGTGATGCACCAGATATGGTAACAATTTTGTTAATTTCAGATCCATCAGTAATAAATAAATCTAAGAGTGACAAATAGTCTCCAGCTCCGGTGTCAAGAGTAAAGTCACATCTGACAATGTGTTGACTGGTGTTGCCCTTGATAGCCAGTGATGGTGAAATACTTGCTGTCAATGTTGCGGCAAGAATTCTAGATAATCCTGCACAAAGTACAAAGAAAGCCAATCAGAATCTGGAGAACATTTATTTTAATGAATAAAAACTGTCACAAATTTAATATGACAAAAATCGTCTTGGAGATGTACAGTACAATTTTGTACAAACTGCCTGTGCTGTGACTCCAGATGACTTATAATATAGTATCTATAGATCTATATTATATATAGATTTCTCTCCATCTCTCTCTCTATTATATAAATATAGATATATAATATATAAATTTCTTTAATTTTCTTCTTGTGTATGTTTTCCATCCTACCACCCATTTTTATAAATGTAGTTATTTAAAAATATTATAATAATTAAATAAATAAATGAGATTTTGTTATTCAGCTACTCATTGATCAATGATTTAGTGTCTTAATTCCACTATTCAAGTATTGTAAGTTTGAAAGAAAATTCAAACAAAAGGATTCATATAGTTTAATTTTTAATGAGTAAAATGCAAAGAAATTAAGAATACCATCCATTCATCATGAACAATTTTAACAAGAATCTTGCACACACAAAAGTAAAGACTAAAGGATGGACAGGCTAAAAATAATTACAAACATTAAAATTTTGTAGCTAATTTATTTGAAGAAGTGATTAAACACTTGTAAAGTAATAGCCCGACCAGTGAGATTAAAGAACAAGTCCAAGTTTCTTCTATCACTATCAGAGGTCCCCTATACGCTCCATATATCCAGGGATGTTAATCTACTCAATCAATCAAACTTCTATCATTTACTGATTTAGGGTAAACAAATGAAAATTGCATAAGGCCAGAGGTAGAAAGAACAGCACCAAACTGACCCACAAAATACACTGTACACATACTTCACAAGCATGCAAGTGTAACCCAAACTACCTTGTACAGCTTTTCACACCCCAAAGCATTTATCTTAAAACCCTGTGGAAACGTGGAACAATATCACTATCAGGGTTTGTAGTTTCTAAGTTTGTTTTTTTTTTCTTTTCCAGTATCAAAGCTTATGGTTAAGGCCATTAAAAGGCCCTGCCTATGTCAGTGTGCGACTGTGATGTGGATGAGATTTTGCATGCATTTTCCAGAAATGTGTGAGATGGGTGAAGGATGAATGGGAAGAGAATATTTTGGCAGTTGGTCAATGGTCATTTCCACTGTTTTTTTTTTTTAGTTGTTCACTTGTTCAAGTTGTTCTTGTCTTTTGTTATTTTTGTTTGTTTTGTTGTTGTTGTTTTTTTTTTGTTGTTGTTTTTTTTTTGGGGGGGGGGGGGTGGTAGAGAAGGGGGGAGGGTGAATTTTTAAAATAATGAGGAATTTGTATGGCTCTCGGTATATCTTGGAGATTGCGTTTTGGGGGTGGAGGTGCCGGGTGTGTCCAGATTACTTTATAAACACTGAAATTTATCTCAATATTTTTTAAAACTTGTTTTGGATGGCAAAGGATAACACTATTAAGAGAAAAACAGCAGAATTTGAAAATGGGGTCTATTCCTTGGCTAAAATTAAAAGTTAAAATTAAACTGAGCAGTCTCAGGTGTGCATGTCTGATCAACCTGGCTATAGAATGAGGTTAGATTTGTGTTGGGATAATGGATTGCACTGCATCGGTGCATTTGTCATTGTGTGTGCTAGTTCAGAAAGCAGACGAGCTGAGGACAGTGACAGAGATAAAGGATGAGCAACAAAGACCTATGCAAACCCTTTGAAAGGGTTCCGATGCTCCCCTCCTTACCCATTCCCTCCCTCTCTCTCCCTCCCTTCCCATCCCCCTAAAACCAACCCCATTTGGCTTTATCTGCCGAGCCTACACACATAATATGTACACAACTGTCTGGTCTACATTAACCTAGCGTACGCTATCTTACAACCGCCGTAGGAGGTCACTCGCACTAGCGTAGTCGCAGCAAAGCACTCACACACTACACAACCACCAGTGTCGTTATTAATCTAAACGATCAAGCACACCCACAGTTTTCTGCTTCTCACTTTTATCACAATGTCTCCTTTTCAGGCTTTAAATTCCTTTGCATAAAAGACCAATGCCTAAGCCTGCACCGCTATAACGCACACTTGTACAGAACCCGCTGTATGTGCAGACTTGCTTAAGTTCTGCAGATCGGGCACTGGGGAAACGCACGAGTATTCTCAAAAACAGAACCAGGAAGAGAAGGCGTTACCTGCGCTGGTCCCGTTTGAATATAATTAATACTCGATTTAAATTACTATTATTTCCTTATAATTTATTTTACATTTAACTAGTACAATAAGATATTATTTCAAACTTTTGCCATACCATTTAAATAAATAACCTATTAAATGTTCATGAAATCGAGAAACGGAAAATGAGGGGATTGGCGACACAGGTAGTAAATGGGCAGTGACCACGGCAGACGACTTTCACAGCAGGTGCGATTTTTCAAAACCAGGTGCTCTGAAACACTCACCTGTGCATAAAATCCCTAAAATTAACACAGTAATCCGTGTTGTATCCATTTTGAAAGCCTCTGACAGACTCTAGGCCAGCAAATGCACTAAAAAGAAGCACACAAGGCTGTCGAAAGTCACAAACTGAGAGACTTGGTTAGCACACACTATCCGCCATGACTCACGACAACTATTAACCGTCATACACTGCGCACGCGTGTCCTAGTTTTCCAACGAATCGCCGTCTGCGCAATTTACCTAATATTAAATAATTCTCTATTCACTTTCACTTCACGCAATTCGTTAACAATTTTAGAAATGGCATAAAAACACAATGCTAATAACTGTTTTTTACATTGTTTTTTGTTTATATTTAACAATCTTGAGCCTGGCCCACGATGATTTTAATCAACACGTGTCCTTTTAAAACTCTGGAACTAAATCAAGTGATTAAGGTACACTGGAAGACACCCTGATCCAGTAATGCGTAGCTTTTTCTGGATTTTCTAAAATATCAAAGCTCAAAATGTAATGGCATACTATATTTTGCTAAAGGAACAAAGTACTATCAAGAAAAACATGAGGTTAAAAAAAATATATTGCAATCACCGTGAGCCTTCGTGACTTTTAAAAAAAAGGTACAGGGTTGAGACGGTGATATATTCCTGGACAAACTACACAGTGCGGCGCAGGACAGCAATCACTTTGATGTTTACCTTTTCTAGAGCGACTGTTTTGTCAGTTGTTCCAAAACAAAGACTGCGACACTACGTCATTCAACTCCGTGCACGAGTTATCACTGCAAATGAGAGAGATGAAAAGGCTCTATAATTGACTGGTTTATTACTGCATTGTATTATAAAGAACATTCTTTCAATATGCGAACATGCCTACAGTAAACATTACCGGCAACATTTCTATTTATTTATTTCACGACTTTCATTAACTAAGAGTAAATAGTGCATTATTAATTCAGAATTAAGAATGCGAATAGGTTAACCAATATAAATAACAACACTAAGAAATTAAAGGAAGAAGGGGTTGACCAGTGAGGAATAAAAAGGAGATCTGGTGTAATTTTTTCAAACTTTTACCCTAGATAGAATACCTATCACAGAAGCTTTATTGAGGTGAAACCCGTCCAATTGGAGTGTATAAGCTTAAAAGTCAAATTGGATAATCGGACACGAAGCTAAGAGCCAAATTTTGCAAATATTAGACACACACAATGTATGAATATATAAGCAAGTAATTATCTTTTAGAATGAATTGGTTTTGTTGTTGTTGTTGTTGTTGTTGTTGTTGTTGTTGTTGTTGTTGCAATTTTAATATTGACCTCACATTCACATTAACTGTTTTCATGCCAGTAATAATTAGACTTTGTCAGTCTATGACAAATAACAATGATGATGATGTAGACTTGTAGTCTATAGCGCAGGTATCCACGATTACAAGGTTCATGCTCATTGCGCTTGTGGAGAGGAAACAAGAGATAAAGATGTGACCATCAGACAAAAACTATGTACAGCTGATTTCTTAAAGGTCTATCTGGTAGATGTGAAAAAGAGCATTTTCAAGGCTCTCTTAAAAACCGCCACAGACTTGGATTGTTTCAAGGTCATGGGAAGATCATTCCATAGCAATGGAGCTGTGTTGGAGAAGGCCCGATAGCCAAATGTTTTCTTATTGGTGTTGCCAGACTTCCACTTGGAAGTCTTTACCGCTGTTGTGAGGAAGAACGAAGACAACGTTGGGGTTCGTGAGGGGAGACGAGTTCTTTGAGATATTGGGGAGCGGAGTTGTTCGTAAAATTGTACACAATGGTGAGGAGTTTGTGGTAAATTCTTTTCTTGACAGGGAGCCAGTGAAGATCTTTCAGCAATGGCGTAATGTGGTCGGACTTTCGTTTTAAAGTAACACCTCTGGCAGCAGTGTTTTGTACACGCTGTAACCTACTTAGATCACTCTTTGAGATGCCCCAAAGGCAGCTTTTGAAATAGTATAGTCTTGACAAAATCATTGACACAGCCACAGTGTTTGCAGATTTCTTGTTAATGAGAGGACGTACGTAATCTTCAAAATGTACGCAGATTAAAATAGCACGATCGAATGACGGAACTGACGTGCTCAGACATTGTCATATGGGAGTCTAAGTGTAGGCCGAGACTTCGACCATACTCATAGTTATATTGATAGAAGAAATAGCCTTCTTTAGATCAAAGCGTAAAAGCAAAGAAAAAACGTTAAAAATTAAATAAACTTTTCAGGAAAAAACACATTCGGACAACTATAGATATTTAAAATACAGAGAACATTTCTTTCTTTCTTTCTTTCTTTCTTTCTTTCTTTCTTTCTTTCTTTCTTTCTTTTTTTATTTTATTCATTTTTTCTTTCTTACTTTTCTTTCTTTCTTTCTTTCTTTCGTTCTTTCGTTCTTTTTCTTGTTTTCTTTCTTCCTTTCTACCTTTCTTTCTTTCTTTGTTTCTGGGAATACACAAAGGAGAGAGAGAAAGAGAGACAGAAAGACAGACAGACAGAAAAGGACGGACGACCGGACGGACAGAAACAGACAAAGACAGACAGTCAGAGACAGAGACAGATCGACAGTCAGGGACGGCCAGTCTTGGAAATATTCAAGACACAGACAGACTGAAAGGGGGAGGAGGGAGAGGTGACGAGGAGAGACGAGAAAGTGGGGTCGGTGGGCGGGGTGGGAGGGCAGCTTGGCAGTAATGGAAGCTATCCTGACAGGAGAAGTTAGAGCTATATATAATATTATTACTCATACTCATACTCATACTCATACTATTTTATTCATCCATAAGGAAATTAAATTCGTCATCAGCAGGTCATCAGAAGACAACAAAACAATATAATAAATATACTAAAATTCCAAGCATCACACCAATTATTAAAACTAATAGACAACAGTCATCAAGAAGACAACAAAACAATATAATAAATATACTAAAATTCCATCATCACACACCGACACACACACCATATGCAATCACACCAGAATTATTAAAACTAGTAAACAACAATCATCAAGAAGACAACAACAATATAATAAATATACTAAAATTCCAAGCATCACACCAACAACCACCAAGACTAATAGAACAACAGTCATCACACACCAACACGCACACCATTTAAAAATAAAAATAACAATAAAAATAACTAAATAAAAATAAAAATACATTCCGAAACTCTGAGACCCCCAACAGTGCTCGGCCGCCGGCCTGCTCGGAAGGAATGCAGCAACAGTAAAACAACAATCACATATTGACCTACTCTAAATCTGTGACCATAACAGTATTTCGGTTACCGTTAAAAAATCTAACAGCTGCAGGGATAAAGGAGCGCCGAAAACGCTCCGTTCGGCACCGTGGCATGGTAAATCTACCGCTCCGTGCACTGTGGAGATGCAACAGTGCGCCGTGGAGGGGATGCTCTGGATCAATCAGAACAGCCCTGGACTTGCTGGCAAGCCTCTTCTCAACAACAATTTCAATTTGATCAAGGCTCCCACCTACAACAGAACTCGCTTTCTTTATCAGTCTATTAAGTCTGCCCTTGTCCCGCGCAGAGGCGTTCCCTCCCCAACACACCGATGCAAACAAAATCACACTGCAAACCATACTCTGATAGAACATATTCAACATCTTGTTACACACATTGAATGATCTTAGCTTGCGAAGGAAAAACAATCTTGACTGTGTCTTTTTGGAAACAGCATCAATATGACTAGACCAACTTAGCTTGTTGTCTAAAACTACTCCTAAGTACTTGTACTCATTGACAATCTCAATAGCCTCACCCTTGATGACAACAGGGAGGACAGTGTTTTTCTTTTTGCGAAAATCAATAATCATTTCCTTTGTTTTACTTGCATTTAATACCAAAAAGTTGGAGTCACACCAAGACACAAAATCATCAATACAATATCCCTTCTTTTGAATTTTTCTTATTCATGAACTTTCATGAATGTAGCTCTAACTTCTTTGATATGGCAAAAGTAAATGGATCTACCTGCATGCATAGATGTATGGGTGTGGTATGAATGTGCACAACATAGTATGCCTTTTTATTTGTTACTAGTGGTTTTTGTACCAGGGTACACAGGTTGCTGTTTAAAATGTAGACAGAGAGACAACTGTTGTCTGCGAGTTTCATTTGGACGATGATACCTCCCCATATCCCCCTTGATACCTCACCATACCCCCACCCCCTGATATCTCCCCGTCCCCTCCCCCCCCATGATGCCTCACCATACCCCCTTGATACCTCCCCGAACCCACTTGATACCTCCCCATACCCCCTTGATACCTTCCGTACCCCCCTTGTAACCTACCTGTACCCTCCTTGATACTTCCCCGTTGATCGTTTCGCAGGTATGGGTGAAAGGAATCGACCATCTTCTTCTTCTTCTTCATTAAATTTGTGTCCCCGGACACATTGAGCATATAGGGGACTTGTAAAAATCGACCATCACCATACCCCCTTATATATACCTGTATCCCCCGTTATGCCTACCCATGCCCCTTTAAACCTACCCGTAGCCCCCTTTTACCTACACGTACCACCCCATCCCGATCCTTGGTAATAATAATAATAATAATAATAATAATAATAATAATAATAATAATAATAATAATAATATGGAATATAGAATAATACAAATAGAAATCATAAAAAACACCAAGGTTTTAAAATAAAATTTGATATAAGATATTATTATTATTATTATTATTATTATTATTATTATTATTATTATTATTATTATTATTATTATTAGTTTATAAATAATAATAATAATAATAATAATAATAATAATAATAATAATAATAATAATAATAATAATAATAAAGATGTTAAAAGTAAAAAGCCTAAATTAAAAAGAAAACTATCCATATTGTAGTGTAAAAAAAATAACATAAAAAAAATATGGCCCAGGGGAGATTTGAACTTGCATTGCCTGCACGGTAGGCGAATGTCTTACTAAGTGAGCTACCAAGGCTTTGTATAAAGACCATCAATTTTTTGGTCTATATGGGAAAACATGCTGAAACCTCGATTCGATTTTTAATTAATCAAATTTAATTAGTTAAACACAAAATTTTGTAAGATTGGTGACATGAGTGCAAAAGTGTTTTGAATAGAAATAAAACAAAATTTGCGGTATTACGGAACGGCACGTTCTTGACACTGGTTGAATCGAAACCGCGCGCGGAATGAGGCTATTGCAGTTTGTGGACATTTTGTTTATTTATTTATCTCAGAAACGGTTAAACGTTCGGTAAGGAAATGTCGGCTATAACGATTTCGCGGGATTTGAGCGCACAGCAGGCCGATCCGCAGCGCCCAGCACCTGCCCAGATCAGCGTCCATACCGGACAAACTTTACAGTAGAGGCGAAGAAGGACTTCCGGCTAAGCAATTTATATATATAGATTAGGCCAATAGATTTTATATAGGCCTATGGAATATAAGGTGCGGGACATGTGCAGATGTTGGCCTTTTAAACGAACAGTTTGAACACAGATTGTGGTATGATACCGTGTTTGCAGTTACGTTATTCAAACAAACAAAACCGCGTGAAAACGCAGCATCACAGGGCAAAGTATAATCCAGGATTTCCCAAGGAAGGGAAATCCAGGGTTCAGATTTTTGGTCCTGGAAAATCCTTGCATCCTTGGTATTTTATCGATAAGAGTTGCCTCAAATGTTGAAGTGCGTGTTTGGAAAAAACAAGAGAGAGAGAGAGACAGAGAGACAGAGAAAGAGAGACAGAGACAGACAGACAGAGACAGACAGGCAGAGACAGTTACACAGACAGACAGGCGGGAAAGAGAGACACAGAGAGAGGCAGAGAGAGAAAAAGATAAAGATTAATAATTAATTGAAAGAAAGGAAAGAAAAATAAATTAATGAATTAATTCAATAATTGAAAAAAATTACGTAAATAAAATTGGTAACTAAATAAATGAATAAATAAGTAAATAAAGTTAATTTAATAAACCGATGATATTATAATTTGATGAGGCTATCCTATTCATTAATTCTCTGGGATACTGACATGACACAATATTGTGGTAACAATAATGGTTTATTATATTACGAAACTTATATTAGACCAACTGATTTTTAAAATAAATATTATGGGATTATATATCGCAATATTAATCTTGAAAGGCCTAATGAGTAGGGCTATTACGATTTTTATATACCGGTATTTCTATTGAATTGTGTTTTTTTGACCACCAAGTTCCAGTCTGAGTAGCAAGAGGCCCCTTGAGGCATACACCTGCATAGCTACGGGCTCCGAGTCGGGAGTATTCCTCAACAGCCATTGATAATCAGTGTGCTTTCTGAAGCAGAAATCTGCGCTTTGATACTGCGTTTTGCTTTAATTATGTGGATCGGCTCAGGGACATTAACCAAGTGAAATGGATCATCGATGGCAAGAAGAAAGTGGATCCTCGATAGTTTACCGGTAGCAGAGGGGTGTCGGATAGCGCAGTGGTTGGAGCACTCGCTACTGTGTCGCAAGTTAAGCACCGTCCAGTGCGGTTAGCACTTGGATGGATGACCGCAAAACGTGAAGCGACAAATAACAACGCCCCCAGTTGACTCAACTGTGACTGAGTACCTACTCTCTTAAGGGTGGGGAAGGTAAAGCAGCGAGGGAGAGAGATGGGCATCACCCTCATTACGCTGGCCCAAGATAAGTGTGATCTCCAACATCCTGCTCCCCTACGGCCACAAGTCTATGGGACTACCTTTACCTTTTTACCTTTTAGCAGTAGTATTTATCTATCTATCTATCTATCTATCGAGAGAGAGAGAGAGAGAGAGAGAGAGAGAGAGAGAGAGAGAGAGAGAGAGAGAGAGAGAGAGAGAGGTGAGGGAGACAAACAGACATACAGATGGAGAAACAAAGACAAAAACAGAGAGAGACAGATAGACGGACATAGAGCAAGATACAGGCAAACACACTCACACAGACCCCCAGACAGGCATATAGATAAAACAATCTGAAAGTGTCGTGATGATGATCGCACACAATCATTTAATCAGCAAATTATAATAAACGTAAATGATTCATGCAACTCCGAAACGGAAACTCCGATGGTATGGCCATGTCATCAGAGCATCAGGCCTTGCAAAGCCCATCCTGCAAGGCACGGTGCAAAGAGGCAGAAGAAGAGGGCGACGGAAAAAGAGATGTGAGGACAACATTCGAGAATGGACTGGCTTGATACTGAGCGAGCGAAGCCATGAGGGTTGCTGAGGACAGAGAAAGATGGAGTACGCTGGTTAAACGATCATCTGTGGTGCCCCAACGACCTTCGAGTTACGGGATAGGATAGGATAGGATAGGCAACGATACTGTAACAAGTGATTCAATCAATAATTCTGTAACACCCTACAAGACGTGTGTCAATGTATTTATTATTTTATTTCCTCAACTACTAGTTCCCCACAGTTTCCACTCGTCCACATGTGCAGAAAATCCCATCAACCCAGAACGTTCTAAAAATAGGTGTATTGACACATGGGGAAATTTCGTCCTCACCTATTTATCATCGCATCGAGTATCGACTTCAGTAGGCCTACTCCCAGCTAAGGCCGCCCCTGACTGGAATATCAATTAGCGACAGCCATAACCTTACCCTACAGTGTGTGATAACTGTCTTGTTTGTATATTCTGTCTACCTGTTAATAAATATGAGTAGGTCTTTGCGTTTGCACATCTCTTTGTCAATAAACAGGCCTAGTTCTCTGTTTGTCTGTCTGTCTGTCTGTCTTCTTGAGTAAAATTTACGTCCCCGGACACATTAAGCGTATAGGGGAATCTGTCTGTCTGTCTGTTTGACTGGGTATATCTGTCTCAGTCTGAGCTCTAGAGTCTGTTTGTGTGCCCGTCTGTTTGTCTAGTCTGTCTATTCATCTGCCTGTATCTATCGTTGAAGCATACTTATAGGCTAATCATTTACACGACTTAAATCTCTCTCTCTCTCTCTCTCTCTCTCTCTCTCTCTCTCTCTCTCTCTCTCTTTCTCTCTCTCTCTAGTTTTCTTTGCGGTCGTGTGTGTATTGGCTGGTGTTGTGTGTGTGTGTTGTGTGTGTGTGCAAGCGCGCGCGCGCTGTAGAGTTTGTATTTTTTCAGCTTTGTGTATGTGTTTGTGTGTGTCAGCGTTGGCGTTTTGTATGTAGTAAGTGTGTAGGCCTACGTGCGTGCACTTAAGTATGTGCGTGTGTCTGTGCGAGCGCTACTGCTTTGTAAGAAAAACGACATGATTGTGTGTAGTCCAGGGCCGGATCCAGGGGGGGGGTTACCTGGGTTCCGGAACCCCCCCTCCAAAGTAAAAAAAAAAAAAAAAAGATTTTATTTAATGCAAAGAGTTTCAATTAAAAAAAAATGTTTTAAAAATATTGCAGTTTTTAGTCACTTTTGGTCCAAGGTACAAAGAGTTAGTTATAGACAATTCAACGGAAATCCATTTTAAGGGATCCGTTGAAACGTCCAAAGCGTTTTCCCGTTGAAACGACCAAGTAACCCAACCCCTAAGCCTAAATTAGTAAATGCAGCCATATTTTCCTCTGGCCGCAAGCCTCTTCCAGCACCTTCACCTTGATACTGCCCTAATCCCCCAAAAACAACTTTTTAGAAATATTAATTAAGATGCTAATTTGATGCTTTAGGTCTAGTCACACAATAAACATCGTCAAAACTACGATGTTTCGTGTTTTTTACTGGCTGTTTTGCTTCTGTTTCTCTTCCCGTCAGACCCTCACCTTAACACTAAGCATAAGGACTAAACCATTTAAAAAGGGTAGAAAAATAACAGGAAATGCTGTAAGCATTCACAACCGACACCGATATTTTGAGTATCAACATTGACTGGTCAAATAATAACAAAAAAAATTCTAAAACGCACCACCACTACAAACAAAAAGATAAATTCTTATTTTTAAAGATTAATTTTGTTAAAAATGTATATATTTAAACACTTTTTCAGCTTTGTTGTAAGCATTCACAACTGACACCAACTTTTAAAGTTTCACGATTAGCTGGTCAGTACATTTTCTTAATGAGTATTTATACAAAGACACTACACCACTGTTTTAAAACAACAGACACACTTTTAAAGGTGGATTTGTATATTCATGTATAAACATATTCGATCAACTTATCGGTTTTATTCGAAACAGAGATGAGAGATTAACAGAAGTCCGCCATTTTGTAATCTCTAACCCTTTATTTTAATAGTTGTGTAGAAATGAAAGTGGTTCGCGGTGCTTACGACGGAGATTCAGAACTGACACCAAAACTTTAAGGATAAGTTTCTTAACAATAGGAGGCACTGTGGTCTAATGGTAGTGCTTCGGCTTGCGGATCGGAAGGTCCCGGGTTCGAGCCCTGGCCGGGCCATTGTGTTGTGTCCTTGGGAAAGACACTTTACTCCTGTTTTCCTACTCCTTCGGATGAGAGTATAAACCGAGGTCTAGTCTGTGTCGCATACATTCCATCATAACGGACTTTAAAGATCCTGACGCTCATGTCCTAGACGGGTGAGTGCCGGTGACAAGAAAACACCCAGCATGCACCTAGGTCCTTCTCCCCCATCCCTGGCTGCCCAGGATTGTGCTCAGTTGTCCGAGCGTCAGACCATGCGCCCAAATGCTGCGGGTGGGCGTCTCGGGCGGCTTGAGTTAGATCCTGTATCGGCCAGCGCCTTGAGCAGCTCTTGAGCTGGAAAAGCGCTATATAAGAACGATTAAATAAATAAATAATAATTATGAACACAGCGTTCGTTGCCTGGTTTGGTGAAGTTAGGAAAATGGCAAATGCTTTGACAACTGATGTTATTGTTCCTCGTCAAGCATCCCGACAGACTCTCCGTGACAACCAACCTGCGGCCACTCCAGAAGAATATTTCAAGATTAGCATTGCCATTCCTTTCTTGGAACACCTGTCAACCGAATTGGACTCGAGGTTCAAAAATGCTGACCTAGCAGTTGATGGTCTCTGTCTGGTGCGAAGCACTTTAATAGACAAACAGGATGGTTTCATGCAGGTTCCAGAAGGGGTGAAGACACTGGCAATGTTGTGGGAGTCTGGCCTACCAGACAACGCTACCCTTGATGCAGAATACCAACGGTGGGTTTGCAAATGGCGAAGTGCTGCTGAGAATGCGACAGCTATCCTCCCATCCATGGCATCAGAAGCACTGAAACATTGTGACAGGGATTTTTATCCCAACCTGTTCATCATGCTAAAGTACCTTTGCACCCTGCCTGTCACTACTGCCGATTGTGAGCGTTCAAACAGTCAATTGCGCAACCTGAAAACCTACCTGCGCTCCACAATGGGGCAACAGAGGCTCAATGGACTTGCTTTACTGAAAGTGCCCAGGGATGTTGATATTGACTTCAAAGAGGCAGTGAACTGTTTTGCAGGAAGATACAATTCACAAATGGTACTAATGCCGAGGAACCTAGTGCAGCAAGATTGAAAATTAAAGCAGGGCTGTGATCTTCATAAACTACAAGGTAAAGCTTTATACTGTTACCGATCGACAAAAAGTAGTGAATAATAATAGTATATAAAACATCTCTGCTGATAAATAAATGTTTGTGTGTGTTGTTGTTGTTTTTTTTTTAAGGGAGGGGCAGAGGATTAGTTTTGTACCCTAGAGTTTGTCTTATTATTATTATGCCCCGATGCTGAAGTCCTGATAAGGTGTGTAACTCAGATTCGTTTATCCACGCAGCCCGCTCAAACAGCATACAAGTCACAAAGTCGACGTATGAAGTTTTCCACTTTTATTCAGCATACATCAACAACTGCATACACTCGCTCAATCGCCTTTCCACTCTCAAATTCACTTTCCAAGTCACTATCAACAACAATTCTCTCTCTCTGCCAGAAGTCAGCCATCTTGATGCTTCTGGAAAGTTCTTTTCTAGAAAGTTCTTTTCTGGAAAGTTCTTGACTGTGCTGTACCTTTCTAGAATGTTCTAGAACAGCACGCTTTCTGCAGTAGCGCTGATGCTTGCCACTAGTCGCTTTCGCTGACGCAGGCCCCGCTGTCCTCGTCGTATGCGACGCTGCACAACGCTGGTGTTGATGTATACGCTCCTGTGCTGAAGTAGACGCGACGTCCGCTCGTCGCTCTCTCTAATACTGGCGATGTAGCTCCGAGACTGTCCCTCGACGTAGTCTTACGGCAGCCACGTAGTCCCGATCTGTTGTTCGCTCACGAAGCAACTCTTCAGCGACTACACGCCCTTGCAGTCAACCCGAACCTATCGGGGATGTAGTCCCAGTATGTTGGCCCCTCTCGACGCAACTCGTTGGCGGCTACCCTCGATGACTGCCTCTCGTAACGTTGACTCGCTTGTTGTAGCAGTTGAACCCTTGGCTATGGCGTGAATCGCGGCTTGACCCCCAAAATGTTGGAATGGAAATAAGTGCAGAGAAGACCAAAATGATGACCAACAACACCAATGGCATCAACACGGACATCAAAGTACAAGGCCAATCCCTCAACACAGTGCACAGCTTCAAATATTTAGGAGCCATTGTGTCAGACAATGGGTCTCGACAGGAAGTCCTCTCCAGGATCGCACAAACAACTGCTGCCCTGACAAGGTTGAAGCCCATTTGGAAAGACAGAACCATCAGTCTACATTCCAAAGTAAGACTGCTGCGCTCTCTGGTCATCTCCATCTTCCTATATGCTTGCGAAGCATGGACCCTCACAGCAGATCTCCAACGAAGAATACAAAGCATGGAGATGAGGTGCTACAGAAGACTTCTGGGCATTTCCTATACCCAACACATCACCAACGACGAAGTCCGACAGACCATCACACAAGCCATTGGACAACACGATGACCTGCTCACAGTGGTGAAGAAACGGAAACTCCGATGGTATGGCCACGTCACCAGATCATCAGGCCTTGCAAAGACCATTCTGCAAGGCACAGTGCAAGGAGGTAGAAGAAGGGGGAGACCGAAAAAGAGATGGGAGGACAACATTCGAGAATGGACTGGTTTGACACTGAGCGAAGCCATGAGGGCTGCTGAGGACAGAGAAAGATGGAGTATGCTGGTTAAACGATCATCTGTGGTGCCCCTACGACCTTCGGGTTATGGGACAGGATAGGATAGGATAGGATAGGAGTTTGTCAGTTCAATTGTTAAAAAAGCTCAAAGTCCCAGACCATCACAAATGGCTTTTTCAAGGTTCAGATTGCACCAGATTGCACCATTTTGCATCCTTGAAAAAAAAAATTCCCGGGGGGCATGCCCCCGGACTCCCCTAGAAGGCTCGGCGCTTCGCGCCTTCGCTCAATCTGTAACCCCCCCTTCAACTTTTCCCAGGTCCGGCCCTGTACAGTAGTTAAATAATCTTACCACCATATCATCGTATTGCTTGCATGCAACCTATGATTGCCTGTATCCATGAGCTTACTGATATCGAGGTAACATTAAGAGGAACCGCAGCTTGACATAACATATCTATTATTAGTAGACTTGGCCAATGAATAAAAGGATCATTCTATACCAGGGACAGAATGTTCCCGGATTGGTCAACGTGTGATCATATTATGTTCCCCTTTACCAACAACTGGCCCGCTGGTGTCAGTATAAATCGGTCCAGTAGTCACCTATATGCGAAAGTGTCGTGTGACTATAATCTACATACAAACAACAAACAACAAACAGGGACAGAATCACAATCAGTCCCCTATTCACTATTGTGACGTGGGACTTTAATTTATCTAAACGAAACGAAACGAGGGACAGATTCAGTCCCCTATACGCATCTGTGTTCTGGGACGTTAATCTACCAAAGCCAGAGAAGGGACGGATTATGGAAGGTGGAGAAGGGTGGGGGAAGATCCCAGGGAGCACGATCCCCCTCACCCCCACCACCACCTTCGAGGAAAAGACCTGACAACAATGACACACACACACGTCTCCCCATCCCCCTTCCCCACCCTACCCCACCCACAAACACACTTGAAACCTCCAATTGTGATTATGGCGTACAACCTTTTAATTCGTTTAATTAATGTTTTATTGACCGGAGTTTTAATGTTTTGAACAAGATTGCGGTAAACCTTCGGGATATTAGGGTTCTATCACTTGCACATTTTTATACATGCAATAGTGTTATATTCAATAATTCTATATTAAATTTGAAAGCTTAGCGTAGTCTTGGTTCCCAGATAGACTATTTACCAGTGATGTAGGCTTGCTATGACTGACATAAATCGTTTCCTCTCTGATTACGTAATCTTATATAACTTTATCCACGCCCTCTTCCATCCCATTGTATTAGATTTTATCTCTTTGAGTTCAGGATGGGGGAGGAATGACCGACAATGTTTAGGCTTGAATGAGCAAACTGCAAAAGCTACTGTAGGTTTATTCCGTTTTTAAAAGCCAGTAGAAGCAGAATTTGGAATTGTTTTGATTTCACAATGCACACATCTGTAAGCCTACCAGTAATTTATTTATTTATTTATTTATTTATTTATTTATTTATTACATAGTTTTATTAGGGTCTTCTGGCAGTCCAGTAAAAGCAGGGTCATGTTAGGTTGTGACTTGAAAATCCGGCTCAGCCATAACTAATTTTTTTTAAGGGCAAACCTATAACGACTGTCCTATTTTGCCGTTGGTGGATAAAAGAAATCGGCTGTAGATACACGCATTGGTACAGAATCAATGTTAATCTAATAGTATCTTTTAACATAATCAGGACCCTACTCTCACCCCATCTCCCTCATCAACAGCATAATCCGCCCCTGTATACTACAGTTATTGCCTTTAAACAATAACAACAACAACAAAAAAGTTATACCGAGAAGTTCAACATAATATTTGAACTATCAAACTCACAAAGCTGGGTTTACTGATCCAGTAAACACACACACACACGCACAAACACACACCCACACGTGGTCATGTAGAAACGACGTTACAGTGACACACTCATGGAACTCCACATGGTTTCTATTGACTTTTTTGGAAGGCTGCCCTATTTTGACGTCAAAATAGGGTTCTGGTAGAGTTACAGCAGTTTTAGCCTTAGGGTTGGGTTAAGGGTTAGGGTTTGGGTTAGGGTTAGGAATAGGATTAGGGTAAAAAATTTGAAAATGTCAAAATAATGTCACGAAAATGAAAAGTGTGTCAAAATAATCCCTGTTTTTTTTAACAACAGTCATCAGAATGTCGTTTTTACAAAAATGTGTGTGTGTGTGTGTGTGGGGGGGGTGTGTGTGTGTGTGTGTGTGGGTGTGTGTGTGTGTGGGTGTGTGTGTGGGTGGGTGTGTGTGTGTGTGCGCGTCCGTGTGTGAGTTTTTTTTATTGTTTTATTTTATTTATTGTGCTGTACAATTAAACCAAACAGAAAAAATCTTCTACAGCACATCAAACGGCCGCTTGTATAATAACTTATTATTATTATTATTATTATTATTATTATTATTATTATTATTATTATTATTATTATTATTATTATTATTATTATATAACAAAAAGCCAAACAGTATTTACGCAAAGCCAAACATAATATTTAGCAAAAGGCTATCTAAATGCTAGCCCTTCAAACATAATATTTATCTCAAAGACTGCCCAAATGCTAGCCCTATAAACATTGCTCATCGTCATCATTATCATTAGTAGTGTATAACGCAAACAACAGCACACTGCGTAGCTGAGACTCATCTAGTTCTGACAGTTCGCCTCTCCACTAGTGGTAAAGAAGAGTGCGAAAGTAGACTTTTTGGCTAGTCTCAAATACGCAGTGGGAAAGAACCGTTCTTAACTGTAGGCTGATAGATAGGCAGCTAGATACCCCTCTCCTACACGATAACTGCCATCATTATTATGGATGACGCAAAACAAACCGTTAGTGCTCGAGTCTAACTTAATGTTGGCACAAGACTACCCAATTCAAATTCTTTAAGATGGTTACAATTGTCGACGTTAGCTGCAGTTATCCCAAATGGTTGCGCTGTCTACATCAGTCAAGTCCAGTTTTCACCAGATCAATACCCCCTTTGGGGTTAGTTAGTTAGTTGAGTAGATTACCGTCCCCGGACACGGATGCCTTTGGGGTGCCGAGGGTTTCAGTATAAATAGTATCCCCACTTTCTGGAAATGTAGTGCTTTAAATTCCCACTGTCACTGTCTTTCTCATTTGTTCTTTCTCATTCCTGCTCTGTTCTATCAATCTGCTATACTATCTTCTTCTAATCTAGACCAGTCACCTACGTATTTTCTTGAAAACTCTTCCGGGACAAAACTCCTTATTTGTGTGTGAGGTCTGTTGGATCAGCTTGGGAATATTGGACGCTTTCTGCCAGGTGGTCACTAGGGCTTCCTATGATATTATTATTTAGCAATGTAGGCATTTTATATGTATGTGTTTTGTTCATATTTTATAATGATGTTTATAGTCTAATTTGTTTTTGTAAACGGGGGTTCGATATATTAGAGTATAGCCTGAGCGTTCCCTGCGTGGGACGTCTGTATTGTAAAGTGACTGGCTGGTGGAGTGCCTTCAGTTTTACCACTAGGGTTGTTTCAGCAGATCTTTTATGCGGATCAGGGGTTGTCTGGTCCTGATTTGGCTCGGAAGAGTCCGCTGGACCTAAAGCAATAATCATGTAATGTAATGTAACCAGATCAATAGCTTTTTAAAAGTTCGAGTTGTATTCTTTGAGTTCGTTCGTTGTGTAGATTTGTGTCCCTTGAGTACATAAGTGTTCAACGTTGACAGGGCTATCTCCCAGTCCCACCGCCGTAGCTCAAGTGGTAGAGCGTTTACCTGGCACACCGATGACCCAGGTTCGAATCCCGTGGCTGGCGATATAAAATGTGGCCATTGTCACTGTCCATTTTAATGTTGAATCAGGTCCCTACCACTCATTCCCTGGGATGTTATCCCCGTCTGCCATATCGCCAATGGTGGGTATAGACGTTAAACCTCAATGTTCATTCAGTGCTATCTCCCGTCCAAATGTCGCTCAATAGCTGCAGTTATGTCCCTTCAACATCGTGGACATCCCAACCCGTAGCGCTCGGGCCCAGCATTGGTAGGATTACATTTCAAGCCCCAATGTCGCTCATTATATGCACCATGGCTATAACGAGGATCAACGGTAAACAGCCACTTCAACGGTGACGAATGTAAGTTTGTCTGCAAATAGATGAGCGTTATATTTTCCGTCAACATGATTCCACTGTGGTTAATGTGTTGTTCATTATTTCACAGCTTTAATCATTCTATGAAGGGCTTTGAATAACTGATCGTTGATATGTGTGCAGATGGCATAAGTAAATATTGCTGTCGTTTCGAGTCAAGCAGAAAGAGAGAGAGAGAGAGAGAGAGAGAGAGAGAGAGAGAGAGAGAGAGCGGTACCACCATTTTATTTACACCTCAAGAGAGAGAGAGAGAGAGAGAGAGAGAGAGAGAGAAAGTTACCACCATTTTATTTACACCTCAGTGACTTAAAAAGAGACTGAAAGACAAAGAAGCGCTTAATTACGCATGCACAGTGTTTAGTCGCGGCTGGGTGACTTTTCCTGTCCTTGGCATGGTCTAGAGAGAGGGAGAGAGACAGACAGACAGAGACAGAGACAAAGAGACATCTCAGGCGACTGTGACATCGGCGAAAGCAATATTCCCCCATCGTTAGCACAGGATGGGACAGTGCCTGATGGGATTTTAAAATTTAAAAATCGAGATTTATTTTCTATCCGACAGAACAGATAAAAGAGGAAAAAGAGATACAAGGCAACAGAGACTAAAAACAAAATTATTCTCAATACATGTATTTTGATAACAATGCTTCTTCAGGAGGTCAAAGCCAACAACCTGAGTATGCTGGCCTATACTTGTGGGCTGGTGGTGTCTTGTGGAGGTCTCGTATTCTGCCTGTGGGTCTAAGGCCGAAGTCACGCTTGACTTGACACATGGACAAGCTCAGTGAGTGGTCTTGGTTGACCGCAGATGGTGTTTTCCCAGGCCATGGGAGTGTAGTATTTCCATAGTACAACTCTAGACTGCCTGCTACTATTAGTACTGCTCAAACCTCGAACACTGACACTGACACTGTGACAGGTGCTTTAGTAGATTGTTCTTATTTCGACCCCGATTGCTGTTGGTGCGTGACAATATCTATCTCTGCTGTGTTGGCGCCTCGGGTTGATTTTTTATTGATTAAAAAAAAAAAAAGTTGGATTAGAACCTTGTTTCCTGCTAGCGCCTTGATATCTATCTATCTATCTATCTATCTATCTATCTATCTATCTATCTATCTATCTATCTATCTATCTATCTATCTATCTATCTATCTATCTATCTATCTATCTATCTATCTATCTATCTATCTATCTATCTATCTATCTCTATATCTATCTATCTATCTACCACCTCTTTGCGCATTTCAACCTTAATCAATTACTTCACCCTAACCAATCTGGCTTCAGGGCTCCCCACTCATGTAGCACTGCTTTAATCAGTCTTGCTGACCAGTAGTTGAACAAGATTAATTATAATGAATTTTGTGGATCCTTTTTTGTAGATTTTGCCAAAGCTTTTGGCGTTATTGACCACACGCTTTTTCTATATAAAAAAAAACAATGTTTTATGGACTTGAATAAAGATATTATTATACATGTGATCTGTCTGTTAGGCCTATGCAAGTCGGATGTTGGATCATCAACAGTCATCAATCATCGATCATCATCGATCGTCGTCGTCGTCATCATCATCATCATCATCATCGACAACAAGAACCCTCCAGATAGTCCATTAGGCCCAGCAAAACATACTGAGAAAGGAAGGCGTTAGAGAAAGAGAGAGAGAGAGAGAGAGAGAGAGAGAGAGAGAGAAAGGGAGAGAGAGAGAGAAAGAGAGAGAGAGAGAGAGAGAGAGAGTGAGAGAGAGAGAAAACAGGAAGAAGGAAAACATAAATGAAATTTTGAAGACAAAATTATGCGTCATTCCGAAAACTTAGGACGTTCCTTCTCCCTTGATTCAGCATAAACAAAAAACCCAAACCGAAGTCCCCTTTTTTTTAAAAACCTCCAACACAACAAAAAGACTATTTTGAATCTAGTGATGTTAGCAGTGAGTAAAAAGGAAGAAGAGGGGAAAGATGAGGTAGAGGACTGGTGATGAATTTTCTTTTCCTCCTTCATTCTCCTTCCTTCTGTCGACACATTCTTTCCTTCATTTTTAAACTTTTTTTTGTTTTGTTTTGTTCAAAATTTAGCCCTGTAGTAGTGTGTGCCTTTACACAAAGGCCTTTCGTTTGTCCCAACGGCCTTTCCTACTTTCTAAACGTGAGAGAGTGGCCTCATTGTAGTCCGCTTTTCTTCCCTGTCGTCTGCTGTCACCTTTCTATTTCTGAGGCGACCCTTTCTGAGGGGTTATTGTTGACAAGTGTGTGCAACGAGCGTGACCAACGGTCGCTCCTTTGACGTTTGAAAAGTGAACGGCACGTAGAAGTGGAAACCTGTTTTTACAAGCTTGTACAATTATGGAGTGTGACATTTGAAATGGAAGGGGAGGGAAGGGGGGCCTTGTATAACATAGGCGTGGGGGGTGGGGAGGAAATTTGAGATGTTGTATGTATACAGAAAGACTGAGGGAATACAAATAGAGACACATAATACATAGGCACAGATCGAAGGACAGACAGACAGACCGAAACAGACACACACACACACGCATCGCGCAGGCAGACAAGTACAGTTATACATTCACAAGTACACACACAGATGCCAATATACACGGACACTACCCTACAGACCCACACTCACATTCATATATAGGCTCTCCCGCTCACATAGACACACATACACATACACACACGCACTTAAACTCATAAAAATATATATACAAACACACCAACCCATTCACTCATATGTCCACCGACATGCACACGGACACACACGTAAACAAGCTCACACCCTGAGAGAGCTAGAGAGAGAGACACACACACACATACACACACAAAAAAAGTGCTACATACAAAATGAGTACATGTACATGTTTCTTTGCTTTGTAATCAAGTATTCCAAAGACACGCCCATGTATGTTTCAATTGTTAACCGAAGAAATCTTTAAAACGGAGACTATAAATTTGTGTTCCTACCGTAGAGACAGATAACGATGTTTAGTTCTTTAATCTTTACTAGAAATTTTGGATCGCTGTCCAGAATGAATTGACATTTTTTGCTAATATTATGTTGATTGGGAGAGTAGTCCAGTTTTCAACAACCCTATTTACATAGGAGCATTTTCTTATTATTTGTCCGACTATAGTTAACTGCTAACTTTCTCTGCTGATTTCTCGTGGGGTTATTGCTTATTTGAAATAATTGCTGAAAATTGACTTTATCTATTCCATGACAGTTTGTGCAACTGAATCAAATCCCTTCTCGTTCTTCTTCCCTTAAGTTTTCGGCATATTTATATGTTCCAGCCTTTCTATATATGCCATGTTTGCACACTCTGGCGGAATCTTTGTGGCTCTTCGTTGTACTCGACCTCATTGAATCGCGGCCGATTGTCGCATTAAAAACTGTAACCAAATAACATTGCCGTACTCAACATGCGATGGGACCAAGGTCTTAAATACAGTGTTAAAGGACTTCTTCTCTGTTGTTCTATGTTCTTGGGACATGCTAGAACTGATGGGTCTCCGTTTGGTGTTTGGTTGTAAAGGTCAGAGCAGTTCTCTGTCCATCTATCCAAGACGTCTTGTTCTTCTGTAAGGCATATGCCAGATTGCTTTGAATCGTGGAGACCTTTGGGCTATTTAACACTTCTCAGCCGTTTCACAGTCTGGTAAGCCCTCTTGCTGTTGTTCCTGTTCAGACTGTTCTCTATTTCCTGGCATTGATTTTCCATCCAGTCTTCCTTTTCATTTACTGGTTCCCTTTTATCTAGCAACCTTGTCAAACCATCCATAACCTTAATTCTGTGTCATACAAGATCGTTTCTTAAGGATACCGTGCTGCCATTTCGAAAACAAGTAATTTGTGGTAAAAATCATTCGACCATAATTTCTATTACTAGCGACCCAAGCACTTTACATAAAATGCACTTTAGGATAAAAGGTCTATAGTTGTCTGGGTCAGATTTGTGTAATAAAGTGACAATTTTGGCAGTTTTCCAGTCATGAGGTATGATTGCGATTTGAGTGACAAATTAAATAATACACTTAAGACTTTAGATAATTCTTTACTTAACTCTTTTAAAACCCCAGCTGGAATCTTATCAAGACCTTGCTCTTTACTAACATCTAGTCGCATCAGTTTATCTGGATCTGCTTCAGGTGTTACTCTTATATATGTTACACTCACCTCATCTGAATGTGACATTTCATCCGCTTGAGTCATATTAACACTAATGTTTATTCACATGTAAAAACACTTGAGAAAAAGATATTAAAAATTTCTGCATTATCCTCCTCAGTTTTAGCCAAACTGCCATCCTCTCTCTACAGTGCCCCAAATGCTAGAATGTACTTCAGATTTTTACTTTGGTAAATTTCCAAAATGTGTTAGGGTTAATCTTACAATTTAATGCTATTTTCCTCTCATAGTTCTTTTTTACATACTTAAACTTATTTCGATTATACCCTCTTTTTGTTTTCCACGTTTCTTTTGAAAGTATGATATTTCTTTCTTTTTTTAAAAATCTATCTTTTACCTTTTTGCCCATCCACTTTGGAGAAACCTTTTGTTTGTTAGCTAAAGGTGATGCTTTCGCTTTAGATATACACTCATCCATCCTCCATTGAATAAAACCCTTCAATTTCCTCCTGAAAACTTGTTTATTATGATAATAAAAATCACTTACTCTCATCATGGAAAAACTAGTTTCTAAGCTAGGACTGTGCAATTCTTGCTACCTGATAATTTATGGAAGCATAATCTCCTTATCATATAATAATGGATCAAATATCTATGCTGAGTACATGACACATTCACGACGTAGCTATATCAGAGATTTTTTTTAAAAGTGATCGCCCTTATGAAATCTCTGGCTATACCACCAAAACCGAAACTGAAAGAAGAGAACTTGCATGACTAAGAATTATTGCCGTCTTATGTAGTTTCGTTAATTTATTGGTTTAAACAAACGTTTTATTCAAGGAAAAACATATAATTACAAACAATGATTTACAGGATAGGCAACAAGCGAGCCCACCCTGTATGACAAAATTCTACATAATAATTAAGTGACAGGCAACTGATATTTGCATATAAATAAAGAAGAATACAACAATTTAAAAAACAATTAATTAATCAAAGATAATAAGGTTTAGTAAATAATTACACGGACATGCACGCATACACATAAATAAAAAAAAAATAAATAAATAAATAAAAATAACAAATAAAAACGATGAATCAAATATTTAGCTAGAAATTAAATGCGTAGATGAATAAGAAATGGACATTTTAAAACCAATAATTGAAAAATTTATTCGTTATTACATAGTGCTTTTCCTCCTCAAGAGCTGCTGAAGGTGCTATCCGATACGGGATGGAACGCAAGCCGCCCGATGCTGCCCACTTGCTGCTTTGGGAGCACTGTCTGACGCCCGGACAACTGAGCACGATCCTGGGTGATCTGGGCTGGGGGAGAAGGTATACAAACTATGCTACATTGAAATAACAAAATATAGGAAAGGCAGTACCCAATTTTAATAAGTAAAGAATATTGCCATTATATGCCGTTTATATTTATTAATTCGCACTGTAACGCAATTTGGCACTCCCTCACTCGTATAGCGTTACACTCACAGTAGGCATGCAATAATTACTCTCAATGAAACTCGGGTAATTTTATCAGCTTTGAGACCTCATAAATATATATCAACATTGAATATAATCGATATTTCTCAACAAAGACAAAGAACCACTGTTTTGTTGTTGTTGTTGTTTTTTTAAATCAATAATTAATCACTGCATGAAAATCGGTTAATTTAATTTAAAGTATATTGCTACTTAAACTATATTGCCATTAGATACCGTTACATTTATTACATTCGCACTAGCGTGACCCACGCTTGAATGTAAAACTATGAAGGAAGAAGCGTCGAATAGGCCTCGAGGCTGAAAATCACAAGTCTGTCTATTAAACTCTTAAGCGCTCGTTTCTCTCTGAATAGCGTCCATCTCTCTGCATAACGAGAATACAAAATAATAATATTATACAGTAATATAAGTATGCAGACAGCAACCTACTCCTCTCAAATCCCAATAAGGGCGGCTGGGACTAAACTAAAGTAAACTAACCAAATTAACTTGTCAACGTTAAAATGAATTGTAAGCATTCTTAATGGTGCTTGATTTAGTTTTTTTTGCTTCTGTTGAATTAATATAAGTTAAATAAATAATAACGATTTTAGTTCGTTGTTGTTGTTGTTGTTGTTGTTGTTGTTGTTGTTTTTGTAGATCTATATATCGTCTACATTCTATTTCTATTTGAATCGAGAGCTAGCTAAATGGTGCAGATCTTAAATTTAAAGTGAATAATTTATGCCAGTGTATGTTTCTCGGTAACAACATAAGAACGATTTAAAATCAGTGAAGAAAAACAAATAGCTGGCTAATTCTAAAGTGAGTCGGACGCCATTAAAAAAACAATTCTCCAAACTTTTACACAATACATATATGTGTGATCACAGAAGAGTCGATTGGGTAGGCCTATACTACAGTATTGCGGTGAAAGCTGTCAGATAAAATCTAATAAAAAGCTCGTAGGCAGGTTGTGATGGAAACTTAACTAAACTATGCAAAGGCTGTGACGCAATATGGGACTCCCCCTCATATAGCGTCACGCTCACTCTAGGCATGCAATAAACACTTTCCATAAAACTCGGGTAATTTTAATCAGCTTTGGGACCTCATAAATATATCCCAACATTGAATTTAACCGATATTTCTCAACAAAGACAAAGAACCCTTGTTGTTGTTGTTGTTGTTGTTGTTGTTGTTGTTGTTATTGTTTTTGTTGTTGTTTTTAAATAAATACTTGATTACTGCATGAAAATCGGTTAATTTGATTTAAACTTGGGACCTAATACTATATCCGAATATCGAATATAACCAATATTTCTCAACAAAGACAAAGAACAACAACAATTAGGATTTCGAAAATAACCGATATTTGAATAGCCTATAACCGGACTTGAATTTATCCGAACTATACTGTAGTATTTTTACTTTAATAGCATTTCAAAATTTTCCGATCCACGTTATAATGCATAACATAGCCACATTATGATTGTTAGTATTGCCTTGACATGCATTTAAATAGCGTACTTGACAAATTGTGGCAGCTTAGACTTAGGTTCTTTTATCACGTTAGCTCAATAAAGACCCCCATTTTAAGCATTTGGGTAAATGTTACCTGCGCAAAGGAGGCTGGCTGACACGTAAAGAGTTTTAGAAATGAGGTGTCCTCAGTCATTGTTAAGGGACGTTCTCGTATGAAAACTGAATAGGCCTATGCAGACTTCA
The DNA here is from genome assembly GCA_036898135.1 of Oncomelania hupensis. Classification (NCBI taxonomy): domain Eukaryota; kingdom Metazoa; phylum Mollusca; class Gastropoda; order Littorinimorpha; family Pomatiopsidae; genus Oncomelania; species Oncomelania hupensis. The sequence continues at coordinate 19,184,905 of CM072520.1, forward strand.
TAAGAATCGTTCACAGGCGCTTGTACATGGACACGCGAGCGTGTCCAGATACAAGCGCCAGTGGTAGCGTTGTAGCTTATAAGCCCCTAGCAATCTCTAACAGCCTACTTAAGATATGTCTATCTGTCTGTCTGTCTCTCTCTCTTCTCTGTCTGTCTCTCTGTCTCTATCACACACACACTTACACACACACACACCCGCACACACACACACACACACGCACACACAGTTTCTCGTCTCTGTCTCTCTCTTTCTCTCTATTTCATCTCACATAGAAACATAGTTGATGTTATTTTTAATGTTCAAACGGTTAATGTCTTTGTACTTTAAAGATCCTGACGCTCATGTTCTAGACGGGTGAATGCCAGAAACACTAATACAGCCCGCATGCACTATTGATCCTGTTCCCCCCTGTCCTTGGGGGACGTGGCGCTGCTTTTGCGGCTGCTTCGCTTTCGCTGAAAAACCAGCACGAATTTCCCCCGCATGGGTAATAAATACACCTCCCCAACCCTTCCCCCGCCCCCCAAAAAACAACAACAACAATCAAAGCAAAACAACACAATTTTAAAAAAATAAATCAATAAATAAAATTAAAAATAAATAAAAAATTAAATAAAACAACCACCACCACCACCACAACAACAACAACAACAACGATAATAATAATAATAATAATAATAATAATAATAATAATAATAATAATAATAATAATAATAATAATAACAACAACCATTTAAGTTTAAACTTTTCCCGCACCGTGACCTTGCGAATAAACCTACCTCGGTCTGACCTCAATCTTGTCTGCTCAAGGCCATAATATATTATCTTCTTATCAGTTTATCGATTATCCTTTTCTGTTATTAAAATATCGTAGGCATAAGCCACCTGGCCTTCAAACCCTACTTTGTGAGGTAGATATGACACTTTCCTTTAGGAAATATATGTGACAGCGGTTGCAATAACAAACAACCTAATAGGAAAATTGTCATTTGTCAAATAGATGTGGCACGTTTATTCTTAATAAAAGTTTGGACTTTTAACCCTCTTAGCTTTAAACAGGAATCACCAACATTCCTTCTTCTTCTTCTTCTTCTTCTTCTTCTTCTTCTTCTTCTTCTTCTTCTTCTTCTTCTTCTTCTTCTTCTTCCTCCTCTTCTTTTTCTTCTTCTCCTCCTCCTCCCTTCTTCTAGCTCTTATCTTCTTCTTCTTATTTCCCCTTCTTGTTCTTGTTACTTCGGTTTGTTTATTTTGAATCACTCACACGCGCACGCACACACCCACACCCACACACACACACACACACGTATACACACACACACACGCTCTCCCTCATACACATACATACACACTTAGGAACACACACACAACCAAACACTCACGCACACATACTCACACACACATACATGCACACATACAAACACACTTAACAAACAAGCAAGTGCCGGACACTAACGCGGACGTTACACCGCCGCTCAACTGTATCGTTCATATTCAAATATCGCTTATAGTCAAAGCCTAGCATGAAATCGTTTAGAGGCGACGGTGATAACGAGTCGTACATCAAGAAATACATAATTCTTTCCACCCAATTGTGAGAAAATGCGCGAGCAGACAGACACACGCCCACATATACACAAAGAAGGAAAAACAAAGAAACAAACAGATAGATACATTCTCACTACACATTCTGTTGTGATGTCTATGAACCACTAACGGGACCTTTATGTAGAATACATAAAAGCCGATATAATTAGTCTAGCCTAGCTTCGGCAGCTTCTATGACCTCAGTTTAAGACCAAGATGGAGGAAGACTGGGGACGGAGAAGGGAGAAAGCAAGACGTTGGATGGTGGGGAGGAGTGGAGAGGGGAGGAGAGAAGAAGACGAGTGGTCAGGAAAGATGGAGGTAGCAGAGCAATGACGTCTAGTTCCACACTGCGTAGCTGACACTCGAACCACTGACGGAGAGGCAGTGTGCTCTATTTCTAACATCATACAGCCCTGCAGGCTGACTTAGCAGGATGTGAACAAACTACGGCTGATGAATCGATAAGCCGCAGGCGGAATGAAATCATTAGGATCTGCATAAGCAAAATCTCCCGTTCTTGCAAGCAGAATTTTTTTGCACACAGAGAAAGCCGTGCCGTTGTATTATGATAAGACTGGGCGTTAGAGAGCCTACATAGTGTAGTTTTTATTACACAAAGAGTAGCACACAGCGCAGATGAGATTCGTCGAGTACTCCTCACTAGTTAATTGTAGATTATAGTCACACGACACCGGAGCGTATAGGCGACTAAACTTACTGGTCATATTATTCTGACACCAGCAAACCAGTTGATGGTAATTGGCTAATCCTGGATTCGAACCAGGAACCTTTTGGTTACTAGTAAGCCGCTCAACCAACTGAGCACGGTTCTTCGGTCGGTCCGTTGCCCATCATATCTCAGGAAGCAATTTCCATATTTGGTCAAAACCTCATAAGGACCTTAATTTATTAGTCTACTAGGTTTAGTGGCAGTCTTTTCGTGACATACATCGAGTTTTCTCTGCCTCAAGGATCAAGGTCGCCGGGGAAAGTTTTGTTTTTGCTAAACACGTTTTGAGCTAAATCTATATTTCAATAATTCTTGAACCTATTTGAATGATGTTCGGTAAACAGATACTTCAACGACTGGCCCATCTAAAGTGTAACTGTAGATTATAGTCACACGACACCGAAGCGTATAGGCGACTACTGGTCACATTATTCTGACACCAGCGAACCAGTTGAAGGTAAGGGGAAAATAATATGGTCACACATTGGCCAATCCGGGATTCGAACCAGGTACCTTTCGGTTACTAGTAAGACGCTCTACCAACTGAGCTACCCGGCCCCTCAGGCCCATCTCTCTGTGACCTCACTAGTTAACGGAGAGGCCAACGTAAATGCCTCGGCTAGTCCCAGATACGCAGTATGATAAGGTATTGCTGAGTGTCCTGAGGCATACGCCCTGCTTGCGGGACTAGGAGGATAGGTCTGTGAAGTGCGTCGCATCCTGCTGAGTCAATAATATGGGGCGGCGTTTGGCTCTGTAGGCTCATCATACCCAACTGTATCTGTTGTTGTGATAATGCCTTTGGTCTATGTGGTGGTTGAAAACTAGCTCCTTATTGGACATATCTTATTTCTTTTGTACGTAGCACTGCATTTACACGAAACAAAACGTATTGTAATCCTTTACAGTGGTAGAAGTTCATTACTGATCATTGATTTCATTTCACAGTGACGCGAGAAACCATTAATGATCTTATCACTGTTGTTGTTTGTAGATTATAGTCACACGACACTTTCGCATATAGGTGACTACTGGACCGATTTATACTGACACCAGCGGGCCAGTTGTTGGTAAGGGGGAAAATAATATGATCACACGTTGACCAATCCGGGATTCGAACCAGCGACCTTTCGGTTACTAGCAAGACGCTCTTACCAACTGAGCTACCCGGCCCCTATTATCACTGTTACTTAGTTAGTCATTGTTTATAGGGTCCAGCGGACTGCAAAGAGCCGAATCAGAGCCACAACTTGGCTAAAAGAGTACTCACCCCTGATCCGTATAAAAGATCTACTGAAACAACCCTAGTGGTAACACTGAAGGCACTCCAACAGCTGGTCATTTTACAATAAAGACATCCCATGCAGGGGACGCACACTCAACCAAATTTATCGAACCCCCGTTTACAAAAACGAAATAAAAAATAAACTTATTATTATTATTATTATTATTATTATTATTATTATTATTATTATTATTATTATTATTATTATTATTATTATTATTATTATTTATTATCGATGATTTTTATAGCGCACATATCTCGCCGTACTTGGCGACTCAAGGCGCTGGCCGGTACAGGATTTAACTCAAGCCGCCCGAGGTGCCAACTTGCAGCCTTTTGGCGCATCGTAATAACGCTCTAGACAACTGAGCACAATCCTGGGCAGCCAGGGATGGGGGAGAAAGACCTAGGTGAATGCTGGATGTGTTCTTGTCACCGGCACTAACCAGTCTAGGACATGAGCGTCAGGATCTTTAAAGTCCGTTATGATGGAATGTATGCGACACAGACTAGACCTCGGTTTATATTCTCATCCGAAGGAGTAGGAAACGGGAGTAAAGTGTATTTCCCAAGGATACAACACAATGCCTCGTCCTGGGCTCGAACCCGGGACCTTCAGATCCGCAAGCCAAAGCTCTGCCATTAGGCCACCGTGTTAACCAAACACATACATATAAAATGCCTACATTTCAAATTAACAATACAATAAAAAGCCCTACTGACCATTTGGCAAAAAGCATCCAATATCCCCGAGCTGACCTAACAGACCCCATACACAAATGAGGAGTTTTGGAAGAGTTTCAAAAAAAAAAAAAAGGTAGGTGACTGGTCTAGCGAAGAAGATAGTAAATTGATAGAACGACAGATTAGGGACGAGAAAGAACAAATGAGAATGACAGAAACTGTGAATTTTAAGCACTAAATTCACACAACGTGGGGATACTATTTATACAGAAACCCCCGGCATCCCTACGTGGTATACAAACAATTGTACGTAGTTAAACAAGTGAAAGAAACTAAATGTGTTTAGCTTGAAATCATAATAAGACTTAATCTGCTATGTAATGCTGTAGCCTAATAAATGAAAACAAATAAATTAATTGTCCCTCGTATTTAAATTGCGTGTTTGTGACTTCAGCGTATTTTGAGATATAAAGGTTTTAGCATGCAGAAGCTGTAATAAACGTTGGTGGTATGAATACAAATAAAGATAAATAGCTAAGCAATAATCATAATGAGATTTTATTAAATTAAATATGTCTGGTATACATTTACGTTACTGTTATGAATTAATTAGCAAATACTTTGTGTTTAGCGTGAAATTATAATGTTGTTATAGGTGGCAATATAGAGACAGTGATGTACTAACAAACGAAATGATTACGTGTCCCTAGTCGATTATGTAATGTAAGCGTAATTGTTAAATAATGAATAAATAGACAAATCGTGAAATGCTATAGCAAAGTTAATGTAATTAAGGTTTATGTTAATGTAAATTATAATACATATTGATTTAAAGGTTCCATGTAAAGATTAATATTGGATTTTTATTGGATCGTAAATTTCACATCTATTGCATAATAACACCGATTAATTAACGCATTTGGTAGTAGTATTAATAATATTTATTAATAATTAGTTTCAGTTTTAGGTAAATGTGTCATTAAAAGTTAATAATAGGTTCTGGAGGTATGGAGAGGGAGAAAAGAAGAGAGAGAAAGAGTTTTAATTACATCTCACATTCATACTAATTTACACTATTCTCTACAAAGAATGCATCTGTTTATAATATACCTTTGTATACAATTCTCTTTTCAACATACCTTCAAGCATTCATCCACAATTTAGAATGTACTCTTGTAACGTAATATGGATTATACATCATAAGAGATTAAGAGAGACAGGAGATTTCGATTCAGACATTTTTAATTTACGACGAGTATATAGATTTTAGGCTATGAGCTTAATCTATACAATCTATCCTTGATTTGTATACAATTGTACTTTTACCAGACCTTCAACTTCAATCATACATCCGCAATTTAGAATGTAGCCTACCTACATTCATAACGTAATAGAGATCACTTCATATTAGAATGGGTGAATGAACAATAAAGTATAACGTCCACACCCCCCCACACCCCCCATTGGCGATATGGCAGACGGGGATAGCCTAACCATTCAGGGAAGATGGGGTAGGGATCTAAATCAACATCGAACCACCATAGCAATCATAGTGCTAAGATGGACAGTGAAGAAAGCCACTTTTATCGCTCTACCACTGAGGTGGGAGAGAGAGAGAGAGAGAGAGAGAGAGAGAGAGAGAGAGAGAGAGAGAGAGAGAGAGAGAGAGAGAGAGAGAGAGAGAGAGAGAATTAGAATTAGAATTTATTTTATTTCCAAGAAAGGCCAACGCCTGTTATGGAACGGGGGCGTTTACTAAAAATAAACAATACTACAAGTTTTAAAAAAAAAGAGAGAGAGAGAGAGAGAGAGAGAGAAAGAGAGAGAGAGAGAGAGAGAGAGAGAGAGAGGCAGGCAGGCAGACAGACAAAGAAAAGTACGATCATAGAGATAGGCAGAACCGGAAACAGAGAGAAAGAGACATAAATGGAGTGGGGGGGGGGGGGATGAGAAGGGGTAAGGAAAGGAATGAGGAGAGAGGGAGGGGAAAGGAAAAAGAGGATAGAAGAGAAAGAACAACACCTATGTACTCTTACAACAGCATGTACATAACACCAAATCCTTTGATCCGCCCACAACAAGCACCTGATTAACACAACCATACATAAATTAAACACAAACCCCACCCTATTGTCGCAATATGCTGACTAGCTGTGCAATCATACCTCATCTTTTGCATTATCTCACTGAGACAGATCCTCCTCCACCCTTTAATTTTGTTTTTGTAAACTTCTGAGGGCTAACACCACGAACCGGGTAGACTGGAAAATCCACCGCGACACGCGTACCAGACGGTGTAAATCTTCTTATTGACTCAAAGATTTTGCGTGGTTTAAAAAACTTCCACCAAAAGGGCGCAAGCAAGGTCAGGGTGTGGTTTAAACGCTTAAGCAAAGCCGTGAAATGAGCCATTTAAAACTCGCTCAACCAACGGCCGTGGATAAGTAAAACACAAACCAAACTTTGGGCGTTATGCAGAGTGTACTAGGCGATTTTGTCTAATATCATAGATGTGAATAGACGTTAAATTAAATAAATAAAAACTAGGCGATTGCTGTCCAGTTTATCCAGTTGAAAGCAAAGAGAAAAAAAAGATGTAGGTTTAATTATTGTCTCTCCTAAAGAAAGAGGGAATGGAGTTAAAATGAATGCATCTTGGGTATAATCTTTATTAGATGTTGCTATCCTCCTGGGAACAACGGGGAGACAATAGAAAAAAAACCACAAGATCTATCTCCTCCTCCCAATCCTCCCTCAATCCCACCCAAAGCCTTCTCTGTTGTTCCCAGCGGCTGGAGTTTGTGGAAGTGAGCCCTGTCCCACCGCCGTAGCTGAAGTGGTAGAGCGTTCGCCTGGCACACCGATGATCCAGGTTCGAATCCCGTGGTAGGCGAATTTTTTTTTTCAAAAAGGCAAATTTTCATTGTCCATTTTAGCAGTATGATTGCTCTGGTGGTTCAGTGTTGAATTTAGGTCTTTGGGATGGTTATCCCCGTCTGCCATATCGCCAAAGGCGGGTGTAGACGTTAAACTTGAATGTTCTTTCATTCATTCAGATACAGAAGACCATTTAGCTGTGTTCTCAACTCGTTGAGTTTGAGTTTGGCTTTTAACAGGGGTACGGTGACCTAGGAGCACATATGTTAGGATGCTGGCTCCCTATGCCGAAGGTCACGGGTTCCAGTCCCCGCATGGGACGAGCTTACGTGATTTAGGTACGAGACTTTTCAAGACGGGCACCGAGGGTTTACTCCGGGTACTCCGGTTTCCTCTCTCCCTTCCATAATGGTATTGGATGCAGTCAATGTAAAAAAAAAATTAAATAAAAATATTCGAGTTCCTTTCCTTGTTCTAATAGCGATCTTTCTGCCTGTACTTGACTGATTGTTGTGTTGGTTGTGTAATTGACAGCACCTAAAACATGTCAACGTGCATGTTTGTATTGTTGTTGTTGTTGTTGTTGTTGTTGTTGGTTGTGGTGGTGGTGGTCTTCTTCTTCTTCTTCTTCTTCTTCTTCTTCTTCTTCTTCTTCTTCTTCCTCTTCTTCTTCTTCTTCTTCTTCTTCTTCTTCTTCTTCTTCTTCTTCTTCTTCTTCTTCTTCTTCTTCTTCTTCTTCTTCTTCTTCTTCTTCTTCTTCTTCTTCTTCTTCTTCTTCCTCTTCTCCTTCTTCTTCTTTTTCTTCTTCTTCTTCTTCTTCTTCTTCTTCTTCTTCTTCTTCTTCTTCTTCTTCTTCTTCTTCTTCTTCTTCTTCTTCTTCTTCTTCTTCTTCTTCTTCTTCTTCTTCTTCTTCTTCTTCTTCTTCTTCTTCTTCTTCTTCCTCTTCTCCAATATAATAATGATGATAAAGAGGCTTAAAAAAAACAACTGAAATATATGTATAGAAAACGTTTTTTGTTGTTGTTGCAATCTTTGTGTGTTTTATCTCTTTAGGCTTTAAGGATCTAGCTGTCTCGTATTCGTGTGCTGAGAACCTCTTCTTCTTATTTAGTGTGTCCTTGTAGTTTGTCCTTTAAAAAAATCTCTTCTTCTTCTTATTCTAAACAGATACTTCTGTTTCTGTCTAGCTTCAATGCTGTTAAGACTTCAATTGGAGTTAAATAACCATACTCAAAAGTAAACATTAGACGCATTCAGAGTATTCAGGATCTACTAAATGAGGCTTACGCTTGTGTTTGTAAACGGCACAATGTCATCCTTTCAAAGAAACATCTTGAAATGTCTTAACACGAGTCTTGTAAAGAGGACGTGGTCTCTGATAAAGGCTAACGTGTATAAGCTCACTTGTTTTATATATCTTATACTATATTTAATCGTACATGCCTCCCCCGTTGGGGTACAGGGGGTTTCAGTATAAATAGTATCCCCACTTTCTGGAAATTTAGTGCTTTAAATTCCCACTGTCGCTGTCTTTCTCATTTATTCTTTCTCATTCCTGCTCTGTTCTATCAATCTGCTATACTATCTTCTTCTTCTTCGCTAGACCAGTCACCTAACTTTTTTTTTTTGAAAACTCTTCCAGGACATGTGTGAGGTCTGTTGGATCAGCTTGGGAATATTTGAAGCTTTCTGCCTGGTGGTCACTAGGGCTTCCTATGATGTTATTATTTGGCAATGTAGGCATTTTATATGTATGTGTTTTGCTGATAATTTATAATGATGTTTGTATTCTATTTTGTTTTTGTAAACGGGGACTCGATAAATTAGAGTATAGCCTCAGCGTCCCCTGCGTTTGTTTCAGCAGATCTTCTATGCGGATCAGGTGTTGTCCGGTCCTGATTTGGATCGGAAGAGTCCGCTGGACCTAAAGCAATAATCATGTAATGTAATCGTACATGTCTATTGTTAGATGTTAGACAAGTTTATGACTTCATTAATTGTCGTTTAAGACAGGTTGTAAGAGTAAGGTAGACAAACACTTGTGTAGACCACAAACGATAGACCTATAGGTGTCTCGCCTACAGAGGCCGGACTGGAGTTTTTTGATAGATTCTTGGATAAAATCCTTGTTAGATGATGTCCTCCGTAGAATGAGGGAATGATAGTAAAGATTTGTCTACTACCGCCAAAACCTGATAACTACAATTATCAGGCAATAATTACAAATATCATGGGATAATTACAATTATTAAGAGATAATTACAATTATCAATGAACAATTACAATTATGCGTGATCATGTTTAATTTTCAGTTTTGGCTCTAGCAATCCGCCTGGAAATGCGCCAAAACCGAAAATTGTAATTATCACATAATAATTACGAATTTCACTTGATTAATTATAATTTCCACGCGATCATTCTTAAGTCAGGTAAGGCGGCTTACTAGCGCCAAAACCTGCATTTACATGTATCAGTGGTAATTGTAATTTACACGTGTTCTGTGTAATTCACAGAGATACCGATCACCCGAAGATATTTATAATTTTCAATGATAATTATAATTATCCCTTGATAATTGTAATTATCTCATCATGATCTTTGCAATTATCACGTTTTGGCGCTAGGAAAGCGTGGCAAATACTGATATTATTTAATTAACACTGTGGATTACCGATATCTCTGTAAATTACACAGAACACGTGATAATTTCAAGTACCATGGTGCGTCAGTCAGGCAAGAAACAGAAGTCCCTGCCTACTCGTTCTAGCCCTGGCAAGGTGAAAAAGGCCAGAACCAGAACCCCACCCCCTGACACTGACTGATGGTAAAGCTGCTGCTGCTGTGGTGGACCAGCCCCAAAGCCTTCAAGTCCCTCAAAGTCCTGCTGCTGAAGGTCCTTTTGTTCAAGAACCTGAAGGCCCTGATGCTCAAGCCCGAGAAGGCTCTGAACAAGGTACTGAAGGCCCTGATGTTCAAGCCCATGATGGCCCTGCTGAAGCCCCTGAAGGCATGAACAAGCTCCAGTGAGAAGGATGAAGAGGCAAGGGAAGAAGAAGGGAGAGAGGAAACAGTACACTGTTTCCGAAGAGCATGAGGACGATGTGCTGGAATGGCTGAGGAAGAACGAGTACCTTTGGAGAAAGGGCCACAGACTGTATCGGGACACCAAGAAGAAACAGGCAGCTTGGAGAGACAAGGCAGAGAGCCTGGGGTACACTGCAGAAGTACTTCAAGGATGGTGGAAGCACATGCACTCCTGGTATGGGAAGCTACACCTCAAGAAATCTGGGCAGGCCGCCGGCAAGCTCATTGACCGGGAGAAGTACGTCATGGCCAAATGCAGTTTTCTGGAGGGTGAGATCCACCTCAGATACCAATCTTCTGCAAGTTGTCTCCAGCCTTGTTCAGTGGTGGGGCACCCGAGGAGCTCGTCCGCGTATTCTTCAATGATGGCCTGTACAACTTCTCTCACGACATTGCTGATGCTGTTGTGGAGCACCCTCCATGCATACTGCATGTTTCTGTATGTGGTTCCAGAGGCTAGGTGCCGCAGAGTCAGTGCCACCTTCAGTCCAGGGTCCAGGTTGGGACGGAAGTTGATGCTTGGCTTGGTCAACCTGGGTCTCAGACGCTCTACAAGTTCGTCAAACATGGCTGGTGGCATCCTCATGAAGTGATGGAATGCACGAGGGTCTTCATTCCTCAGCTCCACCATCACCAGGTAATACAGTCCAAACTCCATTCTTCTCTCGATCCATCATCGGACCCACACAGCTTTTTGACATCTTCTTCTTCTCCTTCTCCTTCTGTCTAAAACTTGAGACAGTCTGAACAGGTTGTGGTTCTGCTGTTGAATGAGCGCAGCTATCAGATGGACTCTTTGATCATCCATGGTGGAGAACAATTAATGATGCTGAAGACCAAGACCGAGGGTGATGCGGTCTGTACACCACAGCTGCTTGAACCATACTGAGATCCAGATGATTTTCTCCTCCATTTTATATAAAATATCGGGAGTCCGCAAATTGTTCTTCTACATGCTCTGGACATCCTAAATATACTAGATACATTCCAGATACAAACGTTGTGTCTGTTTAGAATACTTTATATACGAGATGCATACGCTTACATCCTTTCTATTTCCGTGCTACTAACAATGTATAGACGTTCCATGTACCTTATCTTTCCTTTCTCTTTCCGTTTTCACCTGCAGCGGATGCGAGTCGCGAGGATCCCCAGAGGATGCAGAGAGGATACAGCGGACGTTTAACGGATGTTTACGAACATAGTACGTTTGCTGCTCGTATGTGTCGCGGATTTACATCGTACGTTCATCCGTTCTAAAAGTTTTGTGCAGCTCAAAACATTTTGCGCGGATGAAATCACAGTGGACGGATGCTCAATGGATAGAGCGTAGGCTTATATATGAAACACGAATGCAATGAGTACACAACGGATACATAGCAATTTCCAACGGATGGCAAGATTATTTTTACGTTTTACATCCTCTTTGCATCCGCAAGTGCACTGTGACCGGGGCTTTATATACGCGCTTTTCCCCAAATTACCATTTAGGCTCAAAACGCGGCGATCTGTACCAACATAAACGCTCACATGTTTCACACACTGTGGCACACATAGTAAACACACATCTATCACTCAAACATGTGATGTAAAGGCGCGGCAGGGAAATCGCTATTAGAATAGAAGACGGAAAGGAAATCGAATTTTTATTCTTACATTTGAGATGGCCTGCATCCAATACCATTATTGAAGGGAGTACCCGAAGTATTCCGCTCTAGACATGGGGGGTACATTTGACATTGCTACGATTTTATGTAGGGATATGATCTGTGGTTGGGATAAAAAAAAAACAGGCTGTTTTGCTTATTGGTTTTATTTCATTTAACGGCTATTTACCTACATGATTTTAGACTAAAGGCTATCTTCTCTATCTGCAATACTGCAACACCAAAAGCTTATAAAGGTTAAATACCTTTAAACAATTTTGAAAGAGAATGTGAACCGACCTCTGTCATGCCCCTACGACCTCCGAGTTACGGGATAGGATAGGATAAGATAGGATAGGTGAACCGACAACCCATAAAACAGTACTACACACGATAGAAGAAAGCGTGGACGTACTTTTCAAATAAAAAGTATTTAAAATAGGAGGCTAGGTGTGTGTGTGTGTATGTGTGTGTGAGGGGATGTGTGTGTTTGTGTGTGAGAGAGAGAGAAACATTGAGATTAAAGTGATGGCTATAGCAAAGTAAAATTGAAAGAAGGAATTTAAGCACTTTTAAAAGCATACGAAGAAAAGGGTTCTGTCGGTAGCTTTTAATCTTTATATTAAAAAAATAATATACAGAAAGAGATACAATAAAAGATGAAAACAGCCGCTTTAAAATCCACACACACACACACACACACACACACACACACACACACACACACGAAGAAATTGCTAAAGGGAGGGAAGGGGGTGGGTATAAACTCCTTTAATCTTGAAAGAAGAAAGGGAATAGAAAACACTCAGTAGCAAGAGAGGTTTAAAATGTACGTGAAATGCTTTTGGAGCACACTCTTTGAGTCCCTTGATGCTCTGTTGGGTGTTGTGCCAACCTGCGCTGTGCAAATAGCACTGCTTCGCAGCTTAAAAAAAAAGAAAGGGAAAGCTCAAGGAGGGAAGGTGGCAGTTTAAAACAACAACAAAAAGAAAGTGGTGAGAGAGAGTGAGATAGAGAGAGAGAGTGGGGGGGGGGGGGAGGAGGAGGAGGAAGAAGGAGAACAAAAAGAAGAACAAGAAGACTTCATCATCATCATCATCATCATCATCATCATCATCATCATCATCATCATCATCATCATCATCTTCTTCTTCTTCTTCTTCTTCTTCTTCTTCTTCTTCTTCTTCTTCTTCTTCTTCTTCTTCTTCTTCTTCTTCTTCTTCTTCTTCTTCTTCACAAGAGCCTGACAAGAAGAACAAAAAGAAGACGATGAAGGAAAAGGATGAGGATGGGGAATAGAACACCCGATACACATTGGTCGAACGCTACCAGAAGCATGCGTTATTAGTCGACTCAACAGGCGATAAAGCATGCTCCCATGCTTCAGAGCACTGCTTTCTATACGCTTCAAGCTCTATAGTCACGGAAAAAGCGCAATTTCACTGCAGTGAACTCATGAAAATAGAAAAATGTAGGTTTCGTCTTCTCTAGGGGACGAATTAGGTCAAACTGTATTAGTTTCTAGGTCAACTGTCTTTTACGAACCGTTTGACAATGTTTTTGAACCGTTTGTTGACGCCGGATAGTGTCCTCACTTGGTTTCATGCAATTTAAGAATCCAACAAGGCAATTGGGTTTTTGAGACGGAAAGAACGGAATGTTGTAGAGCAACATTCTGTATATATTTACAGTGAAATTGCGCTTTTTCCGTCACTATAGCGCTTGAAGCGTGTAGGAAGCAGTGCTAGGAAGCATGAGAGCATGCTTTATCGCCTGTTGAGGCGACTAGTAAAACATGCTTCTGGCAGCCTTCGACCAATGTGTACCGGGTGCAGAAGAAGAAGAAGAAGAAGAAGAAGAAGAAGAAGAAGAAGAAGAAGAAGAAGAAGAAGAAAAGTTAATTAGTTAGTTATTCATTGCTTACAGGGTCCAGCGGACTGCAAAGAGCAGAATCAGGACCACAAAATCAAGACCACAACTTCGCTGAAAGAGGACTCACCCCTCATCCGCATAACAGATATGCCGAAACAACCCTAGTGGTAACACTGAAGGCACTCCACCAGCCGGTCACTTTACAATAAAGACATCTTACGCAGGGGACGCTGAGTCTATACTCTAATTTATCGAACCCCCGTTTACAAAAACAAAATAGAATACAAACATCATTATAAAATATCAACAAAACACATACATATAAAATGCCTACATTGCCAAATAATAACATCATAGGAAGCCCCAGTGACCATTTGGCAGAAAGCGTCCAATATTCCCAAGCTGATCCAACAGACCTCACACACAAATGAGGAGTTTTGTCCCGGAAGAGTTTTCAAGAAAAAAGGTAGGTGACTGGTCTAGCGAAGAAGGAGATAGTATAGTAGATTGATAAAACAGAGCAGGAATGAGACAGAACAAAGGAGAAAGACAGCGACAGTGGGAATTTAAAGCACTAAATTTCCAGTCCAGTTCAGTGGGTAGATTACGTCCCCGGACACAGTAGCGTATAGGGAACTTGTAAATTTCCATTTGATTTGATTGATTTGGTAGATTACCGTCCCCGGACACAGTAGCATATAGGGGACCAAAATTTCCAGTTCAGTGGGGATACTATTTATACTGAGACTCCCGGCACCCACCGCGGGGTGGAGGGATGGAGAAGAAGAAGAAAAAGAAGAAGAAGAAGAAGAAGATGATGATGATGATGAAGATGATGATGATGACGATGATGATGATGATGATGATGATGATGATGATGATGATGATGATGATGATGATGATGAAGTCTTGTTCTTGTTCTTGTTCTTCTTCTTCCCCATCTTCGTCCTCCTTTATTTTCTTCTTCCCGTTCTTCTCAACATCTTTCTCCTCCTCCTCCTCCTCCTCCTTATTCGTTTTCTTCCTCCTCCTCATCCTACTGCTCATCCTTCTATTCCCCATTCTCCTCCTCATTTATCTTCTTCTTCTTGTTCTTCCCCCCATCTC